>LPNX010427016.1:81846-193059 GCA_001517045.1 Pseudotsuga menziesii | reverse complement strand
TAACTAAGTATATCCTCTGCAAGGTGATGAAATCCAAGTCAGACAATATAAATAGGAAAGTCAAATGGCTAAAGTATCCCCCTACCGGGAGGGACACCGGATATGCAAACCTAGAAGTATGGCAACTAAGATACCCTGTTCATGACACGTCCAGAAAGGTGAATCTGCCGCTTGGTCCTTTAACCACAATATTCCCTATACAGGGATATTCCGAGAACTGCGAAAGGTAGCCCTTCAGTTACTGAATGGATTTCGGTATTCCACTCAGACTTCCGGAACCAATCTCACGACTTCAACCCTCCTAAGGGAGAGGCCCTCTGATAAACCGGTTGTGACCGTGTCAAAAAATACTAAGGGATTTTGGTTCCCTAATGGACAACAACTATGTCTCACGTGTAAACAACCTAGGGGTGTTATTGGAAGCCTATCCCCCCAATCCTACCTAACTACAAGATTCTTTTGTGTTCCTCAAATGAGGTTATAGTGTTGGTTGAGTTAAGTAGATTTTAAGTCTCACTTTGAATTAGGGGATAGATTGTGTGCATGTGAGGTTATGAATCCAAAATAGTTACTCAATAACAATAACAATGTAGAAAAAACTTTGAAAAACTTTTACCATGCAAATTTTTTTTTTTTTTTTTTTGAAATAAATGCTAAAAATTTTCTAAACAATTCTGTAAACAAGGGACAGAAATGGCTGTAGGGCTGCAAGTGGTACAGGTGGCTGTGCAAGTGCAGGAAAAATGGAGGCAAAGTGGCTGGGTTTCGGCGCGGAAACAAGGGCAAAAAACAGTTCGCGGACCGCGGGTATGGGGCGGACTCGCGCGGTTGGACCGCGGATTTGAAGGCAACAGGCGCGGTCTAGGTCGCGGGATTTGGGCTGACAGCGGCGGTCGGAGCGCGACTGTGTTATGAACAGGCGAAGTCGGATCGCGACTGTGGGCTGAAAAAACGCGGTCGGGGCGCAACTGGGAAAGTTCAAAAATGCGTCCAGGACGCAGGAAAATGGCTGACAGCGGCGGGCTGGTCGCAGGTTAGGGCCTGAAATAAGCGGTCGGGCCGCGACTGCGGAAGAAAAAAGTGCGGTTTCCGGCGGCCGAAAACGACAGTCGAAAGTACAGTACGGAAAAATAAAATTAAAAAAGACAGCGGAGTCGCCAAAACTGTTGCTAGGGTTTTCACCCTAGCTTGTGCTGATGAGCACCTACTAAGGAATCTGGAATCCTTAGTAGCAGTTCAATGATGTATATGAATTAAATAAAGATAAACTGAAACAAATATTAATCTAACTATGTTCTTGAAGCTAAAGCAGTAAAAAGTAAATAACATGAACCAGAAACAATAAAGAAATGAATAATGATTTTTATTGATGTTACCTCCAATGAGGAGGTTGATGGAGTTCGTTGCGCTGGTCCGATGTCGGTGGCTTCGAGCTCCAAGCTGCTTCTTCTCCTTCTCCGATGGTGGAAATGGGCCAAAAAAGGATTCTCAATGGTGAAAGTAGCTTGATGGTAAGCTAGGGTTTCGAGAATAATTTCGGCAGAGGCAGGATGCTTATGATAATGGATGTTTTAATGAGGGTTCTCCACCACTTATTTATAGTTTTTTAGTGGTGGAGTGCTAGCCCATGGTTTTGGAAACCATATGGTTTAGGGCAGCTTGTTTAGGGTTTTTTCCTCCTTTTCCTCATTATTTTATATTTTTTCTTCCCTTTTGGGGATTTTGCTATTTTAGAGGAGTTTTGGACATTTTTGGAGGAAAAAGGGGTTTTTTGGCCTTTTGGAGGCATTTTAGGCCTTTTGGAGGCTTTTTAGATGGTTTTATGGCCTTTTAGAGGCATTTTAGGCCTTTTGGAGGCTTTTTAGTGGGATTTTCAGGGAAATATGGTAGGCAAATGGACAAATGAGCCATGTAGTGGGGTAGATGAGGTAGTTAACCATTTTTGGGTGTTAACACCTCTCAATCCGTCGAGGTCCACGTTGATGCTCCATCTGAGTCATGGACACTTGGTGGGTCAGGCACATGATCAATCGGTGCATTAGTTGGTGGGCCCGTCAATACTTCCTCTAGGTTGACTGGTTCTCTCCATGTCATGTGTCAATCAACAACAATGGATTCTAGCTCAGGATCAGACAAGTTATATCTTGTCTACAACCACTACTTATCTGGTTCATGCCTTGCCTATATGTGAATGGAATGTGGCCGTATCGCAAACCAAACCACATGCTGAAATTTTGCCATTGCCTCCTCAAAAAGTCTGGGAAACTTCAAGAATGTTGCTTGTAGCTCCTCCCAGTATATCCAAAATTGAATGACATAGTCCTTAATTCACTCCGTTTCCTTCACCCACCAGATATTCTAGTAGTATGCTCCCCTACAAACCTTCATTGCACACGTCCATCCGTTGGTAATATTCTGGCTCCATCCAAGCCACGAGCACAATAAAAATAAGATCCTATCTGTAGGTGAATGGTCACTACCCCAATTGGACTGCTAGTGCATCATTTGATGAGTTCATATGCACCCCTTGCACACACTGCTATGCGCATGTGATTAACCTTGAATTACACTAGTTGGGTCGGTTCATTTTGACTATCTTGCTAGCCAAAATTCTTGCTGCAATGCGGACAACCTAATCATTTATGATTTCAACTCAGTACGCCCATCCGTTGCGCTACAAGTCATATTAATTCTTCAGCTTTGCATCCAACCTTTTCTTGTTGTCTTTCCCCTTGAAATACTATGATGGTTCAGGCCCCTCCTTTGGAAGCCTTTTGATTTCTGAGATAAGTGCCACAGTGACTACAACTGGTCGATCTAGCCACAAAATCCTGCCATGGGAGCATGCCAAGAGCTGCTTCATGCATGCATTCACTTATGTCAGCCTCCCAAAGTGTGGCATGTTTATAAGACCCAATAACTCTGATCTCTCCAAACCATGTGTCCAGTCTTGTGGAATGCGTAATACCAGGCCGCCTCCTGCCATTGCCATGGGTAGATAGGGGAATTTCATGATCTATGTTGATGCAACAATATCATGATCATCATACTTCATCCGTGTAAGTGAGGGAATGATGTACATTGTGCATAACTTGCCCTGCAGTATCGCCAGTATCCTAACCAGGTACTTCTTATTCTTGGTAATATCCCTAGTCTTTGCATTGGGCCAACAGGGAGGAACATACCAAGGGATATCCATGGCAGAAACCCCTGTAGCCGGGATTTCTCCTTGCTACAAGGGCAGGAATCGCTCCCTTATGTCTATAGGACAGAAGGGTAGGTTCTTGCGTGAATAAAGACTGTAAAAAATGGAAAAACGAAACTGACAGAATAGTAAACTAACACTAAGGCTAAGAATAGAAAACTAAAGCTAAGATAAACTATAAGCTAAGGATAGAACATAAAGAAGGAGATGAAGCACTGGTGAACCCCTTTGTAGAAAATGGGTTATGGTTTCACCTCCTTAAAACCTACAAATAAACCTAAGCTACAATGGAAAACCTTCAAAACAATGTTAATAACAAAACCTGCAAATGTAGAAAAGGGTTAGAAATCAAAGCATATTAAGAAGCAAAGAAATAAACATAAAATCACAAATATACCTTCTCTGGTAGGAATGGGCCACCATGCCTTGGCTCATGGGAGCACCTCTCTTGGTTTGGGAGCAATGGCTCAAGTGGAATGGAAATGAAGGAGAGGGAGTGTGGGTGGTTTGAGAGGCAAAGGTCTCAAAGCATCCACAGGCAGCATAACAATAGGAAATGGGAGAAGTCTTTTGAGAGTGACCCGCCACCCTCCTTTTATATCTTTTCTAAGGGGTTTTAGGGTTTTAAGCCCTTGGTCAGGGCTTTAACCCCTTTTTTGGGATTTTAGCCCCTTTCGCCCTAACTTTAGCCCATTTTAGGGTTTTTTCCCCCTTTTGAGGGCTTTATCTCCTAGGGGGCTATTTTGGGCTCCTTTTGGGGTTTTTAGCCCTTTTTGTTCATCCTTAGGCTATTTTGGAGGTGTGGGGGTCTAATGGAAGGTCTAATGGAGTGATATGAGAGTTGTGAGATGGTGTCCTTGGGTGGTGTAGTCCATTGAGAGGTAAGTGGGGGATTTTTAGGTTAACAGATTGCCCCCTGATGTGTGAGGGCAGGAGCTCAACGTATGGCTGATGGACATCATAGGATTTGCTGTGTAGAGGTGGTGCTTCCGAGGCTAGGGCATGGTGGCTTTTGGTTTTTGTATTAATTTGGTTCCTATCAATGGGTGAGATACAATAAATGTGTGACATGCATATGGACAAGGCGGGCATCCCCATGCTCATGACAATGTCAAAAGAATAATTTGATCTATGCTCTAAAATACAAGAGTCGATCATATACAGCTGATGTTACAATAATGGTTGCCTCCATGTGAGTCTGAATACAATACCGATCTGGTACATTGGACTCATGGAATTCTCATGGAATGATATATATTCATGAATGACGGTCTGCTAGATCTATTTCATAGCTGTGTGGACTCGCTAATTAAGAGTCAGAGTCTCTATGGTACAAGTATGCTGCATCAATCATAAAGGTATATTGAAGCACTGCTGGGGCTTTAGATCATTGTCTCCAATGCAACCCAAAAATCACAAGGGACATAACGTGTTTAGGTCCCTCGAGTGGACTCACCAATGTGATAGAGTTGGGTGACATCCGGGGTCTTCAACCAAGTACTGTCTGGAACAAACCATGCACAAATCTCAATGGTGCAATGATGGGGTTGAAGTCGAGCATGTGAGAAAAAACCATCCCAAGAGGCACTAAGGACTCCTCTCAAGTGGTCCAAGGAACTCATCAATGATGTCAATGAAACCAAGGTACAGGGACCTCTGGGTCTATCCTTTGGAATATGTGTGCTGGCATTGACAGAGGGAGACCTGCTCCTAGCCAAGGCAATGATGTTTTCTTGACCAGGGGCGCGAGGTAGAAAACCAAAAGGTGTGAACCAGTCTATGGACTGACTCACTGAATTGGGGGGGGGAGGGGAGGGAAGGGAAATAATTGAACAGGGATAGGGGGGGAGTGGGAGACTCAACATTCCTTTGTTCAGAGTATAACGGCAGGGAAAACTAGGCAACAAATGAAACTGACTCAAGGGAATGGGATCATAGCTGTAATACCGGGAATGTCGCTGTAGATGGGAAATACTTGGAGGAGGTGGACACTTTTGATACTGATGGGATCCAAGGAAGGCACATTGTAGAGTACTCTAAACAAAGGCGACCGAATGTGGGGATGCTACCAAACTATTTTCTATGGGGTGGTGTCTAGGGACACCATTGTGGTACGATCTTGTGGATTTTTGGCGATCCTGAGAAGGTAAATGCTCGATGGTTATTTCAATTTTAGAGAGTCTGAAAGCATGAAGAAGACTCCAGTGGGAGCTATTTTTTGTTGGTAGTCTCCTGTGCTAAAAAAAGGATAAAAGTATACATAGGAGAGCTCGCCCATCCTGGAGGGGATGAGAGCCTTCTTTACCGTTGGTAGTCCAATTAGGCCAGAAAAGGTTAAACCTATACTAGATAGACGGTCATTCAAATAATTTTACGAGCATGAACAAAACCAAGTTTGCTCAACAATCTTTTCTTGTTGAGACAGTTGGAAAAGAGCTTAACGACAATTGGTGGTGGTCTTTTTCGTAAAGTGTGTCCCCTCTGCGTGAGAAAGCATAAAAGTATGCAGAGGGGAATGGTCTTGGATTTAGTGTGCCAAGGAGTTCCTTTTCATGAAAATTTGGTCTACATGGTCTACAAAAGGAGATAAACAAGATGATCTAGACACCCTTTCCTATACTTTAGCAAGTGGGAAAGGAAGCAGTTGCGCTCGACAACATTTTCATTGTTTTAAGGAGTCAGAAAATAGCTTAAATAAAACTCCAATGTGATCAACCGATGGTGGCACGTGCAGTGCCCCATGTAAATATGGTGGATAGATGTCTATAGGTCATCCACGCAGTATGGACAGAGCACAAGGCTCTCAAACATACCAATACATGTGTGGGATAGATCGTGGCAGAGGCCCACGAGTTGGTGCAGCAGAGGCACACAAGTCGAAGTGGCTCTCGGACAGAACGTCAGGAGAGTGTGTGTGTGTGTTGCGGTGGATGGACTTGACCACATGCGATGTGAGTGTAAGTCCGAGGTCACTTATATGCCAAATACGTGCAAGAAAAGAAATCGTTTTGTGGATAGTCGTCCACAGGTCCGCGCTAGGTGCGGTGAATGGAAAAGACAACTATTTGTTAAAAATGAAAAATAAAAGCTAAAATTATAGTCCTTAATGGGAAGTGGCCCAAAAACTCGCATGAGTTGTGGTTGGGAAGTGTGATACAAGTACAGGTCTAGAGACACTCACATTGTCATGTCATGGCTCGTAAATCGAGGTGACTGGTGGGAAATGGTCCCGAAATTGATTTATTAAACATGAGACAATGGTCTCATCAGGAAATGAAAATTTGAGCTCGGAGGTGTGAGAGGTGTCTCGAACCGGTTCCGAGTGACTTTGGATTAGCAGTCGATGGTGCTGCCCCTGATTTGTGCTGAAAAACTTTGAAAAATAAGAAAAATAAAATAAAGTGACTCATTGGTGATGTTTAAGCGTAAAATTTCTTGAAGTAGCACCCATTGCAGGGGTTCTCCAAGAGTTGTCCATCAGAGTCAACAAAGAGGTATGTCCCCTTTCCAAGACGAAGGTCATTGGCAAGGTGGGGTGATGGAATCTAGTCTTTTATGGGAAGAACTGATTCCATACTATGGTTTAAAGGGAACGGGGAAAAATCTAAGGTGGTTTTACATATATCTACATCATCACATAAGTGGTGCCAGGATAGATCAGGTGGATCTTCCATAGCCGACGAGGCGAAATGGAAACTGGTGCTAGATATCATGAAAGTGGTATTGGTTGTGGCTTTTGTGGCCTTGCCCCCAGTCTCTGTTGGAGGAAGAGGGGCAAGCCTGGAGACGGGAGGAGTCTTTGATGGACCTGGAGGTAGGTGCCACATCATCTCAATTGGATGGACATGAGTCAACACATCCTGGGGCCTTAGAGGTAGGGTAGGTGGTTCAAGGTACCACACAGGATCTCCCAGTGTGAAATCTTGTAGATTTATGGTTTCCAAGGAAAAATTACTCACAATATCATATGGCAGGAAAAGGAAAAGGAAAAGAAAAAGGAAAAGGATCATGTTGAGTGGGAATGAAACCCATTGCTTCCCTAGTAACTAAGGTTGAGGTTGCGACTGTGGCTAGGGAAACAACAGAAGAGATAGGTCTGATGGACCATCGGTGATGGTGGATACAAGAGGGTATGTAGAACTGGACATCATGTAAATGGACATGGTGTCTGAAGAAGGAGGCAGGAGGTGAACTTCTTTGATCAAGGTGATCTCGGAATCAAGGGAATGGTGACGGAGGTCAGCGAGAGCGATTCAAAATTTGGGCAAATCATGGCAATGGTGGGAGTAGTTAACATACAAGTCGGAAAGGGCACAAGCATGGTTTGTCCTCAATGCCTTGTTCCTTACTACTGGTGCAGTTGGGAGTTCAACCATAGGGATGTTTTCATTCATATCCATGGCATCCAGATGCACATGGATCACTAGGATTTTAGGGCAATTTTGAGTTGGATGGCCCTGTTGTTTATAGATGGAACAAGGTGGGACTTGTTGTGGTTCTATGGTGGATTTGGTGTTCTTTCCCCTAGCCCTTTTGGGTTGGGGCGGTGCAGGTGCAGGTGCTGCGGTTGGTTTGCGCGGACCAGGTGGAGGGTGAGACTCGAACGCGATAGGTTGCACCGGGGTTAAACCAACCTGGGGCATTGCTGGTTGAGCTGGTGGATCAAGATACCACACTAGGATTCCCAACGTAAAGTTAGGTAAGCTTAAGGTGGCCATGAACGGATTGCTCATGACACCAGGTGGGGGAAAGAGGAAGGGAATCGTATGGACTGGAGATGAGCCCAAATAAATCCCTGTTGCTTGCATGTGGGGGTGAGGTTGTGGTTGTGGCTATGCATACTATTACTGCTGTGGGTGATGTTGTGGTTGTTGTTGGTGTTGCGGTTATGGATGATGTTGTGGTTGTGGTTGGGGCTGCGGTTGTGGTTGCTGTTTGGTTGCAACGGTGCTAGATGAGACCATGCACAAGTCGATAGTTTTCTTTTGTGTTGGTGGTGGTGACACCAACGGGAAAGGAGCCATACCAAGGCCCACATTCAATGGTGGGGATGCTGATGTGTTTTCAACCATAGTGTTGGTTGCAGGGATGATGTTAGCATGTGTGGTCGCCACTTGCACCTTAATGGTGGTGATGGTAGGGATAACGTTGGTAGGCAATGTTAACCCTTGTGGATCATGGTAAGTGAGCTGGTAAATCGTCACAATATTCCCTTCATGGGGGAACATCATGAGGCAGAAGATAGTTGATGCGACTGCTCACACGTCATACATGTAACTCCTCCCGAGGAGGAGGTTGTAGTCCAGTTGAGCGTTGAAAACTTCGATGTCACTCAGGACTTTCTTCCCAGCTAATGTGATGGGGACATAAGGGAGGATTCCTTGGTCTTTAGTGGGATGTCCATCATAATCCCACTGTAAAGAGTCATGGAAGACGGTTGCAGAATTGGTGATCCAAGTTTCTACCAAACCAAGGTAGACATAACACATGTGGATGCCCCCTCATCCACTATGCACCAATGCACAACCAAATTCAAGATGGACACCAGGATTTGGAAGGTGATGGTCGAGGGCATGCGCGGTTCCTCGTTCTCCATGTCAAAGGTGATCAGTTTGGAGTCGAAGGGGTCTACTGTCCCTAGAGTGGCTAGTAAGGCTTTCCACTACATTGGGCACGTTTTAAATACCTCAAGAGCGGACATGGCGGTTAGTGTTTGGGCCAAATAATCCACAATGTTATAGTTGACTATAGCTCTAGCTGTGGCATTATTGGCAACTCTACGTATGGGGGGGGGGTGGGAATGGGGGTAACTGAAGAGGCAGGTTGACTGTCTTAGACATGGATGTTGCTGATGATTCAGTAGGTTCAATGGTGGTACCATACTAATTTTTTCTATTTTGCAAGTTGACCTCCTTAGTCGTCATGGCTAGCAGGTGATGTACACCTGTTTCAGCCATGGGAGGTGCCCCTAGAGCGTTGGGGTTGGGTTGGGGAGGGGGTGTGGTTGCCACTAATCCTTGGACTGGTATTGGGTTTTGAAGCACCATGGGGGGAGGTCCTTGTGGTTCCTGGTTGGATTGGGTTTGATTGGTGTCATTGGCAGCCTGTTGGGCCTCATTTTGAATGGCCTGCTTAGCGTGATCCATGAGGGGACACTCAAATGTGTAATTCCAATAGACATCACAGAGTGTACATGGTTGGTTTGTGCGCAATGGGGCGTTGCATCTTGGTGTATTTTGTCATGGGGGTCTTTGGGCTGGCCAATTTGCCGCAACATTGTTGGGAGGGTTCAATTGTTGACCGCCTCCCTACGGTTGGTTATTGCCTTGGTTGCGGGGCCAGTTATTCCTAGATTTCCCTTGTTTATTGTTGGGGGTAGGCTGGTTGGGATTATTTTGTTGTGCAAACACTTGTCCCAACGGAGCGAGTGGAGCAGGGGTGGGGGCTTGCATAGGTTGTACTGGTAGTGCATAGTATATTTGTGGGGGTGGTGGTGCCACAAATGTGGGAATTTTCCTCACATACTAGTGTGTTGGCCAATCCATGGCCTAATCCTACTGCGGTGATGTAGGTTGTGCATAAGAAGTTGTTGCTCTGGACTGGAACATCATTCTAGCATAGTCCGTGGCTTGGTTTTGGTAAGCAACACTAGCAGTGTTGCTTGGTTGTGGTGCAATGATAGGTGGTGTCAGTCAAGGATATGGTTGTTGGGAGACCAACTGTGGAAATTGAACCCAGTGATAGATTAATTTTACTCACAACAATTAACAATTGATCATGCAAAATCACTCACAAAAGAGACTGAAATTGGAGCTGAACACTAAACTGTATTAAATCATTGTACAATAGCCAACCCTGTAACATAATGGGTTGCTGAATAAATAACATACATTAGGGATTCAAATTCATGAAGAGCAATTCGAATCTAGCATAAAGCATGCTTACTAAAAATAAGCAAATCCCCCATAGGTGTAAAAAGCTGATCCCAAATCTGTCATGGAGCTCACGAATTAGAAAAATGGCTTAGGCAATATAAATAGTGGTGGAATGGAAGCTCATACATGCTTTTTCAAGGAGAAAAGAGTGGAGGATGAAGAGGGCAAAAAACTAGTTCACCTCACCTAGTCTAGCTTTTCCATTTGCCTTAAAACACTGAAAAAGCAGGGAATAAAGCAGAAAAAGAAGAAGGGTGCCTAGGAGGCCAGGAATAAAGTAGATTTGATTCCTTGGGATTTCCCATGTGCTACATGAGTCAAATAAGGCAAGTTTGACCACTATGGATAGGTAAAAGACAACTTGCACAAGGTGGGACACATGAACTAGGCTAATAAGACAAAAATAATTAAATTAATGTCTAAGGTAGTAAACTATGGGTTGATTATTCTAACACCCCCCCTTAAGCCTGAATTATGAGTAATATATTATAAAATTATAGGGCCTAGAAACAAGGCTTAGTCACCCTTTACATACTGCATGTCCATTTAAACAAGGAAAGAGGCAAAACCAACTTGGGAAAATCCTCCCTTAAACATGGACTGTAAAACAAAATTTTGGAATATTGTCTTCACTCATGCTTCATATCATGATCAGCAATCCCCAGTAGTGATTTGATATTGCTGAAGGTCTTCTCACGAAATGCTTTGGTGAAGATATCAGCTACTTGTTCTGAAGATGAACAAAAGAGTAGGTGAATGGTGCCATTATGCACAAGTTCTCTGATGTAGTGCATATGGATCTCAATGTGTTTGGTTCTCTGCTTCTGAACTGGATCTTTGCAGATTCAAATGGTACTCTGGTTATCATAGTAGATGGTAGTTGAGTACTCCGGTTTGAAGCCACACTCTCCAAGTAAACCCTGCAACCATAAACATTGAGTTGCTACATTAACAACTCCTCTGTACTCTACTTCTGTAGATGAGAGTGCAATGGCACTTTGTTTCTTGCTTGACCAGCTGATTGGCCCTTCTGTAAGCATGAACACATATCTTGATGTGGACTTTCTGTCTATGCTATCACCAGCCCAATCACTGTCAGTAAATCCAATCAAATCAATATCATATTTTTCTTTATAGAATATCCCATGTGTCCTTGTTCTCTGAACAAAGTTAAGGATCCTTTTGCTGCTTTCCAATGGATCTCATGAGGCTGATCCATATAACTAGAAGCCACACTTACTGCATAACAAATATCAGGTCTAGTATGTGTCAGATACAACAAACATCCAATCAATTTCCTATACAGTGTATTGTTTACCATAGGTGAAGAATCAACTTCTTCCAACTTCACTCCTGAAAGGAAAGGAGTTTTGCTTGCTTTGCAATCCTTCATTCTGAATTTGTTCAGCAAGTCCAAGGCATATTTGGACTGGTGCACCTTGATTCCAGCTTTGGTTTGAGCAATCTCAAGCCCCAAAAATTGACTTAAGAGCCCCAAATCTGTCATGGAGAAGGCTTGGTTCATAGCACCTTTTAAGGAAGCAATCTCATCCTTTGAGCTTCCTGTAATGAGGAGGTCATCAACATATAACAAAATGATCATTAATGAACCATTAAATAACTTCAAATAGACATTTGGATCTGATTTTCACCGAACAAAATTCAGTGATAGCAAGAAGCTATCGATCTTGGCATACCAAGCCCTGGGGGCTTGCTTTAGCCCATACAATGACTTTATCAAACTGCACACAAGAGAAGGGTTAGTAGCAAAACCTTGAGGATGATGCATATATATATCTTCAGTGAGATCTCCATTTAGGAAGGAACATTTTACATCCATGTGATGTACCTCCCATTGCCTTGAGGCTGCAATGGCTAAGGCTAGCCTGATGGAATCCATCTTTGCCACTGGGGAAAAGGTCTCATTGTAATATATGCCATGAACTTGTGAGTAGCCCTTGGCTACCAATCTAGCCTTGTACTTCAGTGGTGAACCATCAGCAGCAAATTTGGTCTTATAGACCCACTTACACTGGACTAACTTTCTCCCTGGGGGAAGATCCACTAGCTCCCATGTGTTGCTCTTCTAGAGTGAGCTGAACTCCTCCTTCATGGCTGTTTTCCATATTGGATCTCCTGCTGCTTCTTCATATGTTTGAGTATCAGACTCCACCATCAAATAGCATTTTTCAGCAAACATAGGATCCTTCATGCACAGACCACTCTCAAACTGAGATCTAGTCCTCCTTGGGTCATTGGGATCCCCAGCTAGCTCTCCTGCTGCATGTAGTGTTTTGGATGCCCATTTTGGCCTTGTAGGGCTGTTAGGGTCTGCAATAAACTCATCTCCATCAAACAAATCAGAATCAGCATGTTCAACAAACTCTTTACGTACTTCTTGAGGTTCAGGTGGAGAAGAGGCTTCTCCAACTTCCACTGCTGCAAGGGGTTCTTCTTCAAACTGAACACACCTTTCGATGAAGGATTTGTTTGTGCTCAAATTTATCAATTTTTACCCTTTTGAATCTTTAGAGTATCCAACAAAAATACACTCTTGGCTTTGGGGCTGCAAAGCCTTCCTCTTCTCTGTTGGTATTCTAGCCCAAGCCTTTGAGCCAAAAATCCTGAAATGGGTCACATCTGGCTTGTGCCCACTCCATGCTTCGAAGGGAGTCATGCCATAAAGATGTTTATGAGGCACCCTATTCTGAATATAGGCTGCACAGTTGATAGCTTCGGCCCAGTACTTTTGTGGCAAAGTTTTGGCCTCCATCATGCATGTTGCCATCTCCTTCAGTGATCTGTTCTTCCTCTCAGCAACACCATTTTGCTATGGTGTTTAAGGGATAGAATGCTGCATCTGAATACCTACATCTGGACAATAATTAATAAAATCAGACTTGACATACTCACCACCATTGTCAGATCTGAGGGCCTTGAGTTTCCTTCCAGACTGGTTCTCAACCAAAGCCTTAAAGATTTTGAATAGGCCAAAAACGTCAGACTTGTGTTTCAAGAAGTGAACCCAGCAATACCTGGAAAAGTCATCAATGAAAGTCAATGCATATTTGGCCTGAATCATGGACATATGAGGGAATGGGCCAGAAACATCACTGTGGATCAGCTCGAGGGGTGCAGAGGTTCTCTCATGACTAGCTCTCTCAAATTTGTGCTCTGGGTGTTTTCCTTGGATACAACCTTGGTAGACTCCTTTGGAAAATTTTATCTTGGGCAACCCTATGACCATCTCTTTTTCACTAAGATCAGAAAGATACTTGTAATTTAGGTAGCAAAATATTTCATGCCAAAGCTTTCTGGATTCATTAGCATGAATCAGAAGGGCAGAGGGGTTTGAGTAGGGTAGGAAGTGTGAGAACATGTATACCTTTTGAGCATGATTTGCAACTCCTTTTGCAATGACTCTACCACTTGAGATCGTTGTGATCTCAACTTCATCGGGGAAGAATATAACTTTCTTAGGAGACCTAGTGTGGGTCATTTGGTACACTGACAAGAGGTTGGAGGCAAGACCAGGCACATACAAGACATTGCTGAACTGACCATGATCAAGATCAATCCTCCCTTTTCCCAAAATTTCAGTGAGAGAGACATCTCCCAGTACTATAGGTGTTCCTTTCGACATATCAAGTGAGGAGAAGGCCTCCTTGGTTGAAACCATGTGTCTTGAAGCTCCAAAATCAATGATAAAACTGGGTCAGCTTGATGTGCCAGCAACCAATGCATGAACTCTCTCTCTGTCATCTGAACTTGATCCTCCTTCTCTCTTCTTTGAGCTTTCTGGAAGGGAGATTCCATTCTTCTCCAGGAGTTGGGTTAGCATGTCTATTTGCTTCTTCATACAAGAGCTTTTAGTGTGATTGCCCTTATTGCAGTATGCGCACTTGCTCATTTCACCTTTGTTTTTCTTCTTCTGGTAGTTCTTCTTGGAACCTTGTGGCTCCTTCGGAGACTGTTTCTTGTCTCTCTTTTGCTCAGGTGGATTTTTAGCTTTCTTTTTGCTTTTTGAATCCACCTTCGAATCTACAGCAATAAGAGCTTGATATTTGGATGGTTTGATGGTGCCCATCATCACCAACTTATCCTGTTCTTGTGTGAGAGATTCCATGAAATCTGCAAGGCTAGGCATCTTCGAGGTTCAAGCTGTCAGTTTTGTGGCATAGAAGGTCGAAACAAACATTGAATAGTCAGGGCCTAGATTCGAGAGGATGGCCAGGATGAGCTGATCATCTTTCTTTTCAATCCCACACTGTTTTAGCTACAAAACTAGTGCTTTGAACTTGGAGAAATATAGCTGGAGGGATTCAAAGCTATTTGGATTCAGAGAAATCAGCTCATTTTTGATTTGATGTCCCCTCATCTCATCTGTCTTTCCAAAAAGATCAGAAAGCTTCTCCCATACTTCATTCGGTGATTTCAATCCATCAAGATGGAAAAGGAGGTCTCTGGAAATACTCAGACACAGGAGACCATAGGCCTCATGCCTCCTGTTGTGCCATTTAATCTTCTCTGCAGCTGCATTGGGCTCTGCTTCTGTTGCCATAGTCACCCTATAGAGGCCTTTCACTCTCAACAGTATCTCCATCTCTGCTTTCCATTCAAATAAATTGAAGGGAGTCAAGATAGTTTTCTGTGATTGATCCATAGCTTAGAAAATCTATCCTGGCTGTTAGTAGAAGGCTCCCAGTCACTGATGTTGAACCTGCAAAACAATTTTGAAGGAGAGAAATTGATCTACAATGGCTTTGATACCATGTGGAAATTCAACCCAGTGATAGATTAATTTTACTCACAACAATTAACAATTGATCATGCAAAATCACTCATAAAAGAGACTGAAATTGGAGCTGAACACTAAATTGTATTAAATCAGTGTACAATAGCCAACCTTGTAACATAATAGGTTGCTGAATAAATAACATACATCAAGGATTTGAATGCATGAGGAGAAATTCAAATCTAGCATAAATCAGGCTTACTAAAAATAAGCAAATCCCCCATAGGTGTAAAAAGTTGATCCCAAATCTGTCATGGAGCTCACGAATTAGAAAAATGACTTAGGAAAGCTAAATAGTGGTGGAATGGTAGCTCATACATGATTTTGCAAGGAGAAAAGAGTGGAGGATGAAGAGGACAAAAAACTAGTTCACATCAACTAGTATAGCTTTTCCATTTTCCTTAAAACACTAAAAAAGCAGGGAATAAAGCAGAAAAAGCAGAAGGGCACCTAGGAGGCCAGGAATAAAGCAGATTTGATTCCTTGGGATTTTCCATGTGCTACATAAGTCAAATAAGGCAAGTTTGACCACTATGGATAGGTAAAAGACAACTTGCACAAGGTGGGACACATGAACTAGGCTAATAAGACAAAAATAATTAAATTAATGTCTAAGGTATTAAACTATGGGTTGATTATTCTAACACCAACCCTATGATGCCATTCGCAGCGTGGGATGCCCCCGATGCGTCGCGGTAGGAGGTACTTGGACGGAGATCATCTGGAATGATGGTATATAGTTATCCAGACTAGGCATAGATGAGGTCAAATTGTTGGGCCTTCAGTATTCCCTCTTCTTCAAATTGGGGACATTCAAATGCGATTTTCTTTGTGATGGGTGGGAGAAATTCTTAAGGAACCAATCCAAGAAGATCCTGTCGTCTAGTTGGATTTTGCATAAGCTACAACGTCGCCGCCACTTGTGGATATGGTCAGTTATGTGAGTGGCAGTGCTTTGATGGTAGGATAGCAGGATCTCCACCCCCTCGTCATATCTGATAGAGAGTTGGAAATACTGTAGGAACATGAAGGCTAAGGAGTTGAATTCGAGGTACTTGGCTTGTGGCATCTCAACATACCATTTGGTCACAGCACCTGTAAGCGTGCGTTGGAATAGCCTCATCCTGATGGAGTTGTCTATGATGCTATTGGATGAGCACCATAGATGGAATGTCATTATGTGGTTTTTGGGAAATTCCCAGGCTTTGCCTTCAAACTTGGGGATGTCTGATGGCAGCTTAGTTGGCATAGGTGTCCAAAAATCTTGGTGGCATATGGGGCCATTTGTTAATCTGGCCAAATCAGGAAAGTTCAGATGAGCCATGAAGGGCAGGTTTGACCCCAAGTTGATGTGGGATGGGATTGTGATGGTGGTGGGGTTTGCAGGTGCATAGTACATCTGCACGGGAGATCACTAAGAGCGGCTTTGATGGTGCCGATCGAGTGTTCCGAATGGTGGTGGTTTTCCTCTTAGGCGTGAGGAAGAGCGTGGAGGATCAATTGTGCTTGATTTTATGTGTGAAACATGTGGTAATGAGATTTGGACCACGGTTTCAGTGGCTTCCTATTGGCTGTAGGTGGTCACTTCACCACTAAGATTGCTGGAAGATAGTGCTTGGCTTGTCCCTCGTAGGTGCTTCTACTCAGTTGAAAGGGTTCCTTGCCCATTTCGCTTAGCAATTCCTCTCAGTGGCCAGCTACTTTGGGTTTTCTTGTGGTACTCCTCACAATAAGTTTCTGGGTAGAGCCCAAATACTTCCCACATTTAAAGAAATCAGGGACTTATATCCTCAAAGACTACAGAGTTGTTTGAACTTAGTGTAAATTAGTAAATTTTAAGGCTTACTCAGCATCATGAACTGAGTTGGGTTAATTAGTTGGTATGGTGTATTTGTTTGCTTGTTTTTTCTGGTATTTGCTTGCTACAATATGGTTTATGAATTCATCATGGTAGAGTTCATGTCATTGTGGTTGTGTATGCAAGCATAAATAAACATAAATTGTGAACAGGTACAATGAGTAACCCTGAATGTTTGCTGGCCTAACTAGTGTCTACCTCACAGTGATATTCCTCTTCAACCAACAGAAGGTGTTGGGCTCTCAACACAATGGGACTAAGCCCATCTGTAGATCCTCAAGTCACCTCCTGGATGCTAGGTTGGTCAACAGGGAGGACGCTTAGCACCATAAGAAGCCCTCCTTCTCTACCTCCTCTACCTTCTAGGTCACCCGATTTTAATGGTTTCGAAACAATATCACGGAGTGCCTAGATCTATATGAGATTTCCCTTCGTCGTACCCCATAATACCCCAGAGGGTGATGACTGGGTAGAGGAGGAAGGGGAAGCAATATCATTGATTTTAATTTAATTTTAGTTAGACTAGGTTCATTTTATTAAGCCATAATGATTTACTTAACATTTACACATTGTTCATGAAATAATTTGCAGAAAATAAAAGTAGAAATTGAAAATGACTTGCAATGGTGGACAGAGGCACCTGGGCCACACTAACAGTCCTTTAAAACTGAAAATTACTATCTATTAATCTTAAATTAAATTTCTGTTTGACAGGCCACACATGTCTAACCAAATCTAGCGAGGGGGCCGCGATATTTTTTTAGAAATAAGCAAGGGGGTCGCATAGAATGCAAAAACAGCTGCAACCTGAGTTTCTGGGATGAATTCACACTTATCAGGGGATTAAGTGCACCCTGGGCACTCCTGTTTTCCCATTAAGTGTACCCCACTCTCACCTTTTTCCCCAATATGAGCGCCCTACTCTGGAATGGGGTTTTTTTGGTGAGACAGAGTCAGATCTGGCTGACAGTAATTGGTACTGGGGTCAATCTGACTTGGTTCTACCTAGAAGAGGCTTCGATAGTAACTAAAATAGGAAATAAAGAGGATTTAAGACATATTTAACATGAAATTGTTGAAAAACTAGGGAAAAAATTTTAAAAACTTGAAAATAAAAAGTTTGGCCCCGGGATCCTGTGGGATCGACCTGGTATGGTCGGCAGTTCTATAGCCAATATTTCTCCTTACTACAGGGACATGAATGGCTCCCTTCTGTCTATAGGATTGAAGGGTAGGTTCCTGCATGGATAAAGACTATAAAAAATGAAAAAACGTAACAGATAGAACATTAAACTAACACTAAGGCTAAGAACATAAAACTAAATCTAAGCTAAACTATAAGCTAAGGACATAACATAAAGAACAAGATGAAGCATTGGTGAACCCCTTTGTAGAAAATGGGTTAGGGTTCTGCCTCCTTAAAACCTGCAAATAAACCTAAGCTACAATGGAAAACCTGTAAAACAATGTCAATAACAAAACTTGCAAATGGAGATAAGGGTTAGAAAGCAAAGCATATTAAGAAGCAAAGAAATAAACATAAAATCACAAATATACCTTCTCTGGTGGGAATGGGCCACCATGCCTTGGCTCATGGGAGCACCTCTCTTGGTTTGGGAGCAATGGCTCAAGGGGAATGGAAATGAAGGAGAGGGAGTGTGGGTGGTTTGAGAGGCAAAGGTCTCAAACCATCCATGGGCAGCATAATAATAGGCAATGTGAGAAGTCTTTTGAGAGTGACCCCCCACCCTCCTTTTATAGATTTTCCAAGGGGTTTTATGGTTTTAAGCCCTTGGTCAGGGCTTTAGCCCCTTTTTTGGGCTTTTAGCCCCTTTTTCCCTAACTTTATCCCGTTTTAGGGCTTGAGCCCCTTTTTTAGGGATTTATCTCCTAGGGGGCTATTTTGGGCTCCTTTTTGGGGTTTTTAGCTCTTTTTCTTCATCCTTAGGCTATTTTGGAGGTGTGGGGGTCTAATGGAAGGTCTAATGGAGTGATATGAGAGTTGTGAGATGGTGTCCTTGCGTGGTGGAGGCTATTGAGAGCTAAGTGGGGGATTTTTGGGTTAACAATCCCTACACGGTTTGATGAGTCCATAACCCCTAAATTTGATGGTTTTTTCTATACAGGTGCTTCCTCCCATGCTTGCGCAGACATTCTAGTCTACTGCTTCTTCTGCACTGGGGATTTGGAATGCTACACCCCCCTCTTCTTCTCTGGAATTGATGACGAACCCACTGGCATGATTGCAACTTACTCTTTGATAGTTACTCCAATGATTGGGGAATTCCTCTTGCTTGAATTCTCTACTATAACTGGCTCACTCGGCATGCTGTAGAAGTGCCCAAAAGTACTCTATGGGAACCCTAACCTTACACTGCTCAACAACTCAAAAACTCATTGCGACACGACTGCTCAATGCACCTCAGTACACTGCAACAACTCTTCAACTCTCTCAACACTCACTCTTGCACAATGGTGAATTTCAACCGCATTCAACTGCCTACTATAGCATTGAATCAATATTCCTCCCATTATGACCAAATCATTACGATCCATTTTCATCATTATGACCAAATCATGCATTAACTGCCTAAATTCGTCGTTGATCCTGTCAATCTAACGGTCAGATCATCCATAAATACACGTCACTTCTAAAAGCTTCGCTGGTTAACTGCTTCAACTATCTAAATTTATTATGGATTTGACTTTGTGCATGGCCTTGCGGTCGGTGCAACATTGCTCCCTTACTGTGATACTGGTTCATATTCTTGTACAACCACTTCTTACTGGTGCGCCATCTTGTAGACTATCCTCCTATGTAAAAAAATAAGATTTTTTTGTCTTCCACGTAGTTCCTAAAGCATTGTGCAACTCCAGGACTAGCATGCAGTGCTTCAACCTACATCCATTTACCATCTTAGAAAACATCGCACCATCTAACTATTGTAGTTGTACTACTCCTCCTAAAGTAATCGAAGTGATGATATATGGAACTAGCCAATGCATCTGTAACTTACCTGTATGTTTGGTGAACTCGATGTCATACAACAGTACCAGGTGCCCTTGCTGAAAATGTTTGTTCTTGGTATGTCGATCATGCCACATGTTTTGGAAATCCTTCTCAACCTACCTGTGAAATCCTACAATGAAATGGTGATCTTCTAGCTTTACCAACTACTCTAGGAATTCTTCTAATGCTCCTTCATCATCCATGCCTGTCGTTGCTGCTATGCACAAACTTGGAACAATGTACTCCATCATCATGGCTGCCTCCTTCCTATACGCCAACTTGAACATTGTTTGTCATGTCAATATTTTTCAAGTGGTGCAATATGCCCACAAAACTGTTGGAATCTTCAAATCCCAGTCATCACGGTTGATGTTACTTACCTTTATGAGCGCATGCTCCAACACCTTGTTGAACACCTCAACTATTCCATTTTCTTGTGGATTATATAGAGTACTCTTCTTATGTTGTATCTGGAACTCCTCTATCAATGCATTGATTGTGAAATTGATGAAGTGAATCCCTTAGTCACTCATCAATATCCTTGGACACCCAAAACAAGTCACAATGTTATCACAAGTCCTATGACAGACATCACAAGTCTGTGCATAGTCCATTGCATCATTATGGAGAGTCAACAACCAAATCCTTACGTAAAGCACCTTCCTAGTGGTAGGTCAACCTTCGTAGTGTCCACCTGCAACCCCTGCATGTGCCTCTTCCAACACCTGCCCCTGCTCATTCGGTAGGACACATATCCTTAAGATCTCATCTAGTCCTAGCTTATAAATTTGTCCAATGATCAATTGGAAATTCACAGCTTTAACAACCAACTTCTTCTTCTGACTTGTAGTAAGCTCCTCTAGCATTGTCCCTATCACCAAAAACTGAACTATTTTCTCATAGTATTCATCAACCATCTCAACTATGAATAGTTGTGCATCTAGAAACCCATATTCAATATTCGTTGGTTCTTCACCTGTCTCAATTCTTTATAAGTGATATACGCCTCCATTCAAGTGACTTGGCTTCATAGTTATCTCAAAATCAAACTCCTGAAAGACAAGTAGCCAACGACATATATTCCCCCCAACATAGGATTATTAACCATTTATTTCAAAGAAGAGTGGTCTGTGAACTTCTTGAAATGGCCTCCCAATAGGTAATGTCAAAATTTTTGTAGCGCATATACCATTTCCAAACCTTCCCTCTCTGTTGTGGTGTAATCATTCTCCACAGATGATAGATTTCAGCTAGCGAAAGAAATTGGGTGATTAAGATCTCATTCTCTTGGTTGTACGAGAACCACTCTTAGTGCAATCGATGAGGAATCAATGTGAACATGGAACTCCTTATTCCAATTAGGAAATACCAATATTGGTGTGGAAGCCATCTTGGCCTTCAACGTATAAAAACTGCCTTGACATTCCTCAATCCATACAAATACCACATCCTTATTTAACAACCTCTCCATAGGGGCTATGATCAAAACATAGCCTCGCATGAACTTGCGATAATACCTTGTGTGTCCTAGTGTCGCTCTAAGCTGCTTCACATTCGTAGGTGGTGGCAAGCTCAAAATCAACACAATATCTTTTGGGTCAACCAACAATCCTTTCTTGCATACGATGTGTCCTAACAACATTTCTTCAGGTGCATAGAAAATACACTTCTTCGATTTCATCGTGATCTGATGTTGTCAACATTGCTCCAGCATCAGTCGTAGGTTTTCCAGATGGTCCCTGATGAATCCATAAATTGTCTAGTCATGCATATAAACTACCCAAAATTTCTGAATAAACTCCTTGAATGCAACAACAACAACCCTGGAGAATATTGCACGCGCATTCTTTGGTCCAAAGGAAATCATAGTGTACTGAAAAAATCCTGATTCAGTGATGAATGTTTTCTTGTGGAAATCCTCTTTCGTGATCTTAATTTGGTGATAGCCAAAAAATCCATTCATGAAGGAATTCATTTCTTGACCGCCCATGCCTTCTAGCACCTCATTAGAGAATGGTGTCGAAAATGGATCATGCAAACATGCATCATTTAATTTTCTAAGCTTGACATAAATCCAAACCTCACTTGTATTTTTGTCTTGCACGACCATGGGATTGATCCATTCCGATTGCTCAATAGGATCTATTATCCCAACATCCAACATTCTCTCAAGCTTGGCTTTGACCCTCTCCTTGTATCACAGACTCAAATGATATGACCACTGCTTCACTGGCTTCACATCTAGTTTCAGTGGGATCTTCATCTCTCCCAAATATCCTGGTATCCCCTTCATCTCAGAAAAATTTATAGGGAACGAATCTAGAAATTCATGAAACATATCTACGATATTTTCCATGGTTTCATCATCCAAGTAGTCCTCAGCATTTGCAGACTTTCGGTTCTCATCCGTCCCGATGTTTACCTTCTAGATTTTCAATAGTTGATTCATTGGATATGTTGGTACGTCGAGTGTTGTGACATCCCGGCTCCCTTCTGTCTCTGGAATATTGATGTTTCATGGATCATCTTCATCCTTCGATCTACCTATCACATTGTATCACTCCATCATCGATTGCATCAGACATCTCTTACGTGGATCAACTGGATATGCAACTAGAACTACCTTTAGAACAACGTCATAGATGTACTGCAGGGAACTATGGATAGCTGGATTGGTATCTGCAAAACTGAAGGTGTGAGTGAAGAAACTAGTCAAATATTCCTAAGAGGTAATCTCTTTTTGCAACTTATATTATACATACCATGACCGTGAAATTTCATCCAATGTGTGGACAAAAGAATGGACCCACTCATCCTTTGGTCACGATGCCCACAAGGTCTGACACTCGATTAGATGCCGGCCAAGGTTATTCTGCCCATCATACCTTATAGTGTGGTACTCTTCTATGTTTCCAAAGTGAAATGTCATCAATATTCGACACTGTGACCACCCATTGAACGACTTCTTATTTGTCTCTCACCAACATGCTGGAGTACCCTTCAATGCTTCATCCAATGCCAACAATCGTTGTGGTTCTGATACTTTATCTTCAAATTCAACAAGGAACTCATATAACTACAATAGTCCTTCTACACCGGTAATTCAGTAATCTTGGTTGTGAATCAGCACAACGATTGAGCAGTCAGGCCACACTTCCAAACCGATACCTCATTCATTCGATTCTACCAGTTTTCTAGCACATTATTAGAGTCTAAAGAAACAAAGCTAGAGCTGCACCAATTGATTTCACAATCAATAGTCAGATGGATGTAATATTTTGAAATGTTATAGGCATGATCCCATCCTCTTCCAGCTTCATCCTTAACCAGTTCAACATACCTTCACCCTTTAGTTGGATACATCCGAGATATGACTCTGATGTCGTGGTTCTCAAAGGTCATCACGAGATTCTTAAGATTTATTACCACTAAACTATCATTGGCCCATCCAATCCCCAATAGTGCGGGGTATGAACCTCCACCATCAAAAAACTCAATAACATCAAATTCATAAGTATTCATTCCCTCAACCTCCACTGCCAGGTGTGGAACTCATCCAATCAGTTGCACTTTGGCCTAGTTAGCTAGTCGCAACAGCACAGGAGACCAACTCAGTGGTAGGCTCCCCATATTTTTCCATGTTTGCCTTGTCTGAATACTGACATCGGAGCCTAGATCCAACATGAATGAATCTACCTCGTAGTTCCAATATGAATATTCATTCTCATCTCTTTTCCTATTTTTTCTTGTGTAAATATTTCACCGCAGACTCCTTACATCCCTTGGTTGGTCGATGCAACAGATTCTGAATCTCAACAAGAGAATTGGGATCTTTTGCTAGAAACAAACAACTTTCAAAGAATTTATGCAAGGTACCATGCTGTCACGATGGCCCTGCTACCGAACTTGAATCAAAATAAATTGGCATTTCATAAATAGGTAACTTACCTGAATCTCTTCTTATCGCATATTATGTTTCAATAAATTTGTCTCTCTCAGCATCAACATCAAACTATACTTTCTTCTTTCCATCCAACCCAATCTGTATAAACAGGCTATCTTCTCTAGTCATCGCTCCTTAGTGAGTAATGGCAGTAACATCAGCATCCTGCATCCTAGGATCTAATGAGATTGTCGCAACCGTCAGTCCTTGGTTCTCGCTCAGTGGTGGATTCACTGGTTGATTCGGTCTGTTTTAACCAGGGGCTTATGGAAACTTAAAAAGGGTTGTTCCAGCCTTAATATAGCATAAATAAAGGTTTTATATATTTTTCATATATTCTACAAGGTTCTGAGAGGTTTTGAATGAATTTGGGGTTTTACAGCAGTTTTGGCCAAGGAGAACCCTGCGCAGAGGAGGATCCAAAACGGTGGTACAAACACAAATAAAAATGGTTATGGAGTTTTATGTGGTAATTTGGGCATGTTAATGACCCACAGGAACTGAAATATCTCATATTGAGTTAACATAAATGGTTTTACATCAATTTTACCAAAACTAGTTATTAAAAACTAGTAATCTAGCTAGGGTCTAAAAAAACAGTTAAATCATCTCAAATGCATTTCTGTAAAACATGAGAAATATAAAAGGGGTAAATATAAGTTCATTTAATATTTAAAATCCCTTCAATTACTTCTCCAACCTGACATATTCCTTATAGCACTCATTTTTATTCAATTGCCCCCATACATTGCTAAAATAGTCCTTTTAGGAAAAACTCAAGACAAGAATCTTTATGGGAAGATATTTTTCGACCTGATACATGAAATTTTCATAATATTATGACCCTACAGAACATAAATTACATCATTTACTGACCATTACAAGGATTCTCCAAAAACAAGGGGCAGGAGGCCCAGATCATGACTAGCAAGGGCTGCGAGCATAAGTGAAGCTAGGGATTCATTGGATATGGACATGAAATTGATGGAGGCTGAAAATAAATCTACAAATCCTTCAATTCCTAAAATTTAGTGCTCCACACCTACAATGGAAGAAAAGGGGATGGAAGGAGAGGGGAATGGAAGGCTGGGGCTCATCTTCCAGTAGTCTGAGGCACAACACTCAGAAGTAATGCTCACATAAGAATTCAACAATAAAATCAACAACCAAAACTGAAGCAATGGGTTTGAATTTATATTTTATAGACTTATGGATGACCTGCTTAGTAAGTTGAGGCCAATGGTGACCTGTGAGAGCAAGTCAACTCGATGGGTGACCTAACCCTAGCAACAAAAGCGCCCCCTTTGGGAAATTAGGCAAGTAGGACCATGTGGAATTGTTTCCAATTCCAAATAATCCTTCACAACTAGAAACTACACCCTCCCTTAGTCAAAAGCTGCCTCTTTTGAGTTATGACAGCTTTTTGCTTTTCCTGG
Organism: Pseudotsuga menziesii; assembly: GCA_001517045.1. Classification (NCBI taxonomy): domain Eukaryota; kingdom Viridiplantae; phylum Streptophyta; class Pinopsida; order Pinales; family Pinaceae; genus Pseudotsuga; species Pseudotsuga menziesii. The sequence goes on along the minus strand of LPNX010427016.1, from coordinate 167,877 downwards.
GTCATAAGGAAACTCTTTCTTTCCTTAAAAAAAAATTCTGCTTTTCTCTTACAGCTTTTTTGAGCTCCATAAGACGAAACTGCACCCTCCTCTTTGAAATACTTTCCTACTTTTACCTCTGTCTGCTTTTTCTACTTTTAGGAAACTTCCCTTTATTCTCTTTCTTGCTTTTGTCATGGACTTTCTTATTTTTACCAAGGAAAGTTGACAAGCTTTTCCCAATGCACCCTCCTAACATGGCAGCCTTAATTCCACATCATTATTGTGCATAATAAATGAAATTTCTGAAATAAAATTAAATACATGCCTTAAAATAATTATTAGTAAAAATTTATCCTAGGAGGAATAATTAATAACAACTTGATCCCCTGGGAACTTAGCATGGTCAACACTTTTAATGGTCAATTTGAGGAAACATGATAGTCCTCCCCTCCCAAATCTGCTTGTCCTCAAGTAGAAGCACTATAGAGTGTTGCAAATTTTTCCACCATGTTTTTGCTGCACCACTCTGATCATAGCCATTTTTATGATGCCACTTCCTTTAGAAAAATTTCCAACCCAGTTAAAGTAACTAAGTAGAATTCCTAGATCCCACTTCCTCCTCTGCAAGGACCAAAATTTTTCTGCCACCTTTTGAACTCTGTCATTCCTAAGAATGCCTAGATCCCATGGTTTTATCTACCTCTTTCCACCCATCAATAAAAACAACAAAATTTTATCAATTTAGAGGAGGAAAATGAGGTTATGAAAATCATACCACCATACTGGGAGCTCATCTCTCCCCATGCCAAAGTGAACATTTTTTAAACTCTCCCACCAAACATGGACTTCCTTAATGTGGGACCAAATCATCTCCAGCCTCTCTAAAGTATGAACATCCAGGTGCAAGCTAGCACTGGAACTCACATTACTGTTGTTATGAATACACAGGCGGTTATACCATGCCCCTCCATGTATACTGAAAGCATCATATAGCAGCCATACATGCTCATTCCATTGCTCATACAATTTCTTTGATGTGTCCAATGTATCTCCATTGATGCAAGCAAGACTTTTACCCTCCAGTGCACACATCTCAATCATGTGTCTAGCCGCCCAATCAATGGACGAACAAAATTTCATGCTAAATGATTCAGGTGGGAATAATTCAGCTACTACTAATTCACTTGTCAAACCATATGGTTTGACCATCAATACCTCAACTAGAAGAGTGAAAGTATCATGCTCCTCTTGTGGCATCAACAGAAAAAATCCTTTCACCCAATTTTCATCCCCACATGATGTGGCTGAAATAGAAGTGTGGGGTGAAGAATTGTGAGCCAAATTTGTACAATGCTCATCAATCAAGATAATGGATCCACAAATTCTTCCATTATCTTTCTGAGTGACAGTGTGATCATGCGCCTCCTCCAAAATTGTACAACATTTTCCTAGAGGCAACTCATAATCTCTTAGGAACCATGCAAGTGCTTGATCTTCATATTGCTTGACCTCAAACTCCTCAAGCACATGCAAATCGGAATGCACCTCATGTGCATGTGTATGGGAGCTATATAATAGCTGCAAAATAAGTCTTTGTTGCTGTTCACATGTCAAGACAATGTCAGTCACAACAAAAAAATTATTGCAGAAATAAAAAAATTTCCCTCCCAAGGATTCATTCCAAATATGTCTCTATGGAACTCAAGAGGTGCTACCCTCTTCATCAAATGGCTCAACTCTTTGCCATTGATCCAAGGGTGAAAAAATCCATCAATTGACCCACACATTGAAAGTATGTGTAGATCTGATTCCTTCTTTTCAAAAGTGGCTGCACACACATGCCTTTTCTGTTGCTTGTAAATCATAGAAAAATCAACAATATTAAAAAAAAATTTCTTGCAACAAGACATAAAACTTTTACCTTCCATATTTTCCTCTTCAGTGATTCCTCTATCCAACCATCTAGTGGATGAATCAGAGATATTTCTTGCTGATTTATATGATCTATAATGATCCATCTCTTCTACAATAGGATCTATCTCCCATGGGGACAAATCATGATCCCCCTGTTGTGCATGCGACACAAACCAGAAAAATTTCTTCACCCACTGTTCATTCCCCACTGGTGTTTCTGAATCTAGGACCTATGGAAAAGAACTGTGAACCTTCTTTCCATGTTTGCAACCTTCAGTGATCAGACTTATGGCTGCAACTTTTTCGTTATTGGCTGGCCCAAATTGGGTGCTGTCATCCCACTTTTCCATGGGAGTGTGTCTGTCTTCAAGGAACAACTCAATTTTCCTTGGAAAGAAATCAAGTGCTTGCTTCTCATAAAACTGTTATGCACACTCTTTAAGTGCATACCAAATATAATTCTCCTCATGGTCCACCCAATCATGAGGTTCCTCCATTCCATTTACCCAAAAGGGATGACTCTTAGGAAATATTGAGGATTCAGTCAATTCTTTCCACTCTTGTTGGAATTGTTCTATCTTCATTTGTGATTCTAAGAGGGAACTTTGAGTGTATCTCAAAGAATCTTGGGTGGCCAACACATCACCTTTGATCTTGTATTTCTCTTATTCAAATATGCAAATACATTCTTCATCATGCAATGATGCTTCCCATTGTTAACAACTTCTAACTTGCAAAGTATCGAAAGAAACATGGTGAAGAAAAATGATGGTTATTTGGACTTTGGTTAAATATGACAATGTGAATGTATGATAAAGGGTGCATAAACGATGAAATTATCTCATAATACAATGGTATAGAACAAGGATGCGAAAATCAATGGTGTAGAATAGATCCGCTCTGTGAATATGCACAGGAGATAAAGTATGCGGAGATAATTAACAAGGTGTGAGGATCGATGGTTATGGGACCGGGACGGCAAAATCTACGATTGATAAGAATTCCGCTCCATAAAGTTGGGCGTTGTTCAAAACAAAATGGCCCAGCGGAATGTGTACGTGTAAGTTAATCCAATGGCTTAAAAATAAAGTGAATATTCATCAATGGTTATCATTAGATCTGGAGGTGTTGGCTGCTATGGGTAGACCCGGGTTTACTATAATCAACCAACAACACCCCTAGATCACTGGCCCTTTCGGCGACAGACCACAAAGCGGCCTGAATTCTCACCCGAAGTGACTCTAATGGGTTGGCCAAGGACTCAAGCATCTTGGACCAGGTTCTGAGGCAATCCTACTAGTGGCTCGTAGTTCCCCTAGCTGCGAGGTCTCTCTCTGTGCGTCGTCCGATCTCCTACTCGCGTCGCACAATCTCCTCGTCTCACAGCTCCTCTAGCCGCGAGGTATTCCTTTCTTCCGTCGCACGATCCTTTTCTGCGGCGTGAACTTTCCCAGACTCGCGATATCTTTGACCTTATCGCATCGCCGCAAACTGTGCGACACGCAGTTCCTGCCCAATGCTAAGTCCCCAACCTGTGGTATCTCGCACCACAGCTCCTCTGCCGGTGCGGTATCACCTCTCTGTGATATCCTACCTCCGCGGTTTAGCACACTTAGCGTTGCTCGTGTTGACGTGCAAGACTTAACATACAAGGCTATTCGATACTGCAATAGTGACTGTTTCATGCAAAGCATAAATGAACCATATACGGCATGCTAAAGACTTTAACTTATGTTTACCCTTCTATATTGCTGTGAACTGATTAACACATTCATTTGTTAAACTATAAACAAAGTCCATGAACTGACTGAGAAATGCATAAGTAAACATAACACATAAACCAATCGCATAACACCTGATTTTAACGTGGTTCACCTCCAGGATGGAAGTTATGTCCACAGAACTGTGTTTTTATTATAGCTCAGGGGAAGGTAAAACACAGTTCTACTGCACCGCATATGCAGCTTAAGATCTTCTCTCTTAGATCTCTTTTCTCTTCTATGTTGCTCTCCTACAATATACTCTTCCCTCTCTGTCGATCCCTGCGGATCGTTACATGCATATTCTATAAGCCAGCTACTGGTTACCGTAAGATTGCTACCGCTAATAATAGAACCAGAGCTAGGCTTTTACAACAGTCTAATAGTCTACAAAACACTACTAACAACTGGATGAACCAACTAACTAACCAACCAACCCTTTTACAATACAAAATATATCCCTTTATAGGCAGCCCGAAGGTCTTTCCATTACAACACTGTGGGCCTGTCCCAACAGTAACCCAAAACCCTAACTAGTGATAGTCGGCCATATATGTACTTGAGGTAGCCCCTTTCCGTCACACCACAGCTCTCTGCAGTCTTCCATGCTTCCCGACACTGATCATGGGTACTATGTACTGCTTCACTTTTCTGTCCTTCGCCTTCAATGCTTCAGCCTCGTTGCTCCTTCTCCTTTATGAGGGTCTCTGAGCCCTCCTGTCTTCCGCCGCTGCCTTCAATGCAATGGTTGAGCTCTCTCTTCTCAGCCGCTCAGGTACCGTTTCCTTTCTTGACTTTTCTATCTTAAAAGTCATGGTTTCTGGCTCTGCTCTCCAGCTGGAAATGTTCTACGGCGTCATAGCTCTGTCTTAAGTTCTTTCCGGTGTAAACTTGTTCCTGGTGCGATGCCTCCTTTCAACTACACTAGACATCTACACCACCATAGACTGGTTAAGCTAGGGCTGAGAGGCGGGGTGGCTATCACTATAGGGTTTAAGCCTACTACCATTAATCCATGTGGGAAAAAGCTCCCCATTCAGCTAGCTGAGCTGAACGGAACCTCCCTCTGTGACTTGCTGTATCTGATATGGCCCCAGCCAATGTGTCTTGAACTTCCTTGGAAACTTAATGAATTTACTGTCATAGAGGAGCACTAGGTCTCCGATCTGGAAAGTCTTATTCTTAATGTGTCTGTCATGCCAAGCTTTTTTCTCGTGCCTTCTGCACTTTCTGATGGAATCCGGCGATGAATCTGTCTTCTTCTAAGGAAAGCAGCTGTGCTAGCCTTTCCTCAACCGTGTCTGTATCAGTCATCCCGGTAATCTGAGCGATTCTTAAACTGGGAAGAATATACTCCATAGGCATAATATCCTCCTGTCCATACACCAAGCTGAAAGGTGTGTGTCCTGTAAGTTTCTTGCATGTGGTCCTGTACGCCCATAATATAGCGTTAACTCTGAGGTCCCAATCATTCCTCTGGCTATTGCAGATCTTAGTAAGAGCATTTTCTAAAATCTTATTAAAGGCCTCCACTGTACCATTAGCCTGTGGGTGGTAGGGAGTGCTCTTATGGTGCTGAATCTGGAATTCTTCTGTCAACGCCTCAATAGTGTTGTTCAAGAAATGTGTGCCTTGATCACTCATCAAAATTACTAGGCATCCAAATCTACTGATGATGTTTTCAAAAAGGAACTGTGCGGCTGTAGCAGCATCACAATTTCCTACTACTTTGGCCTCTTCCCATCTGGTGAGGTACTATGTTCCCGTGATAATATATCTCGCACCAGTGCGCTTTCTTGGTGGGTTGATAGGACCCACAAAATCTACAGCCCATTTGTCAAATGCGCGCAACGTGACCTGCGGTCACAGTGGAATTTCATCGCGTCGCGAGGGTTTTCCTACCCTTTGGCAGATATCGCACCATTTGCAAAAGTCCTTGGTGTCTTTATGCAACATAGGCCACCATAATCCTGCCTCCAAGATTTTCTGCGTAGTCAGCTTTCCTGCGAAATGACCTCCTGCGGTTCCAGAATGTGCCTCTCTGATAATAGTGTCTTTTTCATGCGGCATCACACATCTGTGCATAACTTCATCCAGACCTAACTTGTATAGGTGTCCTACGATGAGGGTGAAGTCTGCTGCTTTAACAACCAACTGCTTCTTTTGCTGCTTAGTAAACTCATCAGGTGCTACTCCTGTAGTGAGAAATTGAATAATATCGGCATAGTACTCATCTGCGATCTGGATAGAGAACAACGACGCATCCGGTAGATTATCATCTAGGTTACTTGGCTCTTCTCCTGAGTCTATCTGCGACAAATGATCAGGTCCTGCATTCAGTCTTCCTGGTTTCACAATGATCTCAAAATCATACTCCTGAAAGAGGAGTAACCATCTGCAGATTCTCCCCCCTAACACTGGCTTATTGACCAAATACTTTAATGTGGAATGTTCAGTAAACATATTGAACGGGGCACCCAACAGGTAGTGCCTGAACTTCTGCAGCACATACACCATAGCTAGGCCTTCTCTTTCAGTTTTGGTGTAGTTCTTTTCTGCTGTCGAGAGCTTTCTGCTGGAATATGTGATAGGGTGGTCAATGTCCCCTTCTCCCGGTTCTGTTAAAACAACCCCTAATGCGATTCCAGACGCATCCATATGTACATGAAATGGCTTAGTCTAGTCGGGAAATACTAAGATGGGTGCTGTAACCATCTTCTCTTTAAGCATGTCTAGACTTTGCTGACATTCCTCGTTCCATAGGAATTTTACATCTTTCTTGAGAAATTCCTCCATTGGTGCTGTAATATTTGCATATACCTTGATGAACTTTCTGTAGTACCTGGTATGACTAAGTACTGTCCTCAGTTGCTTGACTGAGTTGGGTGCTGGAAGATTTACAATGATAGCGATCTTCATGGGGTCTACCATCAAGCCTTGTCTGCAAACAATGTGACCCAACAAAATACCAAATGGTGCACAAAATATACATTTCTTCAAGTTTAGAGAAATCTGGTACTGCCTACATTTCTCTAACATCAGTCTTAAGTCTCCTATATGCTTGTCGATTAGTCCAAATACAGTCCAATCATCAAAATATACTTCTAAGAATTTATGAATGTATTCTTTAAATACAGCAACGACTACTCTAGAAAATATAGCTGGTGCATTCTTAAGACCAAAGGGCATTACCGTATACTGGAACGAGCCCCATTCTATTGCAAAGGTGGTCTTGGACCGATCTTCTGGATGTATTCTGATATGATGGTAGCCCTGAAAACCCATCAGTGAAGGAGTAGACCTCCTGTCCTCCCACGTTGTCTAATACCTCATCAGTGAACGGTGTCGGAAATGGATCGTGAAGCAATGAATCGTTGAGCTTGCGCAGATCAACACAGATCCTGATGTCTCATTTTGTTTTCTTTTCTTGTACAACCATGGGGCTAACCCATTCACTTTATTCTACCGGCTCAATGATGCCTACTGCTAGCATCTTATCGATTTCGTCCTTTACTTTTTCTTTGCAGCGCGGATTCAATCTATATGGGCGCTGCTTAACTGGTCTAGCATCCTTCTTCAATGGTATCCTCATAACTCCCAGGTCTCCAACTATTCCCTTCATCTCTGTGAACTTGGTGGGAAATAGGTCCTGATAGTCATGTAACAAATCGACAATCTGTCCGACTATTTCATCGTTCCAATAGTCTCCAATAGAGGCAAACTTAGGTTCTGCGTCTGTGCCAATATTGATCTTTTTAATCTTGATAGGTTCGGTGATTACTGGAGTCTCTAACTGTGGTCCCCCAACATCGCGAGTCCCTTCTGACTCCAGAATGTTGGTGTTGTGAGGATCCTCATCCTCATCCTTATCTTCATTGTCTGGCTTTGGTGCGAAATTATAGCACTCAAGCGCGTCTTGCAACTGGATGGCCCACTCAGGTTGAGCCTGCACTGAGATGGTACAGTCCTCGAATATCTTGATCTTGATTATGTCTAGGGCCTAAGCAACACTTGGATATTCTGATTCAAACATGAAGGTAAGTAGGAAACTGTCTGTCATAAGTGACCATGTGGTCGTCCCCTTGCGCAACTCGGTCTCTGTGTACCAGTTTCTTGGAACTGTGTCCAATGTGTGAATGAATCTGTGAACCCATTCATCCTTGGGAATGTCCGACCAGTTCTGTTCACATGTCTAAATGTGTGCCCTGAGGTCAGTTTCTCCTGTGTACTTCTGCGGAACATACTCTTTGTCGACCGAAAATCTGATCTCCATCAATCTTTTAATATCATCCCATGATGCGATATTTTCTTTATGTGCATACCACCATCTTGCAAGTGTGGCTCGTACTGCAAGGTCCATAGCTGCATTCCTCTACTCGTAAGGAATCTGTTTCTCAAACTGCTCAAGGAAGTCCTGAATATCTGTCAGACCATGATATGATGGAATCTCAGTGATCTCTGCGCCAATCCATCGCAGTGACTTACTCATAAATGCACATCTACGCGCTGAGACTTCGTAAAGTCTATTCTGCCAGTTCTCTAGACCAATATCGGAATCCGATGCGCATGAGCTGTCGAATTGCCAACTAATGTTCCCTTCTGTGGTTGGATTGATGTAGTTGCTTTGGTTCACAGTCATCTGGTAGAGACTATCCATGTTATGTGCCTCCTCCTCTGCTCGGATAGGTTCGATGTATTTAGGACCTTAGTGAGGATCCAGCGGTGCGATGACTCGGATCTGCGCATCCTCAAAGTTCATTTGTCTTCTCTTTAGGTCAATGACAGCCTTGCTACCGATCACCCAATCGATACTTAATAATGCTGGATACGGTCGATTGTCGCCAATGATTTCTATAAGCTCGAAGTCCACAAAACTGTGAACTCCGTCAATGTCAACTGGAACCTGCGGTAGTCGACCCAAGGGTGATACTCACTGCTGATTAGCTAATCTCAGGTGGATAGGTGATCTGACTAACTAAGGGCTACCTATCTGTTCCCATGTCTGCTTAGTTAGAACATTCACCTCTGATCCCAGATCTAAGACGACTTCGTCCATTTCAAACTCTCCAATCTGTGCTGTGAGCTTCATCTCTCTTCTGGTCCTTGTATGTCCTGTAATATTATGAACAGTGCGGTGTGCACTGCCCAAGAGAGAAGGTTGCTGACACTGATCTATGATGCGCTGTAGCTCACCGATAGCTTTTTCATTTCTCACGAGTTTGAAGAAACTACGCAGGAAGGATTGTACAATTCTTGTCGATTCATCCTCGTCGCATCTTCCCGATGTGGTAGCCTGCGGTATCTGTTCTGGGCTATCACGACAAGGTTCTTGCTGTGGTACACCCCTAGATGGCGGTACATGTGATCTTGATTGCGTTGGTTCATCAAAGGAAGCCTTGGCTTCATGAAATGTCTCTTTATTATTCTGTAGGTCGAGTGCTGTTGCTTTACTAGGAGCTCTGCGCACCCACTCCTGACTTGTGTTCTTTTCGGTCTCCTGTGATGTCCCACTGGTGGAAGCACTGCTACGAGTCACAATACTGACTCTTCATTCTGGTTCTGCCTGCTCAGCAACAATAAGCTGGATGTTCTGGTGTACTACTGGCTTAGGATCTTTGATCTTAGCTATCAAGGTAGGACACTCCTCTATGGTATGATCATAAGATTTGCAGTAATTACAAGTAGTAGTGGGGCTCTGACAGTCCCTAGCATAGTGTCCTACAACTCCGCAGTTATAACAAGTGATTGGTCCGTGACCACGGCCAAAACCCTCTCCTCTACTGAAGACTTCTCCTCTTGCAAAGCCTCCTCCATGGCCTCGTCCTCTGAATCCTCCTCCACAGCCACCATAAGTTGGATCAGGCTGTGGTCCTGCTGCTGGACCCTGTGTTTCTACTTGGACTCTGTATACGTCATGTTTTCTATCTAACATGATATCATAGGCTCGAAAATTCTATTCATCATGTTCGACAGAGCTGCAGAAGACACAGTGTAGGTTCTTAGGTGTCTGTACATACTTCTGAAGCAAAGGGCATTGCTGAGGTGGATGTCCTTGTGTTTTGCATATTTCACACCATGGCCCTTGCATTCGTGGTAAGGGGTTAGGATCCCCTGATGCTAAATATTCTGCAAAGACTGGACAGTTGTCTTTAGTATGACCCTGTGCTCTACATCGTAAGCACCATATGTCTTGCATAACCTCTTTTCCTTTCTTAAGTTTGTGTATCTGTAACGTGAGGTTGGCCAACTGGTTCTGTAGAGTTGTCATGCCTGCACTGGTTTCTGCTAAAGGTGAAGCTTCTAGCTTCATCGCCATCTCCAACGCGTCATCCTGCATCTAGAGTTTCTGTTGTATTAGTGGCACTCTGATGTGAGGGAGCAGCGCTGCAATAAACCATTCCTTATGCTGCTCTGGCGCAAACTCAAAACTTACTTGGTCTATAAGAGTTTTGAATTTTTGGTCAAAGTCCCATACTGATTCTGATGGTAGCTGCTTAATATCCTTGAGCTCTGTAATGCACTGAGATTCAGACATAGGTTTCTTGAACTCTTTAATCATGGCGTTCTTGACCTGGGCAAGTGTCTTGGGTACTGTGGTATACTTTATGTACCATGTTAAAGCTCAATCTCTGAGTGTAGTGACCAACTGTACAAGTTTAAGGTTATCGTCGTTGATTGTTTTAATGGTCCACATGGCTTCACATAGAAACCAATGCTGTTCTGGGTCCTCTGCTCCTGTACCCTTAAAGGTAGGTAGCTTCATATAATCTCCCATTCTATTTCTCTGCGGTAGGTTCTGATTGACTAGATTACTACCACTCAGCGGTGTAGGAGAAGGTGATGTAGCGGTAGTAGGTACTATCTGTGAGCTACTGGATGGAGTACCTACGAGATTACTCTGAGTCCCGGTCTGTTTCTGTGGGGTATAGGGCTGGTAAGGGATACCCCCCTCTGGTTCTTTTGTGGTACTAGGACTTGGTTTCCTAATATTGTCTGAACTATCTCCAAATACAGGAGAGCCAAAAGCTACTTTATATTTCTTTCCACTACGTGTGCGTCCAATGTCATCAAAATCACTTTCAAACTCTTGTGACATTACTATCTTTACTTATTCATCTGAAATCATGTCCATTACTCCTTTTTCATGTAGCAGCATCTTAATGGACAAGTTTAGAGACTTTAGGTACTTACCACGATATCCTTTGAAGAAGTACCGCTCAGCCTCATTGAAGCTTTTTCTCTGGTCAACTGCAAATTCTGTAACAAAGCCTCCTAGCACACTCGCAAGCCAGAACTCTACTGCTCTCGTAATGGGATTGTCGAGGTTCTGCACGGTCTGAATCAGCTCCGGTGTCCTGACAATGTTTCTTTTCTTCTTGAATATGTTCCTATCTGTCAACTTTGATAACCAGTCGTAAAGCTCGTTTCCATAGGTTGCAAAAAATATAGCGTGTATATTTGAAGCGATATGCTTTTGTAACCAGTCCTCTGTGCTCAGTTTAGGGCTCTGATTTTCTTTCTGGGCAAACTCCCTTAGGTTTGAATCCAGCCACTGGTGAAACTCTTCTCTGGTGGGATGCCAACAGAACATTAGCGCTCAGTTGTTCAAAACCGGCAACGGAACCATTTGTTGGCTGCTATGGGCAGTCTCGGTTTTACTATAATCAACCAACAACACCCCTAGATCACTGGCCCTTTCGACGACAGACCACAAAGTGGCCTGAAGTCTCACCTGAAGTGACTCTAATGGGTTGGCCAAGGACTCAAGCATCTTGGACCAGGTTCTGAGGAAATCCTACTAGTGGCTCGCAGTTCCCCTAGCTACGAGGTCTCTCTCTGTGCATCGCGCGATCTCCTGCTCGCGTCACGCGATTTCCTTGTCTCGCAGCTCTTCTAGCCGCAAGGTATTCCTTTATTCCATCATGTGATCCTTTTCTGCGGTGTGAACTTTCCCAGAATCATGATATCTCTGACCTTATCACATCCCCGTGCACTGTGCGACATGCAGTTCCTGCCCAACGCTAAGTCCCCAACCTGCGGTATCTCGCACCGCAGCTCCTCTGCTGGTGCGGTATCACCTCTCTGTGATATCCTGCCTCCGTGGTTTAGCGCACTTAGCGTTGCTCGTGTTGACGTGCAAGACTTAACATACAAGGCTATTCGATACTGCAATAGTGACTATTTCACACAAAGTATAAATGAACCATATACAGCATGCTAAAGACTTTAACTTATGTTTACCCTTCTATATTGCTGTGAACTAATTAACACATTCATTTGTTAAACTATAAACAAAGTCCATGAACTGACTGAGAAATGCATAAGTAAACATAACACATAAACCAATCGCATAACACCTGATTTTAACGTGGTTCACCTCCAGGATGGAAGTTACGTCCACAGAACTGTGTTTTTATTATAGCTCAGGGGAAGGTAAAACACAGTTCTGCTGCACCGCATATGCAGCTTAAGATCTTCTCTCTTAGATCACTTTTCTCTTCTATATTGCTCTCCTACAATATAATCTTCCCTCTCTGTCAATCCCTGCAGATCGTTACATGCATATTCTATAAGCCAGCTACTGGTTACCATAAGATTGCTACCGCTAATAACAGAACAAGAGCTAGGCTTTTACAACAGTCTAATAGTCTGCAAAACACTACTAACAACTGGATGAACCAACTAACTAACCAACCAACCCTTTTACAATACAAAATATATCCCTTTATAGGCAGCCCGAAGGTCTTGCCATTACAACACTGTGGGCCTGTCCCAACAGTAACCCAAAACCCTAACTAGTGACAGTCGGCCATATCTGTACTTGAGGTAGCTGCTTTCCATCACACCATAGCTCTCTGCAGTCTTCCATGCTTCCCAGCACTGATCATGGGTACTATGCACCGCTTCGCTTTTCTGTCCTTCGCCTTCAATGCTTCAGCCTCATTGCTCCTTATCCTTTATGAGGGTCGATGATCCCTCCTATCCTCCGCCGCTGCCTTCAATGCAGTGGTTGAGCTCTCTCTTCTGCGCCGCTCAGGTACCATTGCATTTCTTGACTTTTCTATCTTAAAATTCATGGTTTCCAGCTCTGCTCTCCAGCTGGAAATGTGCTACGGCATCGTAGCTCTGTCTTAACTTCTTTCCGCCAAAACTAACAGCTTCTTCTGTAGCTGCGGGACCCTGCTCCAACAGGAGGGTAGAGTTGCACGGCAGTTGAAGTAGAAAAGTGGTAGCAGAATAAAAACCGTGATACACGTGGTGGCTTGTGGTACATTCTGCGGAGAAAAATGGTTTAAGAAAAACCACTAGAAAGAGCCCCTGGAATGGACTTCTATATAAAGTGAAGTTGACTTATTTTGGAAAATCATTTTTTATTTTACATGCCAAGACGAATGAAAGGGACCGCCCACCATCCTTTGTAGTCAACTTTTCGAGTACATGCAGTTACAGTCACAGGTAAGCTTCGAACAATCGAGATTTATTCACAGAATTATCGTTGTTTTTCTATTATGGAGAAAGAGAAAGGGTTAGAACATCTTACTCAAGTCCTGGATGAAAGAGAAGAATTCTTGGTTCATAGAGATAGAGGCGTATATGACCCATTCCTATTAGTGGGAAATGTATCAGTTATTAAGGAAATATTGTGGCAATATAATTCACAGGGAAACGACATTTTGAATGCCTGTAAGTCATTTCTATATTATTTCTCCATTGAGCAAACCTTATCTTTTCCTGAATTTGCCGAGTGGTGTGCAAGTAATTACTCGTCTTCTGAAAGAGTCATTGTGAGTCATTCCATGTCCAAGATATTGTGTAGAATTGATGCAAAATCTATCCGTGGATTTCTGAATTTTCCTGGTAATTACCCCGATAGTGGCGAGCCTGTAAATGAGTCTGTTTTGGCTGAAGTGTACAGAGGTTGTAAAACTGAATTTCGATGTGAATTTTTTTCTAGTATTCTTAATGAAGGCCAGTCATTGGAAGGTCTCTTTTTGCCATATCGTATTCACCTCTTCAAAGAGGAGGTCCAATTGTTTGTGTCTTTGGTCTGTTAGGTTTTAGTTCTAGATGATGACTTTCATTTTAGTGAGGTTGTCTTGGGCTTCTTATTGAAAATGAGTTCAGTTAGTCTTGATTCTGAGTCCCATCCAGTCCATGTCTTCAGTTTGGATGAATATTTAGCAGAGGCTATCCATATCCAATTAGTCAAGTTCTCAAAAGTTAGATTTTTCAAGTATCAATCATATTTGTTGACCATGTTATTATGTTCAAATGTAATTGAATTGCAATTCTTGAATACTATATTCTCTTCGGATCTGCCGAAACAAATCAATATGTTTGAATTTGTAAATTCCATTATGTCAAAGATATATAAGTTTTTTTTTTATGAAGTATTGCCCATAGTGTTGGAAGAAATGAATATTATGATGCAATCATCACCAGAAGACAGGATTGGAGATTGGTTTTTGTATAAAGACTTTACAGTTTTGAGAGTATATGGTTTCACCGGAGAGCCTTACAGGCTGCCTACTTTCCTTACCCCTAGGATCTTTGCATTAGAATACATGAGACAAAGATTACATGCAGAAGAGGAACATTTTGGAGCTTTCAAAAAATCCTCCAATATCAAATTCCCCCTTAAAGTTGGTTCCTTCATCTTTAAAAACAAGGGTGCCTTGGTGATTGTGGATAAATTATTGGAAAATATGGATTTTCAAAAGGAACAAAAGATCAATTATGATCCTTATCATATAATTTCTCTAAGGAAACAAGCAAATAAAAATAAACCATTTGATCACCAGGTTGTTGAGGGTTTGAAGGAAGTAGCCAATTTGTCTCGTTTTGTGGAAAATCCAGGGAGAAATCAGAGTACAAGCAGCGGATCAATTACAGTTTCTCAAATGCCAGAAAGTTTCAATGTTTTAATTAAAAGAAGTTTTTCTGATATTGAAAATATGGAAATAGACGAAGACAGTTCACATAAGAAGACCAAAACATCTCGAGATGATAAAATTTCAAGTGAAGTAGTTTTAGATGAGTTGAAAAAGGTAGCTTGATTCCTAAGAAGTTAGTGTAGATGAATCAATTTTCTTTTGAAAGTGCAAATAATGCAAAATCAAGTTCAGTTTTTAAGTCTAAAGCAGAATTCATGAATAGCTATGTAGAAAAGCAAAGACATTCCTTAGAAGAAACTAAAAATCTACTCCCACGAGTGAGAAGTTTGATTAACCCAAAGACTTCCTTGATTTCCACTGGGGATGTAGAGAGAAACACTTTAAAGTTATCTATGGTAAGTGACAAAAAAGCGGCCAAAATGGAAGTAAGATTAAATAAAATCAGTGTACCTAACAAAATACAGTTGCATAAACAGACAGGAGATATTATTTATTCAGATTTATTGCATGCCATGGTGAAAATTAACAAGTTACAAGTTTTGGTTGATAAATTAGAGGTCCAATTAAAGCACGAGAAAGTTGAGAACAAGGCAAATTCTATTCAAATAAAGAAATTGCAAGAAGATATCGTAAGCTCAGAGGATGAAACATGAAATACACTAGCCATCAGAAGACTTTTAGAAGAAAAAGATAATTCCCTCTAGGTACTAAAGAAGAAGTTGAAAATCCTGAGTTTTGAACATGTTCAGTCATTAGAGTTGTTAGCATTGTAGGAGGAGAAGGATAAGATTCATCGGGAAATGATGGAGTACAAAGGCAAAACTGTGAAATTGCAAGAAGAAAAGAACAAATGGGAAACGGAGCGAAATGAGTTAATGGCACAAATTTCATGGTTAAAGAAAGGCCAGAATGATGAAAAAGAGATTATGGAATAATTAATGAGCTAGACTCCTACTGATGAAGATTTGACCATTGTAAATATTGAAAAGCCTTTAAATAATTTTTCTGCTGATGATTTACTAGTACCCATGTCACAAGTAAGCTTGAAGGATGTAGAGATAAGGGAAATAAAAGAAGAAAATGAGAAAATCAAATCCGAGCTGACTAAAATGGCTGAAAATAAAAATAAAATATTACTAGATAAAGGTCAATTACAAAAGAAGCTTAATGAATTAAAAGAAAGGAGTACAGGAAAGGGTCCTCATCAGGGATCCAAGCATATAATTTAGGATACCTTGTCTGTAGAGATTACTAAGTTCAGACATTATTTGAATTTCATTGATGACCAAATTACACTGGTTAATTTTTCCAATCAGAGATTAAAACTAGTAAACGAGACCATGGAGAGGAAGCCCTTGACTACAGCTCAGAATGCATTGAATTTCTTGAATTCATTAACTTATCAAAAATTACAAGATGTAGGAATCAAAGACAGAGTGGCAATGGTACTGTGGTAAAAAAGGTTCATTCACAAACATCATCTTATGAAGACAGTGACAAGATAAGGCTGATGAGATGACTTCGCGTATTAATGATTTCACACATGCTTTTAAAGAATTGTTTGAAGATGGCTTTCCTTCTTTCTGGGACAAAGAAGGAATACTTCTTTCTCAAGAACATTATCATATCCTGCTAGTACAAAGCCGTATGGATGACTCCAAGTTTGATGATTTGGTAAAGGGGCTGACGGGAAAAGTCATCGTGGACAAGTTAACAAAAGACTTCGAGATATTGCAGAAATTTCTGATCGTCAGAGGAGGGCTGCCTACTATGTCTTATGAAACCTATATGGATTTGGAAGTGTCTATATGGGAAATGATTGAGTACGACATCCCAAGCGCAGAACAATGGAGAGCTGTGGAAAGATTCGGAAAAACAAAGTAGATTCTTCATCCGTGAAAACAAGTGTGGCGCGCTATGGAGTTGATTGTTTGAGCCTTGTTGTCACCAAGTTGATTTTAATTAAATGATATGTTATCAGGATCAAAGCAAGTAGTTTATTTCTAGTTTTTAGGGATATAGTTACAAATAATTTGATTAAACAAATTATTCAGTTATTAAATCTTCTCGGGGAAGAAATCATTTATGTATATATTTGCATTTACTTGATGTATTGGGGGTAGGAACCCATTTGTTGACACTAGTACAAAATGATGAATTAGCTACGACGTGACTAAAAATTCTAGTCACCATAGGTTTTTCAAGTGATTTACTACTAAATATGAGCAATTTTGATTGACCCAACTATAAACGACTAAAATTAACGACTAATTTAGTCACCATTTAACAAATATGACTAGATAATAAGTGTCAGAGTTAAAAATGACTAACATAAGCGACTAGTTTAGTCACGACATAAAAAATGACTAGCTAGAAGAATATGAATTAGTCATTTATGTTAGTCATTTTTAATTGTGTCATGGAAAATTGCAATTTTGAGAATAAAGTCTAAATTTTGTAAATTGTCTACCTTCTATTAGTAATATTGGTGCCATGCACCTCGATCTTCGGAGATCCAACAAAGAAATTGCATGAATTTTCTCTTGACCATCTTTATCCCTATTGCATCATTGAAGCAAACTCGGTTAAGCACATGCAAAAGGAAAATTAGGTTCCTTATACGTCAATTATGAAATAGGTACTAGAACCAGTACCATATCGATACCTAGAAGCATCATAGCTAGTTGTTGGTCCTTCAATGTAAGAGTCCTTGCAAGTCCCATTCTGAGGTGCTTTTCTAACTTCAGTATAAGTATTATGATCTGTTGCCATTGAACTAGTTGCACTAGTTGACGTAGCTTCACCAGGCTCAGTTCCTTTAAACATCGTAATAGTTGATCCAATTATAATTAAACTAGGGTGCTGGCCCAGAACCAGTCTCAGATCCATATGCAGTATAAAGGTAGAGGCTCGAACCCATCTCCAAGTTTCAGGTAAATATTTCAATTCCTCAACCTCTTATAGTCCTCATGACCTCTTTAGGTTAATTATTAATACAAGGGTCATATAACTTGTCCCCTTTTTAGTGACCAAAGCACAAAATCACTAAAGGAACACTTCCATGGATACAAAAATTCAACATGTCATAATGTTGATGAGAAGAAATTAACAATCATAAAAAAAAATAATAATAATTAAACTATTGATCCAAAGTGTTAGCATATAAATGTTGCAACAAACACATGAGGAAAGGGAGAGATAACAAGGACAACACACGAAGAAAAAGCTAGATAACAAACATAGAAAAACCAAGAAGATATCAATAATATCTATATTGTGTATATGTACAATAAAAAATACTTTCAATTCAAACATTTGTTACCTAATTTAAGGGTTTAAGAATCACTGTGGCAAGCTTTTGCATAATTCGAAAGTCGGGAGCTAAAAACTGGGGATATTAAAGTCATGTAGTAGGAGGTAAAATCTTACATTGGAAGGGACGAGATCTTTATTAAGGGAACAAGGTTCCTTCCTTACATGGTTTCCTTTGTCATTGGTGCTCTTCCTCTCTCTTCCTATACATGTAGGTTTCAATTCAGTTTCTGAATGCATATCCTTAAAAAAAAATTAAAGTATTGCTCTTCGTTTGACATTTTTACTTCGAGGGATTTCTTGTTCCATATATGGCTTATCTTTGGTCTTTGTCTTCACATTTCCTTTCATATTGTTGATAACTATGTTGATATTATTGTTTTTTCATTGCTGTGATTTATGGGATTAAGATCTTTTCCATAGGTATAGCCTCTTTTTCATGTCATTCTTGTCAGTTAGATATCTCACGGTAATTTATTATGACATTGAAAAATCTCTTTGGTAGTTCATAACCTTTTACATTGCCATATTTCAATAAGAGATAAAAATGGGTATTAGGTAAAAGAAGAAGTTCAGAGAAAAAGTTGGTACTAATGATTTTCTGGTATATCCATTTTCCTTGAACCCACTTATAAGAAGTTGCAATGTAAATGCTAATTATAGAACTCTCTGCTATTGGCACTGACTTTAATTTGAGATTTTGGGTGAAGTGGTCCGCTTTGATTTAGTATACATCACAAAATTTTGTTGTTTTCTCTCTTCATATTATTTTCTACTCTATTTCTCCAAAGGGTTATGGTTTTCTGGAACTTGATTCTCGTGCAACTACAGAGAGTTTTTTACAAAATTTCCATGGTACACCCATGCCCTGTTCTCAACAACCTTTTAGGTTGAATTGGGATACTTTTGGAGCTGATAACAGACGGATAGAACTAGGTGACTGGGTATTCCATATTTGTTGGGCACTTGGATCATGAGGTCACTAAATTGCAAGAGACTTTCCAAAGCTGATATTCATCTATTAAAGGTGCTAAAGTTGTGATAGATGCAAATATAGCTCGCACCAAATTAGGTTATGGGTTTTTCAAATTTGGTGATGAGAACGAGAAAAAATGAGCTATGATTGAAATGAATGGCATTTATTGTTCATCGAGACCTATGCGTATTAATGAAGTTACACCAAAGAAGTCCTTGGGATTTCAACAACCTTATTCCATGAAAGGTATGTTTCTCAAGGATGGTAGATTATACTTGTATGTTTTTATCCGTAGTTTTATGTATATATTGATAGGTCACTTTACATATTTTTTATAACTCAATTTTGGGAAGACAATTCATCCAACCTAGCCTGTCTACACGATTCCATGTATCCCCTTCAAATATTCTTAAGTTCTTCTTCTCTCTTTCATGGTAGTTGATTGCCAAGTGGTTCTCTTCTGTTGTTGGCCAGTCAGTACTTTTATTTTAAACTTTTATGTAACCCTTTTAAGCACCATCTGCAACTGATGTAGGAGCTACTATCTCATATAGTTATAAATACTTTTATTTTTTTTATTTTTAAGGAGATGGTATTTATAACCATTTATAACCAATGTTCTCTATTGTGGTATTTATAACCATTTATAACCATTTATAACCAATGTTATCTGTTGGTCCAAACTTGGGAATGATTGTCTCTTTGGACTGTTAAATGGCTCCTTTTGGTCTTTAAGGACAAACAGGATTCTATGTCGTCTTCTGGCACCAGCTATTGTAGAACCACATTCATACCTTTTGAAATTATTTCTTTTGTCAATATTTCTACATCCCTACTTTGGGTGGATTTTCCTTTGTTTGTTCTTTTAGGTTTCTTGTTCCTTCCTGCATACTTACTGCAATACTTGAAAAGGTTGTTAGATTCCCATCTCTTTCCTTTGCCTAGCTCTTCTTCCATATTTTTCCTTTACCCAATGAGGCCTTGTATACTACTCCTTTGGTCTGGGATAACTTTTGGTCATGTGTCCATGCTCAAGATAAGTTATGCATTAAAATATGAAAAGGGATGCCTCCTAATCATCTGCTTTTCTCCATGAATATTCCAACAGATTTAAACTCAGAAAGGTTGGAAAACCATTCTTTATATCTGGATCACAACTAATATTCCTATGGCCTTTGGTATATTCCATTTGTTTGTTTCTTGTGCACTTTTTATAGTTTTTCCATAGTATTTATGATGGGTCCAAAGTTTGTCAATTCTAAGAACTAAACCAAAAGGTTGAGAGGCTAACCCACGCTGCAACCATGTTGGATGTATATTACATAGGATCAAATATCCAAGTCCATTAAAATGTTTAGGCTTACTTTTCACATACACTATGCCCCCACACCACTGTAGGGTTGGAAAGCTAACCCACACTGCATCCATGTTAAGTGTATCTTACATAGGATCAAATGTCACAATCCATCAAATGTTTAGACTTACTTTTATCATACACTCTCCCCCATAAAAAACATGCATGCAATGAAAGTTTCCATTAAGTAACTCTTTGCACTACTACACAAAAAGAAGATGTTTTAAGACAATATCATTTTTACTCATTACTTACCCGACCATTTTTTGTTTCTAATTTGACTCTTTGAGTTTTTGTCTTAAAAGAGACAAAAAGAGGGTTTCTAAATGGATTTCATTTACTGAAAAAGGATTGAAAATAAGATTGTTTAGTTAGTCCTTTCGGGTTACTTTGTTCAACAACAAAGTATTCGGCATTGCTCAAAGAATGAGAGTAGAGAAAATTGTTGTAGACAACAATTTTATGCTTGTTTGGGTGTCTTGAGATTTTCTCATCTCATTGAACATGGCAAGGAATCTCCGACTATCACCACCAAGTTTGCAGGAATGCCTAGCTGTTAAGCGCCTAGTGGGGTTACACTAAAAACACCATTATAAAGTATAATATTTTCAGTTTTAGGGATGTTTTGTCACAGGTGGCCAGCTACAAGTGGGTTGTAGAGCAAAATGCACAGGTAGAATGGAATAATTTCATAAATTTGATATGCAATGTTTACCAGTAGGGAAGAGTTCCAAGGCTGAAAATCCCAAATAAAAGCGGAATAATATTGTGGGGTTTTAGCAGACCATCCAAAAACTAATGGCAATGGCTTATATGGGGTTTTAGGAGACCATCCAAAAACTAATGGCGGTGGCTTATAAAGCAGGGAGGTTGGAAATGGTGGATTTTAAATCACAGCATCAAAGTGGCATTTCCTTGGTTGCAGGAAAAGAGTCGATAGTGGAAGAAAACATTATGAAGGTCGTAAAGGGTAGAGAGCTTATGGAAGCTATCGACATTTCTCCTGAAGTGAAGAAATTCTTCGATGTCTGTGAAATTTCCCTCACAGAATTCAGCCATTATAAATATTTGGGAACACAAGAAAGCTAACCATTTGCAGGTGAATTTCACTTAATTTTCCTTTGAATGCTCTATTTGCTTCATTTGAAACACAGTGTTTAGGGTTTTAGTGTTCTGTTTGTATATTAATTTGATTATTGGTAGATTTAACTTTGTGGGGTCTCATGCAATTATGTGATAGCTTACAGAGCAAGCAGGTTGCAAATGGAGGATTCCAAAGCTTAACAGTCGAGCTACCATGGCCATAGAGACAAAGTTGATGGGGGAAGAAATTACTATGAATGTGGCAAAGGGGAGATGGTTTACAACATAAAATGAAGAGGTCCTCGCCGCCTCTTAGATTCCCTACATGGAAGCCATTAGAAATATATCAAAAATTTTCAAAGCCAACAATCCCCAGGTTTATTTCACTTAATTTTCCTTCAAATGCTTTAGTTGCTTCCTTCAACATACATTGTTTAGGGTTTTAGTATTATATTTGTATATTAATGTGATCATTGGTATATTTAACACTAGGGTTTTAAGCAACCAACAAGTAAGTAAACATGGCGAAGGTTTACATTGCAAGCAAGTAATTGGAAATGTTGGCTTCCAAATCTTATAATGGTCAAGACACACGAGGGATTATGGTGTTGTTGAGGCCTGGAAAATCGCAGGTGGCAACAGTAAGGGATTCTCCCCAATTAGCGTTCCCAACTAGCCCGCTGACTGTTTGGTATAGGGAATCCGTCCGGTTTGCGGTCCGGCTACCGTGAGTCAAGTAAGAAAACCAAGCTTTACCGGTTGCGGCCCGGTCCACTGAGTTTTTGTATTTTAACTTAAGATATGAAATGCACGTGCCTAACTAAGTGCACGGTGATTAGACTGCGAGGGGTGGTCACGATGTGATGCGCAGTTTCTTACCTCTCGTCTTAGACCCGCAAGAAACCAAATCACATACAATAAGAAACAAACTAATTATCTAAACTATCCCTAGGGAGCGAGCCATCAATTTTAAGTGAGTAATTCAATTTTTTGCGCATGCAGTATGAAGGACTACAGTTAGCTGATACTCCATTCAAACACATGAACAATCACCAATATTTAACAACCAGGTAGCCGATTGCCGTATGAAAACCAATATTACCCACATGGAAAGATCATGAAAATACCGAAGAACATTTAATAAGAGCTCATAGGTTCAGGAAACTAAACATTCTCATAGTAAATGAAAAGCAGCTGAAAACGAAATAGTTCCTTTTCAACATCATTCATTGAAGCGCGTTGGTACATCCCATTTCACTTTCTCCAACCAGGTAAATTTGCAGTTTCCTTTTACAAAACGAAGTAGTTCCTCTTACAAGCAAACATTACAATTTTTTCCAGGGGAAAAAGCCCCTGTTCAGTCAGGCTTCCCCTTATTTAAACTACAACTCCTGCCTTCTGGGTTGCCCTCAGCGTGTGACCTTTCAGCGTCCTTGACGGTTCAGTTTCTTCTCTGGTCGTTGCGTTCTCCCAATCATTTTCCATAGGCGTTTACCTTCTGACCGTAACTGCTGAAACTGCCTCCTCGTTGTCTCTGTCATTTGTTTGTTTTGTCCTTTTCCTCGCTCTGAATTGCTTCAGCGATTTATGGCATTCTCCCTGCAGACAAGATTGGTGTATTATCCATTAAACTGAGATATTGGGCATTGAAAATTTCTAACCATAATAATAAATTCACAATGGGCTAGCCTGGTTCATCCAGACGAGAACTCGCGGCAACACTAAATCGGTGGTCGGGCGATACTTGGATCGGGCAGGAACAGACTTCTGCATCGGATGGGGAAAGGCTTCAGGAGCCACAATGGTGGAGGAGCATAAGAACCAGGTAAGTGACAACACGGGCGATAAAGCAACTAGACGCTGGAGAGGAGGGTATCGGAGGCTAGATTTCTCTACCACCTGCAACAGCGGATGATGCAAGGGCTGAGGGACACGGGTGGGAGAAAAGAGCAGTGAGTCGGACGTCGGGTGAAACTCTAATTGGGAGCTGACTCTATCCTCCCGACCGCAACGGCGGGCAATCAGAAACTTAGGAGCAAGTGATCGAGACAAACGAATCGGGCATAAGTTTGGTCAGGGAGCCGCAACGGCGGGTGAGAAAACTTGGGAGCAGGCGGTCTGAACAAACGAATCGGGCGTTGGATGTAACTCCAATCGGGCGGAAGTTTGATCCGGGAGCCGCAACGGTGGGTGAGTTGAGGTTCAGCATCTTCCGAAAGAGGTCCGATCCAAAGTGAAAACCAACAGCGTTAATGATCAATTACAGCCAAAAACATTTTTTCTTTGCTAAGGCAACATTTTCATGTTCTATGAGTATTAAACAGACCCCACGACCCGAACTAAACTGAACAAGGCAGACAAAATAGCGGGTATTCAACTTCAAGATGAACAGATATGTTCGAGGGGCCAAGCCTTTAGCAATCAATCCAAGCAAAATGATGAGGAGGGGTCCCAGAGTTTAAGTGAAAAATCGGGGAGGAAAAGTTGCGGCAGCAACAACTGGTGATTTCCTGGTGAACCTAGATCTCTGGGTGATTTCTTTCTTGAATGGCAGACTATTCCATAACAAATGTATCCATTGAACTCTTCCAGCTGTACAGATTTCTCAATAACAGAAGTGTGTACCTTAATCATTGATATCAGTCCAGTTTGGGCGATGAAAGTCAAGATTTTAGAGTCCGGATAACTCTGTTGAGGCCAAAATATGAGTTCATTATTAATTTTGCTTTCAGGTAGCTGACGACATTGGACACCATAGGATTGTAGCAGGTGATGAACAAAAACGTTCATTTGTTCCTTACTCCCATGCCATTTTAGCAACTTTTGTGCTTTTTGGATTTTGTCCCCTTACGACGTGAGTCTTCGTGCGTGCCTTTCTTACTGAATTTCAATTCAGGATCCTCTATCCCATAGTGCCCTTTTGTGTGAGCGATGTGCTTAAATTTTCAGCTCACGGACGGAGAGGATCATTGGTAAATTAGTACTTTATGCTTTAGATTTAGCTTTGAAGCATGATGTTTTCATAGGAATTCTGACTCTTATCTACTTTCTAGCATTCATTTCCTGGCATGGGATCATTTATATTAACACTCTGTTCATCTTGCTCTTCTCCGTGGGTCCCCTGTTATCGCCCCTTAGACTTTTAAGTGTAAAGTGCGTGGAGCCTCAGCATAGTATTCCAGAATTTTGAATCTGATTGACCTTACAGGGGTTCAAGCTAGACCTCAATGCACACAAAGGGTTTCGAGAGACTATTTGGTGGAATGAATTCATACGGAACCCACAGTCTAACTATTCAACAAATGTTTACCATTTCTAGAAATTTGGGGTTCCCCACATAACCACGAGTTAACCACCTTTATTGAAAACAAAGACTCAACTTAAAACAAATGAAAGCATAACTCAACATAGCTTATTTATGTACAAGTCAGAAAGCTCAAAAACAACTTAAGAAAAATAAGGTTTGAGAACCAAACCATTAACTGGCAGGTTCTCCTCCCATCCTTGTAAATCCTGTAACATATAAGTAGCAGGGCCAAGCTTAGCGGTGATTTGAAACGGACCTACCCGTAACTGTTGGAACTTAGTGTGCTTCCCTTTCTCATCGTGGGGGTGATCCCATTTGAGAACAAGGTCTCCTACTTCTAGGTCCTTTTTTCCAGCTTTATGTTTGTCAAACCATCTCTTCACTACCTCCTGCTACTGTTGGAAACGCTCTCTAGCTTTGGATCGGGCCTCCTCTACTTTCAGGAGATTGTAAATTCTTATTTGGAGAACCCCATCATCTGACCCCCTAGACTCCTGAGCTAGTATGGAAGATGGGAGCATGATGTTGGGGGGCAAGATGGCTTCCTTACCATATACAAGGGTAAAGGGTGACACTCCTATTGCAGACTTGGGGGTGACTCTGTCAGCCCACAGGGCATTGGGTAAGGCTGAGTGCCAACTTCGCTGGTTTTCTATGATGGTCTTTTTCAGGATTCTAATGAGGTTTTTATTTGAGGATTCAGCTAGGCCATTCCCTTGCAGATAATAGTTAGCAGAATAATGTAATTTTATACCTTTATC
The DNA here is from genome assembly GCA_001517045.1 of Pseudotsuga menziesii. Lineage (NCBI taxonomy): Eukaryota > Viridiplantae > Streptophyta > Pinopsida > Pinales > Pinaceae > Pseudotsuga > Pseudotsuga menziesii. Next base: position 142,533 of record LPNX010427016.1, on the reverse strand, counting down.
ATGAGCAAATGCAGTGATTTTAATGGATGAAAAGTATTTAGCATTATCAAAAACTAATGAACTTGGAACCCCAAACCTGGTCATGATATGGTCTTGTAGAAAACTGATGACTTCGTCTTCATTTATCTTGCGCAATGGGATGGCTTCGACCCAGCGAGTGAAATAATCAGTTGCAGTAAGAATATACTTATGTACCAGGGAGGAATTTGGCTTTATTTCTCCAATGACGTCTATTCCCCATTGCTCAAAAGGCTCTGTGATCATTACAGGCTTTAGAGGTGCTGCTGCTCTAGGTTGTCTTCCACCACATCTCTGGCAAGTATCACATTTTCTGACATGCGCATGTGCATCCCTAAAGAGTGTTGGCCAATAGTAACCGGCCCTAAGGATTTTGTGGGTTGTAGTGTCTCCTGAATAATGTCCATCGACCGGACCATCATGCAATTTAGACATTACTTTCTCAGTGTCTTTTCTTTCCCGGCATCTTAGGAGGACCCCATCATAGTTTCTTCTGAATAATATGCCCTCTACGAGTTGGTAGGAAGATGACTTTAGACGCAAAGATCTTCTTTGTTTGGAACTCCAATGTTCAGGAAACACCCCTGACTGCAGGTAATGTACAAGGTCTCTATACCAAGATTCATGAGCTGTGAATAAAGGACAAACATCCCTTACATGCAACTCGACTTCATCATCCCATGCTTTCTCTTCATCATTACTACTTCCAGTCATCAGCCTACATAACCCCTGACCCTTCACTATAGTGGCTGGTTTGAATTCCAAGTCGTATTCTTGAAGGGCTGTTACCCAGTTGCCCCTTCTTTCTCCCAATTCCTTTTGAATGAGCATGGATCTCACGGCTGGGTAAGGGAATATTACCTTGGTTCGATTTTTTAGTATATAAGGCCTGAATTGCTTGACTGCCTTAAATACTACGTATGCCTGTTTGTCAATGGCTGGGTAATTCAATTCAGCTCCCTGCAGCCCAATACTCATAAAAGAAATTGGGTATTCATCACCCCCGTCTTCCTTTTGCGTAAGAACGGCTGCCAATGAATCCTCAGACACAAATGTATATACAATAAAATCCTTGTCAAAATATGGACTTTTCAGCGAGGGCACATGTGCAACAACAGTCTTGATTTTACTGAAAGCATTCTTTTCCGTTTCAGTCCACTTAAATTGTGTATTTTGCTTAACCATCTGCTGTAATGGTTTAACAGTCTGGGCAAAATCGAGCACAAACCTACGCACAAAATTTATAGTTCCCATGAAGGATTGCATCCCTTTTTTGTTATGAGGCATAGGGATTTTCTCAATAGCCTTAATTCTTTCTGGATCTATGGATATACCCTTCTTCGAAACTATATGCTACAGTAACTTGCCTTCAGTAACCGTGAACACCCACTTCTTAGGATTGAGGGAAATACCATATTTCCTGCAGCGTTCAAAGATTTGCTTTAAGTGGAAAGCATGCTCCCCTCTTTTCTTCGAAAAAATCATGATGTCGTCCAGGTAGACCACCACACTTCGCCCAATCAGTCCGCGAAAAGCTATGTCCATCGCTCTCTGAAATGTTGCTCCAGCATTGATCAGTCCAAAGGGCATTCTTCTATATGCGAAATTTCCCCATTTAGTTCTGAATGTCGTCTTCAATCTATCTTCTTCAGATACCAATACTTGGTTGTAGCCAGAGAAACCATCTAACAATGAAAACATTTCAGAACCAGAAACCATCTGAAGCAATTGCTCCATGGGAGGTACCAGGTAGTTGTCTTTATCCGAGGCACGGTTTAAGTTTCTGAAGTCCACGCATAGTTTGATTTCTCCCGAATTTTTCCTGACAGGCACCAGGTTTGACACCCATTCAGAATGCCTGACTTTAAAGATGATCCTAGCGTCCAGCAATTTCTTCACCTCGCTTTGAATCAACGGCTCCAGCTTGGGGTGCATTTTTCTTAACGGCTGTTGATATGGCTTAATGCCAGCTTTAATAGGAATGATATGCTTAATAATACCAGCGTTGTAAGTTTTCAAATCTGCATACGTCCAGGTGAAGACATCCTTGTACTGCTTAAACAGACTGAGAAACTTGTCCCTTTCAGCGGGTGAACAACTTTTACCGAGGTTCACAAACTTGGGATCCGTTTCAGTCCCTAAGTTAATTAGCTCAAACTGTAGAGTTGAGCTGTGTGTCTTCACATTAGCGGGTCTTCTGAATTTCTCATTCAAGTCAAACATTTTTTCCAACGTCCTGACTCCTTTGGGAATGAAATTGTTATATTTCATTTCAGCCTGATGTTCCTTATCGTCTATGATAGCCCCTTTAAAGACTTCATCATTTGTCAAGCATTCAATTATCTGCTGATCATCGTCAAATACTCGCAGGTTGGTGATCATGTCCAGTACTAAAGGCCTGAAAAGTAATTCAATAGAGCATTTGTTATTAGTGGGAACCAGCCTGGCAGCTGATGTAGCTAAAAGATCAGCAGCTGCGTTTTTTATCCTTGGGATTGAAATAATGTTAAATGCATGAAATTGTCTAAGCAAATCCCATACCTCGTTTTGGTAAGCTTTCAAGTGAGGGGAGACACAATGTATTTGATTTCTTATTTGTTTCACAACTATTTTTGAGTTCCCAAAAACTTTTAAATTACTAACCTCTAGCTCGATCGCTTTCTTGAGTCCCTGCACTAATGCTTCATATTCGACTGTATTGTTAGTACACTCAAACTCTAATCTACAAGAGAGGAAGTGTTTATTTTTTTGTGGATCAATAAGGACGCAGCCAGCCCCTGACCCCTCTAACGTCTTCGAGCCATCAAAGTATAAAGTCCAGAAAACATTATCTACTGAAAGTGAATTTACTCCTACGGCTAAATCTACTATTTTACAGTCAAGCTCATCAGCCTGAGAAAAACGAAGGAGATCAGGCTGAGTGTCAGATGTGCTGCTAGCTTCTTCCGCTTGATAATTCCCTGGTTCTAGTTCAAGAAAGTAGTTTCCCAGTACAGATTCAACCGGTACATTCTTCTCATCCAATTGAGTGATGTTATACTTCATGTAAGGTTCTCTCAAAACTTTGATCTGATTGGGACTTCCTTTGTACGGTAATCAAAGATGTGACCAATCTGAAGTGAAATACCCATTTAACTTAGTTGACCAATCCCTACTCAGGACCAGGCCGTAAGCATCTGGTATGTCAGCCACTACGATGTTAATAACTTGGCATACTCTGCTATCAGATGCTAGGTGGATTAGGACGTCTTCCATTTCACCAATCACCTTAACGTCTGTCCTGTCCAATTGCACCACCCTCCACATGGATGGCTTAGGCTGCCCATTTATTTTCTTGCATACCGATATGGGCATGACATTAATTGACGCCCCTGAGTCTACTAGACAATTGTGCACGTTATGATTGAAAACTTCAAATGTCAGGAGGAAAGGTGGATGTTTAGTTTTAGACATACCTCCGGTGCTAGCTTCTCCGATTTCTTCTTCATCCTGGGGCTGATTTTTAGTGGGCAGTTTCTCTTTAGACGTTTCAAGTGCTTTCAGCAGTTTTTCTTTCTGTTGAGGTACTTTGCACATTTCGATCAATGGGACGTTTGCTTTTACCTTCTTCAAATCTTCAACAATGTCATATTCAATTTGTGATCTAGTGGGCTGAGATTTACCAGCACTTACGTTCTCTCGATTTGAATCAGGCGATGTTCTGTTCTGTCTAGGGTCTGGGCTGGTAATAGTGAATTCTGGTATCTGATCAGCCAAGGCCTTGTCTTGAAACTTTTTCCTGACATTCCTTTGCAGCCTCCTGATCTTTGGGAGTAAAAGACTATCATCACTAACCGTCCCTTTACTTCTAGTTGTCACGTTAGCCTCTCTGACCCCTTTGCGTCCTTGAGTATTTTCCTCTTCAACGTCGAGCATGAAAACAGAACTCCATAATGCCATAGTCTCTTCCTCCTGTTCTTTGGTAGAAGTGGAAACAACACTTTCTTTCCTCTCCTCATCATCTTCTTCTGTCAGTCTGGAATCCAACATCTGATTCATGACCAATGTCATTGAATTTATCCATTGCGGACAGTTCCTTTCAGAGTGAGGCTGCTGATGAAAAGTACAGAAGTTTTCCATACCTATGTTTGTCAAATTCATGGATGCATTTCTTTGAGGAGGAGGTTGGGTCTGATTGCTGTCTTCTCTTTTCTTATAGTATGGCCTGTAGAAATTTTGTGCTTCTTTTTCTTTCTCTAATTCTATGATCTTGTTAGAGAGCTTTTGCACCATTTTGGCCATACCTTCATAGTCTGGTGCTTTCTCCTCTTTGGGCTTAGTAAACAGTAAGGTTTTCCTTTTCTCCCCTGACTGTTCAGGATAATCTTCGACGCTCTCCCTTTTATCCTCCACCACTTTTTCCTCTTCATAAGTCTCCGTCAAAGTAGGCTTGGCCCTACCTTTTGCAAACATGGCTAAATCAGGACCCAAAGCTGAAGTATAGTATTCAATTAGTACTTTGTCTGAAGGCTTATCTATTTCAGAGAAATTTTTTAGATATGCTGCAAACCTTTGTGTAAAGCTGTGCACCTTTTCTTTTTTCTCTTTCTTCAATGCACACAGTCCTTTCATGAGGGCAGCATGAGTCTTTTGGACGGCATACTTACTTCTGAATATCCTCTCGAAAGTATCCCAGTCTGGGATTGAATTGGCGGGAAATCCAAAATACCACGAGGCCGCAGCTCCTTTGAGGGAATGCGGGAATAGTCTACAAACCACATATTCATGCTCCCCTGCCCTCAGTCCTTCTAATGCCAAGTAGAAACTCTGTAGATGATCATCCACCAGGATTTTTTCATTTGGGTCAAATTTGGGTAGTAGCTTCTCGAAGGCTTGGGGTAGGTCGTGCAAAGGTGGGGTCAGATTCAAAGGCGATTTGGCTTTCCATGCGGGTGGTGGAGGATTAGGTGGGGGTTGATTGGCGTTAACACCGGCCATGAGTCTGGGTGGAGAGTGAGGAGGTGAAACAGCAGGGGTGTGAGGACGTGAACCAACGGGGGTGTGAACAGGAGAGCTATGCGGAGTGTCTGGGCCTATTTGGTTCAACGACAATTCGACCTCCTGTAAGGCAGTTTCCACAAGCTCTTCCCAGTCTCCAACCAACACTGAATCTTCAATTAGAGGACGGTCTTTCTTCTTGTACTCTCTTCTAGGCAATTCGGGAATAATTGGCAACCCTCCAATCTTCTTTACATAAGCACGGGTATGTCTTATTACATCATTTACAATCTCGTTGCGAACAGGATATAGATGTTCTCTGTTTTCTTCTTCTGGAAATGGATTACATAGTCCACTACTTTCAGAACTGTAACCAGTGGAATGTTCTCTGTAAAACGGGTTTCCTCGACCAGCCATGCACTAGCGGCCCTCCTTCTAGCACCAAAAACTATTGAGGCCTAGAAAATCGCAGGCGGAAACAGTAAGGGATTCTCCCCAATCAGCGTTCCCAACTAGCCCACTGACTGTTTGGTATAGGGAATCCGTCCAGTTTGCGGTCCGGCTACCGTGAGTCAAGTAACAAAACCAAGCTTTACCGATTGCGGCCCGGTCCACCGAGGCTTTGTATTTTAACTTAAGAGATGAAATGCACGTGCCTAACTAAGTTCAAGGTGATTAGACTGCGAGGGGCGGTCACGATGTGATGCGCGGGTTCTTACCTCTCATCTTAGACCCGCAGGCAACCAAATCACATACAATAAGAAACAAACTAATTATCTAAACTATCCCTAGGGAGCGAGCCATCAATTTTAAGTGAGTAATTCAATTTTTTTTGCATGCAGTATGAAGGACTACAGTTAGCTGATACTCCATTCAAACACATGAACAATCACCAATTTTTAACAACCAGGTAGCCGATTGCCGTATGAAAACCAATATTACCCACATGGAAAGATCATGAAAATACCGAAGAACATTTAATAAGAGCTCGTAGGTTCAGGAAACTAAACATTCTCACAGTAAATGAAAAGCAGCTGAAAATGAAATAGTTCCTTTTCAACATCATTCATTGAAGCACGTTGGTACATCCCATTTCACTTTCTCCAACCAGGTAAATTTGCAGTTTCCTTTTGCAAAACGAAGTAGTTCCTCTTACAAGCAAACATTACAATTTTTTCTAGGGGAAAAAGCCCCTGTTCAGTCAGGCTTCCCCTTATTTAAACTACAACTCCTGCCTTCTGGGTTACCCTCAGCGTGTGACCTTTTAGCGTCCTTGACGGTTCAGTTTCTTCTCTGGTCGTTGCGTTCTCCCAATCATTTTCCATAGGCATTTACTTTCTGACCGTAACTGCTGAAACTGCCTCCTCGTTGTCTCTGTCATTTGTTTGTTTTGTCCTTTTCCTCGCTCTAAATTGCTTCAGTGATCTATGGCATTCTCCCTGCAGACAACATTGGTGTATTATCCACTAAACTGAGATATTGGGCATTGAAAATTTCTAACCATAATAATAAATTCACAATGGGCTAGCCTGGTTCATCCGGGCGAGAATTCGCGGCAACACTAAATCGGCGGTCGAGCGATACTTGGATTGGGCGGGAACAGACTTCTGCATCGGATGGGGAAAGGCTTTAGGAGCCACAACGGTGGAGGAGCATAAGAACCAGGTAAGTGACAACACGGGCGATAAAGGCAACCGGACGCCGGAGAGGAGGGTATCGGAGGCTAGATTTCTCTACCACCCGCAACAGCGGATGATGCAAGGGCTGAGTGATGTGGGTGGGAGAAAAGAGCAGTGAGTCGGACGTCGGGTGAAACTCTAATCGGGAGCTGACTCTATCCTCCCGGCCGCAATGGCGGGTAATCAGAAACTTAGGAGCAAGCGATCGAGAAAAACGAATCGGGCGTAAGTTTGGTCAGGGAGCCGCAACGGCGGGTGAGAAAACTTGGGAGTAGGTGGTCTGAACAAACGAATTGGGCATCGGATGTAACTCCAATCGGGTGGAAGTTTGATCCGGGAGACGCAACGACGGGTGAGTTGAGGTTCAGCATCTTCCGAAAGAGGTCCGATCCAAAGTGAAAACCAACAACGTTAATGATCAATTACAGCCAAAAACATTTTTTCTTTGCTAAGGCAACATTTTCATGTTCTATGAGTATTAAACAGACCCCATGACCCGAACTAAACTGAACGAGGCAGACAAAATAGCGGGTATTCAACTTCAAGACGAACAGATATGTTCGAGGGGCCAAGCCTTTAGCAATCAATCCAAGAAAAATGATGAGGAGGGGTCCCAGAGTTTAAGTGAAAAATCGGGGAGGAAAAGTTGCGGCAGCAACAGGTGTTTGTCCTATTTTCTCCATAAATGAATAGGTTCATTGACATCTATGATATTTCTCGCATGAAAGCCAAACATTATCCAGTTGATTTCTCTTCATTTTCCTTTGAATGATCTATTTGTTTCATTTGACATGCACTATTTCTAGTTTCAGTATTCAATTTGTATATTAATTTGATCATTATTATGTTTAACATTTCTGCGTCTAAGGAGATCACCCAAAATAGCTATACTGACCCAAAACATGGGTTATTGGATCACCAGCTACATTGACCTCTGGTTCAGCAAATGTTGAATCAACAACATCTACTTTTGGATCCAATGATGTCTCTTCTACCATAGCATTTGCTGATATCTCCGTTTCCCATACATTTCTCTCTGTCTTCACAAATTGGATAAAAGCTAATAAGATAGAATCCTTTCCAAAATCAATTCAAAAAATTTGAAAATAGGAAGCAACTAGCCAATATAAGAAGCATCTTTAAATGCACGCTCACTCATCCAAATCCTTACCAAGAACATTTGTATTTAGTAAAATTTCTTACTTAAGTAGGCCTTGCAAATTTATTTCCCTACAATGTGCTTCATGTCTGAAAACATGAACTACAAATGTAACAATGTTGAAATAAATTCATGTAGTAATTACTTGATTTTTTTTGTAAATTTGGGCATCTTCATAAATCTAGATTTGTCAGTACACAATGCATGCTTGTATCTTGTTCGATACTATGTGACGCTTTAGTTTTAACGTTTTTATTATAAATCTAAACTTTGATGATTTCCAAACCAATACTTGACAATCAATATTGTTGTACCATGTAGTCCTATGCATGCCTTAGTGTCACGGTATGTTGTGTTTGCTGGTCTCTACTACTATGATTTTCGGCATCACACTTTATCTTCTTGGTGGGGATATATATTTCTCCTATTGGCCTCAAAGTATGGTCTTGCAAATACAATTGTCTGCAACTATAGATCAATAGCGTACATTTTTTAAGTATGTGTATCTAAAGGCCTAGACGTCTGGTATAATTGGCATCTCTTATGGCGTATAGTTGGTGCCCCTTTCTGCACGAGTTTTGGGAAAATTCCTCATTGTCCTTATCAATGTGTCTTCAAATAAAGCATCTCACATATTGAATTTTGAATAGAGGCATATCGTTGATCTACAAAAGACTTCTTATATCCATCATATGACCCATGCCATAAAATCAAAACAATATTCATTCATATACTGTTATATTTCTCTACTACATTGTTGGGCCTCTCAACATTGTTTTTCAGGATGGGCATCCCATGTATTCTCACACTACAACCTTCAACATGAATCTCACAATGATGACATAATGAGAGCCTCTAGAACGATGGCATTGGTTGCTCACACTTAGACCTTCAATGAGAATCACACATCAAATAGCATAGTGAACATCTCACATATTCTTTAAAATACTCTCCTTTACTGCCTCTGGTTTCAAATATGGAAGGCCATCTTCCTCAATGTCTCATCTTCCTGAATGTTTTTATTTGACCTTTCAATATTTTAAATGTCTTCAACCTTTGTTTTTAGTCTCTCATTTATTTTCCTTTATTGGTTGCTCACACTTGGACCTTCAATGAGCATCACACATCAAATAGCATAGTGAACATCTCACATATTCTTTAAAATCCTCTCCTTTACAGCCTTTAGTTTCAAATAAGGAAGGTCATCTTCCTCAATATCTCATCTTCCTGAATGTTTTTATTTGACCTTCCAATATTTTAAATGTCTTCAACCTTTGTTTTATTACCATAGCATAGATATTTTTTACAACATAGAAATTCTCCTTTATCAAAATAAAATCTATGAATCTTTTATCCATATGCATGGCTCTCTTCTTTATATGTTCCCTACAGTGTGCTTCATTTCTGAAAACATGAACTACAAATGTCACAACGTTGAAATTAATTCATGTCGTAATTACTTGTTTTTTTTCATAAATTTGGGCATCTTCACAAATCTAGATTTGTCAGGACACAATACATTCTTGCATCTTGTTCGATACTACGTGAGGATTTAGTTTTAACTTTTTTATTATAAAGTTAAACTTTGATGATTTCCAAACCATACTTGACAATCAATATTGTTGTACCATGTAGTCCTATGCATGCTTGAATGTCATAGTATGTTGTGTTTCCTGGTCTCTACTACTGTGATTTTAGGCATCACACTTGCTCTTATTGGTGGGGATATATATTTCTCCCATTGGCCTCAATGTATGGTCTTGCAAATACAATTTCCTGCAACTACAGATCAATAGCGTACATTTTTAAGTATGTGTATCTAAAGGCCTAAACATATGGTATAATTGGCATCTCTTCTGTCGTATAGTTGGTGCCCCTTTGTGCACAAGTTCTGGGAAAATTCCTCACTGTCTTTCTCAATGTGTCTTCAAATAGAGCATCTCACATATTGAATTTTGAATAGAGGCATATTGTTGATTTACAAAAGACTGCTTATATCCATCATATGACCCATGCCAGAAAATCAAAGTAACCTTCACTGATGTACTATTATATTTCTCTACTACATTGGTGGGCCTCACAACATTGTTTTTTAGGATGGGAATCCCATGTCTTCTCATACTGCGACCTTCAACATGCATCTCACAGCAATGACATAGTGAGAGCCTCTAGAACGATGGCATTGGTTTCTCAGACTTAGCCCTTCAATGAGCATCACACATCAAATAGCATAGTGAACATGTCACATATTATTTAAAATCATTTTCTTTACAGCCTCTGGTTTCAAATATGGAAGGTCATATTCCTAAATGTTTTTATTTGACCTTCCAATATTTTAAATGTCTTCAACCTTTGTTTTATTACCATAGCATAGATATTTTTTATAGAATAGAAATTCTCCTTTATCAAAATAAAATCTATGAATATTTTATCCATATGCATGACTATGTTCTTTATATGTTCCCTACAGTGTGCTTCATGTCTGAAAACATGAACTACAAATGTCACAACGTTGAAATTAATTCATGTTGTAATTACTTGTTTTATTCGTAAATTTGGGCATCTTCATAAATATAGATTTGTCAGGACAAAATACATGCTTGCATCTTGTTTGATACTATGTGATGCTTTAGTTTTAACTTTTTTATTATAAAGTTAAACTTTGATGATTTCCAAACCATACTTGACAAACAATATTGTTGTACCATGTAGTCCTATGCATGCCTCAGTGTCACAGTATGTTGTGATTCTTGGTCTCTACTATTGTGATTTTGGGCATCACACTTGATCTTCTTGGTGGGGATATATATTTCTCCCATTTGCCTCAGTGTATGGTCTTGCAAATACAATTTTCTGCAACTACAGATCAATAGCGTAGATTTTTAAGTATGTGTATATAAAGGCCTAAACATCTGGTATAATTGGCATCTCTTATAAGGTATAGTTTGTGCCCCTTTGTGCACAAGTTTTGGGCAAATTCCTCATTATCTTTCTCAATGTGTCTTCAAATAGAGCACCTCACATATTGACTTTTGAATAGAGGCATATCGTTGATCTACAAAAGACTTCTTATATCCATCATATGACCCATGCTAGAAAATCAAAGCAACCTTCATTGATGTACCATTATATTTCTCTACTACATTGGTGGGCCTCACAACATTGTTTTTGAGGATGGGCATCCCATGTCTTCTCACACTACGACCTTCAACATGCATCTCACAGCAATGACATAGTGAGAGCCTCTAGAATGATGGCATTGGTTGCTCACACTTAGACCTTCGATATTCTACCAATGACCCTTTGCATCACTACTTCTCCAAATGGAGTTTCTATGGTTGAATTTCTACCAATGACCTTGATAAAGTGCCGAAAGGACTGTAGAAAGGAGCAAGTCGACCAAGTCGACTTGAACGAAGATCGACTTAGTCGATTGACCGACTAAGTCGATAGGCCGACTTAGTCGATCAGCCGACTAGGTCGGTCGACCAACTAAACTAGAAGATTAATTCGGCTAACTAAAAGTCGGGTTGGTTCACCGAACTGACAGGTAGTTATTTTGTAACTATTTGTAAATTGTATATATTAGGCTGTTGAGCCAAACGAGAACTCAGTTCAGTTCTCTTCCTTGTATGAACTCATTACATTAGTATAATCTGTTATCCCATCTATTCTTGTCTCTTGTCTTTGATTTATAGATATATATGTTTTAGTATGTATTATTGGTAACCTTATGTGAGCTGTGAGATTACAACAAGGACCCATGTCCATAGGTAGTTGCTCTTGAGCTAAATCCTGCACCTACTATACCAATGCATTGCTACAACTCCAAATTGAGTTCCACAGATTGAATTTCTACCAATGACATTGGTGCCATGCCAAATGCCCCGGTCTGGGATTTTGATAAGAAACCCATATCTACAGATAGTTGGTTTTGAGTTCTGCCCTTGTACATTGACAAAGATTGCAATTTTAGATGTATTATGATTTTCATCATAACCTCATTGTTTGTGTCAATCGTCAAGAAGATATCTCAATCTATATCCATGTGAAATTAATATAGCTGAGACGGAGGCAAAGAATTAATGTTGATCTCAGCCCAATTTTGTAAGTTATTTTAGTTTGTAACTTGAGAAGCATTACAACTAGCCTAAAGAGGCATGGCATCACACGCAGCCTTCCTATATAGGCATTGTCAAGGGGTGGACCACTGAATACATAATTCAAGTCTTCAATTTAGTGAAAGCTGCCCCAACAAGGGGGGATTGGCACTTCCGTGAAATTTACCCTTATCCCAAACATTCGCCTACCCTAAAGTGATTTGAAATGTTAGGATATTAGACATTAGGAGATTGACAACTTTGTAATTTCCTTGTTTTGGCTTTTGTCCTGACTCACAAATCTTATCTCCATTTTTTTTGTCTTTTGTGCAAACTCACGGGACTTTTCTCGAAGTCTCAAGTAAGCCTTGTTTGCACAAGGTGGTCTTGGAGAATGTCTCACAATGCTGCAAACTTTAACACCTTGTTACTCAGTGCAATGAACCATGGGTTCTTTACTCTCTACATGTGAAGGTTGGAGAAGAAAATATCAAAGGAATGTGCTAGGATATCACCAAGGGATTGATTGGCACACAAATGACAGAAATGGAATCAAGCACAAACTTCAAGGAGACGCACACAAATGTAGAGAAAACCTAAAAAGGTCAGCACTATGTGAGAGTGGTTAGAGAGCAAAAAATCAGGCTGAAGAGATCTGGAACAGGCACTGTTGGTCAACATAGGCCAAAAATAGCACAATCCAAACCTATGATGACACAGAAAAGAGCTATGACATAGAGAAAAGACCTGAAATGACACGAAACACAATTGCCACTGCATGGAACAGACTTGTAACCATGTAGAATGGACTTGTTTTCAATGCAGAACACACCTGAAATAGCGTGAAACAGAATGTGCATATAAGTTGGAGGACTGAGTCTATAAGCGTTGTTTCCTATCTTCTCCAATGCTTCAAAATGTCCATATCTCAAGGCCATCATTTTATTTCCTGGTCCCTGTAACCTTTCCTTGTTAAGGTGCAATCAAACTCTGTCTCCTACATTGAAGGTCTTTTCAACCATGTGTTGATCATGCTTGGCCTTGTACTTTTCTTAATAGTTGGAATATTTGCTAGATGCTTGATGAATTTTATTGTAGCCTCTCAAATGTTGAACCTAGTCTTATTCACTACCTCCATCAACCCACAGTGTACAGGTTAGAGGCAATGGATCTCTTCACATTAGTATCCAGTTTCTCACACAATGATGTCCAAAATGTACTTAGAACTTAGAAGTACAGTATGTCTATACAAGTGTGCAACTTTGTAAGTGACAAAAACTTGTTAAATATAAGTTTATGTGATATCATTTAAAGTAACATTACTACCTTTTACAGCTGATGAGTTTCAACTTCTGTCCAGTGTGCCCCTTTGTTTGTTGTTTTGTTTGAATGTGTTCAAACATAAAAAAAATATCTATCGTGATAGGTAAGTGTTGATAATGCCTCCATTTTGCAATTGAATCTTGCAAAGCTTAAAGCATCACGATGTAATCAAATCTTTCTTTTGACTGTTAAAATTGTAGAGAATATAGGCTAATTGTAATTGTAGGATTTGTCTAAGGCATGCAACAGATGTCTCCACCTGTATTGGGATGGAAGAACACAAGTCCACAATTCCTAGTGAGGGAAACACTTTAGAGAGAATAATGTGTGTCAAATGCATGTGCATCTTGATGAATCACATCTTAGTCCCTCCAATCAATGTTGAAAATTGTTTGGAGCATGCCTAAATCTCTTGAACGGTTAAGTATTCTTAAATGATTTGCTATCTTTATTAAAACTATATAGAGAATGTAGTGAAGCCCAACATATGGGGCTGTGTTTACAAAATGTTGTTTAGTGTTTGGCATTCTGTATTGCATTCAATAGCCTCTCGCTCTGGTTTTATCACATTGTTGCTGGCACTAATTCCAAAGCACAATTTTTGTTATTTTGCTACAATGTGATTGGGGTAGTTGTGATGATGAAACATTGAAATAGTTGAAGACATTAATAATCATGAAATGGTGGGCTACACCTCAGGTACATCTGCCTTCTTTGAACAGGCTAACATTTTGCTAAGCTATATTCCAATCAAAGTAATTTTGCAAAGTTGGCAGGATGTCCCAACTGGAAAGCCTATACCATATGTTGAAGCAACAAGTGTGTGGGCTGAAAAGACAGAACAAAAGGATGGACTAATTGCTTGTGATATATCAAATTTGGAATTGAAATGATAGGAGGATAAAAAAAGAGGATACAATCAGCACACAAGTAAGGTACAAGCCGCAAATGCAAATCCTTCACATAAGTTGGGAGTTGATTTAGAAGATTTATTTGGTAAATCAAAGACACAGAAAGGTTCATATATCCACAAGGAGTATGTAATAACAACATGCCAGGTACAAGATGTGGGGCAACATGCATCTGCTGAACTTGTTCCACTGGCAAGTGGAAATGATAGTCACATAGACCTTTTTGCTACACAATCAAGCAGACAGAAAACACAAACAGATGTGGGGGATGATGATCCCTTTCTTTCTTGGGAAGCTGATTTTCAAAGTGCCAAACCAGAACTCAACATACTTGAATTGAGTCTAGGTGCATATTTAGTGCCTCCTGTTGATAATCCTTTTCGTTTAACAAAGGAAAACACATGATCAGTCCAGGACTCTAGCCCATAATCAGCCATTCTATAGTCAATGGTAAAGGCTTGTCTGGAGACAAGATGAGTGATGCAAAAAGCACCATGCACGTGAAAAAAAACCAGGTTCAAGGTGATCCCTGGTCAAGAATTATGAGAAAGGAACCTTACAGAGGAATCTAAAAAATTCCCAAGGAAGACACTGATTTGCAGTCAGAATGGCCAGAAGCGTATCAAGTTTCTTTCTCTGTTTCTACTTGGCAGCAAGGTGACAATTTTCAGAACAATAAATCAACTGTAGGAAATGTTAAAGTTATTTTAATTTGTAACTTGAGAAGCATTACAACTGGCCTAAAGAGGCATGGTGTCACAAGCAAAATTCCTGTATAGGAACTGTCAAGGGGTGTACCACTGACTACATAATTCAAGTGCCCTTCAATTCAGCTAAAGCTGCCACAACAAGGGGGGATTGGCACTTCCGTGAAATTTACCCTTATCCCAAACATTTGCCTACCCTAAAGTGATTTGAAATGTTAGGATATTAGACATTAGGAGATTGCTTAAGATTGATTTGGTTTATTGTAACTTTAATTCATGTGTTTTAGTGTCCACCTGGCCCCAATTGATGTTGCATGCCCTGCTACACATCCACAAGAACAATAGTTAAGATTTATATCGTGAGGATAACTCGATACAAGGAACATTTGTATAGACATGTGTTTTCTTAAAATATTTAGCATATTGTCTTGAGGTAGAGATACTGTAGAAGGAGCAAGTTGACATAAGTCGACTTGAACGAAGACCGACTTAGTCAGCCGACTAAGTCGATGGACCGACTAAGTCGGTCGGTCGACTAAACTAGTTAATTAATTCGGCTAACTAATAGTCATTTCGGTTCACCGAACCGACAGGTAGTTATTTTGTAACTGTTTGTAACTTGTATATATTAGGCTATTGAGCCACACAAGAACTCAGTTCAGTTCTGTGCTTTGTATGAACTCATTATAATAAGATATTCTGTTCTATCCTATCTGTTCTTGTCTTCTGTCTCTGTTTATATTTATGTATGTTTTAGTATGTATTATTGGTAACCTTATGTGATCGGTGAGATTACAACATTGGTTCCGTTGCCGGTAGTACATGTCTAGAATATATGCTCACATATGATACCAGAGCAGGAGATCAAGGACTAGTGGGAGCGTAAGATTGCCAATTACTTACAAAATTACGCACGTAGGAACATACTAACAGTTGCAGAAGGCAAAGCCATATTTTTCACTGAGACACACGAGAATTTTGTTGAATCTGTGCCACAACTACTGAAGCAACTCCTGGATGAAAAAGACTGACGCAACTAAAGAAGAACAGTTGCTGGAGAAACTTATTCGAGGGGGTAGAACTAATCTGTCGGAGTGGTGTGAGAAGATCGCCGACGACTTCTGTGAGGAGCAAGCAATCAAAGACAGAACCTCAGTGGAAACTGTAAAATCCAAATTCTACATAGATTTCACTGACCAATTTCTGTGCTCCTTACCGACCCTGCTATTCAAGTTCTTGATAGAGAAAGGAGCAGGCCATATCGTCGAACCTCGACCACCATTGTCCGAACCGCCATCAAACACTAACTGGGCAGAGAAGCAAAAGAAGTGGGAGAAATTCATTGCTGAAAGGGAGTGGGAATACTTCCTGAGCAAATAGACAGAACTATCCGAGCTTTCTAAAAAGCGTCGGGTAGGCCATGGGGGGGTAGATGGTCATGTGTCGGAGAGGGAGCATAGTGGATACCAGTCGACCGAAGAGGACTCGAAGGAATAGTATTGTATGAAAGTATGTCGAACATTAAGAGAATCGAGAGGGATGAACGACAACAGAGAAGGGAAGCCAGACATGAACGAGCCGACGAGCTGCGTCGAGAACAAAACCCTAGGGAGACCGACCGTGATGAGATTCCGCCAGAGCCGGGTCATGATCGACAAGAAGAAGGCGTAGAGGAAGAGATGGCCCCTAAGGATGAAGAAGTCTGGATAGAGCAGCAAGAAGCTCTCCAAATAACGGTTCCCGATGAAGTAACCTTGTCCCCAACCAATTCACATATCGTAATACAGACTATTATTGAAGAGGACCTCCGACTGAGAGCTGGTGACATCACAATCTGGAGTCGACTAGGTGATGAACCATACTCGGGATGACACCTTGTCATACGCCGACTGGTCGAAGGGAACTGGGTGACCTTTCAAACGGCACCTTCCTTTAGGAGTATCCACTTGATCCTACCGACACATGAAGGAGCACCCCCCCTGCCACATACAAATTTAGAAGATACCCAAGAGTCAGACTTGAGCACGCAAAGTGACAGTGGGCCATCGAGAAGACAAATTATCAACAATCCACTGTACGGTGAGAAAGAATTGACCACCGACAGAAGCATAAGTTCCGTCGACCAAAACCCCATCGTCACCCCCACAAGTTTGACTGTATCAACAACCCCACCTCTTTCACCACCACCCACACCACCCACCCCACCAACTTCTGAGAGTAGTGATAGTGATTCAAGCATGGGTCATGGCACTGCTCACATTCCTCTCTATGAGGGGGATGAAGACCCCAGATGACATTGGTTCGTCTGTGAGTCGACTTGGGAAGCAAACCAGGTCACGGATGACGAACGACAGATGGCCCAGTTCGCAGGGGCCCTACGCAAACGAGCCTTGAAATGGTTCATGACATTCACAGAAAGGACCCCCATGGCAACCAAAGTTGAGATAAAGGTGCAATTCTTGTCCTTTTTCAAAACCCCAGATGCTAAGCACCTGGCAGCCAAAAAGCTGAAAACAACCCAACAAAAGCCAGGAGAAATTGTCCGCGACTATGACAAATGCTGGAAGGACCTACTGAGCCAACTAGATTATGTTATTGACGAACAATTATTAATTCAATGGTTCCTCGCAGGTCTATCATAGAAATTTTGCCGAGATATCAGTCTAGAAACTTTCAAGACATATGAAGACGCGCTGACAAAATCTCTGTAGGTCGAGATGGATGAAGATATCCCTGGATATCCAACAGACTACCACCTGGAGGAACAGCTATAAAATGTCAAGAAGTATTTAAAAGAGTTGACCCTGAATAATCAAGAGATCTGGTGTACAAACTGTTCGACGGCCGGTCATTCAAAAGATACTTGTCGACAGCAGTACAGCCGACAAGATGTCCGTTTTGTGCAGACTAAAGCATTTTGCGACATCTGCCAGGAACGTGGAGACCATTCTATAGCTGACTGCCCATACAACATGAAGAATGGAAAGGCCTCCTGGTGTGCCATCTACGAGACAAAAATCCACAACACAGCCGACTGTCAACTAAACCTGAAAAGTAGACAGAACTACCAGGCCGTCTACCAAACAAACGCAGTAGCACAGACTAATGAGCAAAGCAATCCAAACAATTAGAATGGGAAACAAGCTAACGGCCGACGATATGACCGTCGGTATGACAATCGACGACAAGGGTTTGGAGGAAGAGGTTGATTCGTTGGGAATCGAGACATAATAACTCGTCGACCTAGCCAGTGCTTCATTTGCTATAAAGAGGGGCACAGATGCGCAGACTGTCCGTACAAGGACAGAACTGACCTGAAATTCTGTATGCATTGTGGAGTAGGCGATCACTCCTTGGAGGATTGTCCTACTATGTTGGAAAAAATTAATATGAAAAAGAATGTTAATGTCTTGTCCTGTGTACAAAAGCATGATGTGTTACATACTAAAAATCTGCATATTGTCACTCGTCAAGGCACAAAAATAGGGCCTAATAACCCCCAAATTAGCAAAATACAAGACACAAATAATTATCTAGGCCCTATAAAACAAAAACACACCTATCAAGAGGCATCACACATATTTCAAAACATCGCACAGCAAGAAGACATTATTCACAGTCGACTTAGCACGACACAGCAATTAACCCATCTCATTCAAACAGATGAGTCGGTAGCCCACTTCATTGATTTATTACATCAAATCAAAAGTACTAACCCTAAAAAACAAACTAAGAACATTTGCAACCTAAATCAAAAATACAAAAACGATGTCGACCCTCTAGTCGACCTGGAAATCGAAGGTTTTCATGTCTGGCAAGTGGTGCTTGATTTCGGGTCTCAGGTAAATATTATGACCCAGGACACATGGGAAAAGATGGGCAGACCTCAACTCTATGAGTTAGGCATTTATCTAAAACTAGCCGACCAAGGTCTCATTGAACCCATTGGGGTTTGGAAAAATGCAGACACAACCATCAAAGGAATATCAACCAAGGTTGATTTTGAAATTATTGACCCAAAGGAAGGATTTAGATCCTTCCTAGCCCTTGTAGGTTGACCTTGGGGTCGAAAGATGAAAGCTTCTATCTCTTTAGACAAAGAACGTATTAAGCTCAAAGGAAATGGCCAAAAGGTCATAGTACCTATCAATCCATCCCAAGCACAACCTTGGATTGAACCGATTGATGAGGAAGTCGATATCCGACAACTTTATCAGATCCAGAACAATACTGACTACAAAGAACCAAACGCCCAAGGGGAGCTTTACTTAGGTAACCCAGACTCAGTCGGGTATAATTCAGATGCTGAACTCTATGACTGGGAGATAGAAAACTATGAAACACAAGCAAGAGGATGCTGGACTATTCAAACAGTACAGAAAAAACCCACCCGATAGTGCTTCATTGTATCAATTATACCTAAATTTTTTGAAAAGAAACTCAGGGAATGCCCTACCTTACAACCCATGAACTTAAACAATACTCAACTACCCCGGTATAAGGAGAGGGAATCCCCAGTCATGCATGTCGAACAAGTCTCTAAAAATATTGGAGAACATGGTCGACTGCAAAGCTTAGTGGAAACATTTACAGGTCAAGCAGCTAGATGGTGGGATACCCATCAATCAAAAATCCAGACCTGGACAACTGCTTCCACCTTCTTTGTCGAACGGTTTGGAGGGAATAAGTCAACACAGGAAGCCCAAATCCCTATCTTCACTCAAGTCCAGAACCCAGAAGACCACATTAGGACTTGTGAAAAGGAGTGGAGAAGACTTGGTTACAAAGACGAGAGAGCATGGCCCCATTTGTTTCCTTCAACCTTAGACGACTTACCTAACAAATGGTATAAAATGGAGGAAGCTAGGGGAGAAACATTCTTTTGGCAGGAATTGAGAGAAAACTTTATCAAAGACTTCCAGTTTACACCTCAAAATGAAAAATTGGTTGAGACAGCACAACAAATCAAATAATTTCTCCAGCCGACCGTCAATCAACCCTCCCAGACCGACCGACAGATCAAGGATTGCAATTCTATAACAACTGCACCCAGACCACAGTCAAACCGATTACACTTAGAAAATGAACACACCATAGGCAAGAGCTTCAGATGGAACCCTGACCACAGTGAAACTAACAAACCTATCTATTCCATCTTGAAAGTTGAGACCACAGATAAACCCGACATTGACAGAATGACTGCAGCCGACTTTCCTGCTACATTATCAAAGTTCAAGGAGGGAAGTCGGCCGATCAATGAAGCTAAAGCACCAAAGTGGCTAGATGCAAAAGTGAAAACCAAGGAGGTCGACATCTCAAATGACGACTCTCCAAAAATAGCTAAGATTGGTGACTATTGGAACGAACATCAAACCACTGAAATCGTAAACCTACTTCCAAGATGTTCCAAGATGTCTTTGCACGGGACTACAAAGACTTAAAGGACTAGTACAGGAAATGGGAGAGATGAAAATAGATACTAAACTTGATGTCCGACCTGTTAAGAAATGACCTTATAAATTAGCTCATAAGTATAAGGAGATAGTTAAGAAAGAAATAGACAACATGTTAGTAGTAGGAATCATTTACCCCATCGACCAGTCAGAATGGGCAAGTCCCATGGTTGTACAGCCTAAGAAACATGACCCGACTAGGTTAAGAATTTGTGTCGACTTTAGAGAGCTTAATAAAGTCACACTAACAGATCCATTCCCAACCCCATATGCTGATGAAATCTTGAATGAAGTGGCAGGACATGAATGCTACTCATTCACAGATGGATTTTCAGGATATAACCAAGTACCTATAGCAAAGGAAGACCAGAAGAAAACAACATTTGTCTGTGAATTTGGCTCTTTTTCTTATAGGGTTATGCCTTTTGGACTAAAGAATGCACCTGCAGTCTTTTCCAGAATTGTTGTAAAAACTTTCCAGGAATACATCTATAAAACCATGGTAGTCTACTTCGACGACTGGACTATATATTCCACCCTAAAGGATCACTGCACATGGCTCCGACTTATGCTGGAGAGATGTTGACAGATCCAACTCTCCTTAAACATTAAGAAGTGTATCTTTATGACCCCCATAGGGATACTACTAGGACATGTTGTTTGCAAAGATGGTTTTAAGGTTGATTTTGCCAAAATTAAAATCATCCTCGACTTGAAGCCTCCAATAAACCCTAAACAAGTTCGGGTGTTATTGGGACATACAGGTTATTATAGGAAGTTTATCAGACATTAATCAGACATGAACTACCCTCTGGAAGAGCTGCTAAAAGAAGATCAAGAATTTAAGTGGACAGAGGAATGCCAAATATCCTTCGACAAACTGAAGAGAAAATTGGTCGAAGCCCCCATACTTAAATTTCCAAATTGGTTGACCAAATTTCATGTGCATATTGATGCATCAGGGATAGCTATTGGCACAATCCTGACTCAACCAGGAGATGATGGAATGGATTACCCTATAGTTTACAGCAGTCAAAAACTCAATAAGGCGGAAAGGAACTATTCGACCACCGAAAGGGAAGCCCTAGGAATGATCTTTGCCCTTCAAAAGTATGGACATTACCTGTTAGCCAACCCCTTCATATTTTACACCGACCATCAAGCGTTGAAATACCTTGTTAATAAACCCCTTCATCATGGACGAATTTGTCGATGGCTACTTCTTTTTCAAGAGTTTGAGTTTGAAGTAGTGGTCCGACCAGGGAAGCTCAATGTCGGGCCCGACCACCTATCCCGTATCGACACAGGAGAGGAACCGACTGGAGTCGATGATGACTTGCCGGACGCACACCTATTTCGTATTGAAGTGGTACCAGAAGAGCTGGAGGAGATTGCTCAGTTCTTGGAGACAGGTCAGGCACCAGAAGGCCTGAACACTAAGAAGAAGCAAATCCTAGCTATGAAGGATGCCCCTTACAGCCTCATCAATGGATTTCTATATAAAATGGGGTTATACGATGTCCTTAGAAGATGTGTACTCGACCATGAATGAGACCAAATCATGCACGAAGCCCATTATGGCCCTGTGGGAGGACATTTTCAAGCCGACACAACTGCCAATAAAATCCAACAGTCTGGATTATGGTGGCCGACACTTCACAGGGATTGTAAAAACTTTGTTAGTCGATGTGACAGATGCCAAAAAATTGGTCGACCACTGCCGAGCATAGAAATGCCCATGATCTCTGTAAACCCTAGTCTCACATTTGAAATTTGGGCTATAGACTTCGTAGTACCATTCCCTGTCCCAGCCCGACAATCAGGTGCAAGATATATTATCACTACAGTTGAATATGTCACTAAATGGGCAGAAGCTGAACCTGTCGAAACATGTTCAAGTGAGGTAGCTGCTAAGTTCATCTATGAAAACATTATTACTCGATTTGGATGTCCACTCACATTGATTAGCGACCAAGGATCTCACTTCATTAAGAAAACCATCAAAAATCTGACCGACCAGTTTCACATCGACCACCGTCGAAGTACAGCATACCATCCTCAGTCGAATGGTGCGATTGAAGCCTTCAACAAAACATTGAAAAAAGGATTGACTAAAATTTGCAATACTGACAAGGATGACTGGGACGAGAAAATCCATGCAGTCTTATGGGAATATAGGACTGTGTATAAACGGTCAACCAACCAAACTCCCTTCTGACTTGTATATGGACAAGAAGCAGTCGTCCCTCTACATTTCCGACAGCAGACACCTATTGTAGCTCAACTACTACATGTCGATGTCGAGCATGCAAGAAAGGATCAACTGTTCCAACTCAGTAAGCTGGAAGAACATAGAGTTATGGCTCTTCAACATCAGGAAATTCAAAAGCAACAGTAGAAAGCCTGGCACGACCGTAACATCAAGAACAAAAAATTGTCGGTCAGAGACCTTGCTCTACTCTATAACAGTCGAGTAAAAGGAAAACCAAAGAAACTGCACAAAGAATGGATGGGACCATATGTTGTTGAAGAAATCCACCCCAATGGTTCAGTCCGACTAAAAACATTACAGGGCCTAGTATTTCGGAAGCTCGTCAATCGAGCCCGACTTAAACGGTACAGAAACTGAAAAAATATATATATATATATATATAACGACCGTAACTGTCACCCAAAACCTATAAAAAGTTAGAAAATTTCCAAAAACAAAACAATACACTCACAAACACCCAGCATGACAGCAACTCACCCCTTCGACAACCAACATCATTTTCATCGACCATCCTCATCGACCAATCATGCCGACCATTTTCATCACCGACACCGACCGTCGACATCGAGAGTCCCATCACACATTAATGGCCTTGAGCGCCGAACCAGATTCACCAAATCGTACTCAAGTATTGCAGTTGGACTGTCAAGTCCGCCATTAATACAACCAGTTCGACACTCCACCATTCCCACGCCTATAAATAATGGACCGTCGAAGGTTCATTCACCACACCCCTTACACAGAGAGCACTCACATCCTCCGTCAACTAGCACCCACGAACCCTGTTCAAATTCCGACCAGTCAGACATCATGGCACCCAAACTCACCCGAGCCGCGGCTAAAGCAAAGGAGTTGCAGGCAGAGGACACACCCTTGGTCCAAATACTGAAGAATATCAAAACTGCCAAAGTCCAGGAGGGTCCATTTCAGAAACTCTAGGAAGAAATCCAAGAGTGGGCATATGAAGACAATAAAATGACCCACGTCGCTGAAAAAATCAGGAAGAGCACCATTCTCCAATACCCTAACGCACCACTGATGGAAAGCTTCGGTGGGACAAAAGAGGCAGCGGTTAAATTCATCATCAGTCGCTACCACAATGGCCGGTTTTATTTCGACTAGCCGATTGACATCACCGGGGATGTTATCTCCAAACTTACAGGTCTGTCGAACCAAGGCAGCCCGGTACCTGTCAGCATCAAAGAAGGATTGTTCCAGGAACTTACGGGCACACCCATTGGGAAAAACTCGAAGGGACTGATGATCGGCCAGATTGCGACAAGAACCCCACAAATTGTGGCAAAAATCATCGCAGTCACCCTTACACTGGTAGGTCGAAGCAGCGACCTCAAACTAGAGATGCTGGAGGCGGTCGACACAATCGCCACCGACGGAAGAGTCTACCCCTGTACAGGAACTGTCAAGGGGTGTACCACTGAATACATAATTCAAGTGCCCTTCAATTCAGCTAAAGCTGCCACAACAAGGGGGGATTGGCACTTCCGTGAAATTTACCCTTATCCCAAACATTCGCCTACCCTAAAGTGATTTGAAATGTTAGGATATTAGACATTAGGAGATTGCTTAAGATTGATTTGGTTTATTGTAACTTTAATTCATGTGTTTTAGTGTCCACCTGGCCCCAATTGATGTTGCATGCCCTGCTACACATCCACAAGAACAATAGTTAATATTTATATCGTGAGGATAACTCGATACAAGGAACATTTGTAGAGACATGTGTTTTCTTAAAATATTTAGCATATTGTCTTGAGGTAGAGATACTAAAGCACAGAAAGAAGTGTTGTACATCATGATCCATTCCAGACAAAAGAAACCTAAATTATTGTAGATAAGTGACAGAAAATTGTTAAATATAAGTTTCTGTTATATCATTTCAAGTAACTTTACTGCCTTTTACATCTGATGAGTTTCAACTTATGTCTAGTGTGCCCCTTTGTTTGTTGTTCTACTTGAATGTGTTTAAACATAAAAAAAATCTCTGCTGTGATATGTAAGTGTTGATAATGCCTCTATTTTGCAATTGAAGCTTGCAAATCTTAAAGCATCACAATGTAATCAAATCTTTGTTTTGACTGTTAAAATTGTAGAGAATATAGGCTAATTTTAATTGTAGGATTTTTCTAAGGCATGGAACAGATCTCTCCACCTCTATTGGGATGGAAGAACACAAGTCCACAATTCCTAGTGAGGGAAACATTTTAGAGAGAATAATGTGTGTCAAATGCATGTGCATCTTGATGAATCACATCTTAGTCCCTCCAATCAATGTTGAAAATTGTTTGGAGCATGCCTAAATCTATTGAATAGTTAAGTCTTCTTAAATGATTTGCTATCTTTATTAAAACTATACAGAGAATGTAGTGAATCCCAACATATGGGGTTGTGTGTATAAAATGTTGTTTGGTGTTTGGCATTCTGTATTGCATTCAATAGCTTCTCGCTCTGGTTTTATCACATTATTTCTAGCACCAATTCCAAAGAGAAATTTTTGTTATTTTGCTACAATGTGATTGGGGTAGTTGTGATGATGAAACATTGAAATAGTTGGAGACATTAATAATCATGAAATGGTGGGATACACCTCAAGTACATCTACCTTCTTTGAACAGGCTAACCATTTGCTAAGCTATATTCCAATCAACATAATTTCGCAAATTTGGTAGGATGTCCCAATTGGAAAGCCTATACCATATGTTGAAGCAACAAGTGTGTGGGTTGAAAAGACAGAACAAAAGGATGGACTAATTGCTTGTGATATATCAAATTTGGAATTGAAATGGCAGGAGGATAAACAAAGAGGATCCAATCAGCACACAAGTAAGGTACAAGCCACAAATGAAAATCCTCCACATAAGTTGGAAGTTGATTTAGAAGATTTCTTTGGTAAATCAAAGAAATAGAAAGGTTCATATATCCACAAGGAGTATGTAATAACAACAGGCCAGGTACAATATGTGGGGCAACATGCATCTACTGAAATTTTTCCACTCGCAAGTGGAAATGACATTCACATAGACCTTTTTGCTACACAACCAAGCAGACAAAAAACACAAACAGATGTGTTGGATGATGATCCCTTTCTTTCTTGGGAAGCTAATTTTCAAAGTGCCAAAGCCGAACTCAACATACTCGGATTGAGTCTAGGAGCATCTACAGTTCCTCCTGTTGATAATTATTTTCATTTAACAGAGGAAAACAAGGGATTAGTCCAGGACTCCAACCCATAATCAACCATTCCATAGTCAATGGTAAAGGCTTGTCTGGAGACAAGATGAGTGATGCAAAAAGCACCATGCATGTGAAAAATAGCTAGGTTCAAGGTGATCCCTGGTCAAGCATTATGAAAAAGGAACCTTACAGAGGGATCTCAAAAATTCCCAAGGAAGACATTGATTTGTAGTCAGAATGGCCAGAAGCTTATCAAGTTTCTTTGTCCATTTCTACTTTCCAGCAAGGTGACAATTTTCAGAACAATAAATCAACTGTAGGAAATGTTATAGTTATTTTAGTTTGTAACTTGAGAAGCATTACAACTGGCCTAAAGAGGCATGTTGTCACAAGCAGCCTTCCTATACAGGAACTGTCAAGGGGTGGAGCACTAAATACATATTTCAAGTGCCCTTCAATTTAGCTAAAGTTGGCACAACAAGGGACGATTGGAACTTCCATGAAATTTACCCTTATCGCAAACATTCCCCTACCCTAAAGTCATTTGAAATGTTAGGATATTAGACATTAGGAGATTGCTTAAGATTGATTTGGTTTATTGTAACTTTAAGTCATGTGTTTTAGTGTCCACCTGGCCCCAATTGTTGTTTCATGCCTTGCTACACATCCACAAGAACAATAGTTAAGATTTATATCGTGAGGATAATTGGATACAAGGAACATTTGTAGAGACATGTTTTTTCTTAAAATATTTAACATATTGTCTTGAGGTAGAGATACTAAAGCACAGAAATAAGTGGTGCACATCATGATCCACTCCAGACAAAAACAACTTGAATTATCCTAGGTAAGTGACAAAAAATTGTTAAATATAAGTTTCTGTGATATCATTTCAAGTAACATTACTGCCTTTTACAGCTGATGAGTTTCAACTTCTGTCCAGTGTGCCCCTTTGTTTGCTGTTCTGTTTGAATGTGTTCAAACATAAAAAAAATATCTGTTGTGATATGTAAGTGTTGATAATGCCTCTATTTTGCAATTGAAGCTTGCAAATCTTAAAGCATCACGATGTAATCAAATCTTTCTTTTGACTGTTAAAATTGTAGAGAATATAGGGTAATTGTAATTGTAGGATTTTTCTAAGGCATGCAACAGATGTCTCCACCTATATTGGGATGGAAAAACACAAGTCCACAATTCCTAGTGAGGGAAACATTTTAGAGAGAATAATGTGTGTTAAATGCATGTGCATCTTTATGAATCACATCTTAGTCCCTCCAATCAATGTTGAAAAATGTTTGGAGCATGCCTAAATCTGTTGAACGGTTAAGTCTTCTTAAATGATTTGCTATCTTTATTAAAACTATACAGAGAATGTAGTGAAACCCAACATATGGGGCTATGTTTACAAAATGTTGTTTGGTTTTTTGCATTCTATATTGCATTCAATAGTATCTCGTTCTGGTTTATCGCATTGTTGCTGGCACCAATTCCAAAGAGCAATTTTTGTTATTTTTCTACAATGTGATTGGGGTAGTTGTGATGATGAAACAGTGAAATAGTTGCAGACATTAATAATCATGAAATGGTGGTATACACCTCAAGTACATCTGCCTTCTTTGAACAGTCTAATAGTTTGCTAATCTATATTCCAATCAACGTAATTTCGCAAAGTTGGTAGGATGTCCCAACTGGAAAGCATATGCCATATGCTGAAGCAACAAGTGTGTGGGCTGAAAAGACAGAACAAAAGGATGGACTAATTACTTGTGATATATCAAATTTGAAATTGAAATTGCTGGAGGATAAACAAAGAGGATCCAATCAGCACACAAGTAAGGTACAAGCTGCAAATGCAAATCCTCCACATAAGTTGGGAGTTGATTTAGAAGATTTATTTCGTAAATAAAATACATAGAAAGGTTCATATATCCACAAGGAGTATGTAATAACAACAGGCAAGGTACAGGATGTGGGGCAACATGCATCTGATGAACTTGTTCCATTGGCAAGTGGAAATGACAGTCACACAGACCTTTTTGGTACATAACCAAGCAGACAAAAAACACAAACAGATGTGGGGGATGATGATCCCTTTATTTCTTGGGAACCTGATTTTCAAAGTGCCAAACTAGAACTCAACATACTCAGATTGAGTCTAGGCACATCTACAGTTCCTCCTGATGATAATCCTTTTCATTTAACAGAGGAAAACAAGGGATCAGTCCAGGACTCCAGCTCATAATCAGCCATTCTATAGTCAATGGTAAAGGCTTGTCTGGAGACAAGATGAGTGATGCAAAAAGCACCATGCACATGAAAAACAACTAGGTTCAAGGTGATCCTTGGTCAAGCATTATGAGAAAGGAACCTTAAAGAGGGATCTCAAAAATTACCAAGGAAAACACTGATTTGCAGTCAGAATGGCCAGAAGCTTATCAAGTTTCTTTCTTTGTTTCTACTTGGCAGCAAGGTGACAATTTTCAGAACAATAAATCAACTGTAGGAAATTTTAAAGTTATTTTAGTTTGTAAATTTAGAAGCATTACAATAGGCCTAAAGAGGCATGCCGTCACAACCAGCTTTCTTTTACAGGCATTGTCAAGGGGTGGGCCACTGAATACATAATTCAAGTGCCCTTCAATTCAGCTAAAGCTACCACAACAAGGGGGGATTGGCACTTCCGTGAACTTTACCCTTATCCCAAACATTCGCCTATCCTAAAGTGATTTGAAATGTTAGGATATTAGACATTAGGTGATTTCTTAAGATTGATTTGGTTTATTGCAACTTTAAGTCATGTGTTTTAGTGTCCACCTGGCCCCAATTGTTGTTGCATGCCATGCTGCACATCCATAAGAACAAGCACAAACCTCCTACTCCCATCTTTATTCATTGCAGGTGATATTTCTACTCTTTTTGGGATCTTAAACCATATCATTGTCAATCATTCATTCAATAAATCTCATAAAATTGACTATTGAGGGATTTATACTGGTATTTCCTTTTATGTGCACAACATCCTTGTGATTTTCTATCCACCATCATATATTTAATTAGTTTTATATTTTTAGAGGCGGTGATTTTTTCACAACAATTTATTTATAGTTTTGGTGTTAATGGCACACATGGCTTCCTCTGCACCACTTTTACCCTACACGCTCCTCTGTTTTTCCTGCCCATTACAGTCTCCGCCATATACAAAGTTGTTGTTCCAGTAGTTTCTCTTACAGTAAAAAATAGTGGTAATATACCTCTTCCATTGAAAAACCCTTTGATTTTGATTAAATTTCAAAAACTTAATCGGTTTCTGATTGTTGACATCGCTTCTTTTCATAGATTAGGACTCAAGGCTAACGCCAGGATGTCTTGGTGTACTATTGAATCGGACCCTGGTAAGTTATTTTCTATTATTAAGTGACTTTATTCAGTTAATAGCCCTTCTAACTCCAATGGAAATCCTTGCTTTTATTTTATTTTAAACCTTTTTTTACCACATTGAAGTTCAGTTGTGTCTGTCCATGATTTTGGGGCCTCCTATGTTCTGTTGTACTCATTGATGTGATTTCATGGGAATCGAACTAATATTGATGCAATGTAGTGTTTTTTCCTACAAGTTTGAACACAATGCGAATTAACTTATAAACATAAAAACAAGCTTCTCTACTAAAGATAGCCTCTCATGTTCGTTGCCAGAAAAATTGCACAGTTAGATTTCGGGTCTATATGTTTTGTGCATGTGCTCTATGCAATTGGACTTTTTATAGCCTATTTGAAATTAAAACCTTTTAAACATTAAACAATCTAATCTATTGCCTTACTTATTAAAGAATTTTCTCTATTGGTGTTGGACCTTTGAATTGTTGTTGCATTAGTGAGGATTAGGTACTTTTGATTGGTTGAGGCCTGTAACTTAATATATTTTTGGTAGTCAAGCTACATTTTCCTCCTTGCTATTTATTACCAAAGTAATAGAGGATTAGGTACTTTGCTATTGGTTGAGGCCTGTACCTTGATATTTAATAGGCAGTCCATCTACATCTTCATCTATGCTATTTGTTACAAAAGTGATCCAAACACACAACAAAATGATAAGAAAAGGCGAAAATAGCATCCTCAAGACTGTGTATTTATAGTCGCCAAGTTGTAATGAACTTGGAGACTGAAGATAAATATGGATCTTCACCTCATTATGGACTAGCCTAGTATGGACATGGATATGGGAATTGCATAAATCTGAGAGATTTGTGCCAGGCATGAACTCCAAATAGTCAATTCTTTTGACAACTTTGAATATGAATTCCCTTAGCGATGTTTTTAAATGAATATATTTTGAAAATCTAAACTAAATTAAACTGTTTTCTAGAGTAGTTCCTTGGATAGACTTTTGTTAATACATTTCATAGATGGAACCTGTATCTGTTATGATTATGCTCATCTCATTTTCAAAAGCATAGAATTTAATTTGTGGAGACTTGGAAATGTACTGGTTAAAGCATGGATTCCCTACCGAAATACTATTAACTACCTTTCTTTTCATGAAGCTTCCAAGGAAGACACAAAGCACCTATATGGTCTGTTCAAGAAAACTGTAAAAGTCAATATGTACAAATAGTTAAGAAGGAAAGAAAAATCAATGGAATACAAGGGCATGATGATGGATGTATTGTGCTTATGGATAAAAAATATTGCTGATTACAAACATGATATCAGACCATTTATTTCATCAACAAATTTGGTCATTTGATATAGGAAAGTTGAATCCTATCATTTTATAAGTTGTCTGATCTTCATGTAACTATTCGAGTGATGTGATTTTTGAAAGTCCAGCAGTGGGTGACACTTGGTGATTGCTTAAATTTTTATTCGCTTTAGTTATAGGGAAAATTGTACATAGCTCTCAGGAATTAGTTTATCATGAATACTAGTTACTAGTAGGTTGTAATAGTAATAATAACTTAGTTTGTAGATTGATATCTATCATAAATTTGTTTGAATATCATCATTGTCAAGAAATAATAACTTCTTAAATGGTTCTAGCTCAATGGTAGAGCGCCTGCCTAATTATAGGCAAGAGGTTGGTGGTTCAATTCCTCCATGCCCTATCATAAATTTGTGACTACAAAAACGACTAAATTCACATATATACGACTATTAGTAGCTAATTTGCCGTATCTTAGTTGTATTTAGCTTAGTAATTAATATGTTAACATCTAGTAGTTTATTTAGTCGTATATTTGGTCATTAATGGTTGCAATCAGTGACTAAATCAGCTACTAAATCAATGACTAACTCAATGACTAAATCCGTGACTAAATCAATGACTAAATCATTAACTATCAATGACTAAAACAATGACTAAATCATTGACTATCAATGACTAAAATTACTAAATCAATGACTAAATCAATGAATACTAAGTCAAGCTATTAATGATTAGTGAAATATGACTAGCTTTAAGATAGTGGAAATTCGCTACTATTAGTCACCGACTCAAAAATAGTCATTTATAGCCTGATTTTAGTCATTTTTTTAGTCATTTTTTTAGTCATTAATTTTTCATTTTCTACTAGTGTGATCAATGTTTTTTGAAGATATATAAATTTTGAAATAACAAAGTTGAATGTGTCTGGGATATCAGAGATTCTTGTGCTGTTTACATTACAGTCTGTATTTTCTTTCCTGTGTGATCGTTTTTCTTGTGTTACATTCCATTTTGTTTTACTCATATCTGAAGTGTAGTGTTCAATGGTTGGAATTCATACTTGTTGTGCTTTGACTATTTTTTCAGATATTTCATAAATGTTTCTCCTAAAGTTAATATGGAATTCATCTTACGATGCTCTATATTGATGGACTGTTCATATTTCCTCCTTTTCCACCTGAACTCAATGAATGACTGTAATTAAGTAGTTATCTTGCCTTTGATGAAATCTCATGCATGCAACCTTGTGATATATTTATGTATATTTGACTCAATTTCCCAATGATTATGTGTATCATTTCAACCATCTATATTATTTTCAAGTGTTGATTTTATATCTGGCCTTGTTAAATTTATATTTGAGAGATCCCTCTCTGGAAAGGAAAGCCAGTTTCTTTCTGAAGTGGTTTTTGCTATTAACTTTGGGATTTACATTTGCAACCTGGGTACATTCTAAGTGTTAACAAATTGGCGCCGTTGCTGGGGAATGAAGGTGCAAATCTTCCCTGTGAAGAATGACAGAGTTTTAAAGATCAAGAAAAGATTTCTATGGGAAAACATGAATTTTTGTCAGTAGAGAAGGTTGTATATTTGCCCTGGCGATTCCATTGTAAAATTTTTCAAAATTTAAAGAGTCATTCTAGCTTCGAGAAGACATACACGAGGTAATTCTGACGCTAAAATTTTAAAGAGTTTAGAAGATTCAGAAAGGTTATTTAAGAAAAAGGATAAAGAAAAAATAGATTTTTCTTTGTTTGGTGCATTGTCTTCTCGAGATTCTCCTAGTATTTTTTATCTAGAATGGGAAGTTAATGTTGGAAGAAGTTTGTTGAAAACTAAGTCTGATTCTGATATTCTCGTAGATTAGAATCTTATTTGGTAGATTATCTTTGGAGAGATTTACAACAGTCTGCAAAAGTTGAAACACTTGTTGTTCAAAACACTCAAAAGTATTCAATACCTATGAATCCACCTAGACTAATGGCGGCTAGATTTGCTCCCTTGCGTTTGCCTGCTTTATTACACGACCTTCCTCCAAATTAGTCCCAAAGAATTTCCTTATTTGATGGAGAAGGAGACATAACCACAAAACAACATGTGGCTAAGTTTGAAGATTTTGTTGACTTGGAGGAAGTCAATTATGCAGATGTTAAAATGCGGTTATTTGCTCAAAGTTTATCAGGTGAAGTGAAGAAATGGTTTAAAGATTTTCCAGATGGATCTATATTGAATTTTCAAGCTTTCCAGAATGCATTCCTAAAGAGATGGGATGACAAACAAAATCCTTTGCAGCTCTTGTCTCAGTATAATAGTCTCAAAAAGGGGGTTTTGAATTTGTTCATGAATTTTCAAGTAGGTTTATGAGGGTTTATAATTCTATTCCAAAAGATATAAAACCTTCTACAGCCACCGCTAAACTGCATTATGTTGGAGCCTTTGATAATGACTTTGCATTTTCATTGAGAGAAAGAAATTCATTAACTCTTGCTGCAATGTTTACAGATGCTTTAGAAGTGGAAGCGAATATGATGGCAAGTGGAAAAATGAAACACAGAGACATTGATAGGAGGGAAATGGAAGAAAATTCTCCTTCTACTTCTTCTTCTACCATTGATATCTATTTTGAAATGATGTTGAAGACAATGGAGAAGTTGATGGACAGATTGACTATGGATAATAGGGTGTTCAACAGAGAACAAGTCGATGCTCAAATCAGGAATCCTAATTTTAGAAGACCAAATCCTCCTATACTTCCACAAAATAGGAAGAGATACATGAGAAACCCAAGAAATCAGGAAGAACAACAAATTCGACCATCGTTTCCTGAGAATTATGTCGCTGACGAAGAAGATCCTACTGAAAATGAAATTCATCTTTTTGGAGAACTGGATTCTGAGATATATCTTACTGAAGAAGAACATAACATGTTTGCACAGGAGGATGGAAATGAATAATTTGAGAGGGATATAGAACAATATCAAAGAGGTTACCTGCATGTTGTGGATGATGTTCAAAGGAAGATCAGATTGAGAAACAGAGAAGTCTTTATAAATAAAGGGAAGGTAAATCCAAATCAGCCTTCCGCTAGTTTTTTAAATATAGAAAGGGGAAAATAAATACAAAATGAGTCTGTTGTAAATAAAGAAGTTGAGAATGAGATACAAAAAAACAAAGGAATGAAGCAAATAACCCCAATTGATGTAAAAAGAGTCAATTCTAGTTTCAATTTGCAAAATGAGCTTTCCAAGTTGAAAATTTCTGTTCCATTTAATGAGTTGTTGAGAAACAATGAATATAGAAATACCATAACAAAAATGGTCAAAGGTCAAGGAGAATTGCAATCTGATATTTTAGAATTGAATGATGATAATCCTCCTATTTCATTTGGGTCTAAAGTTGAAAATATAGAAAATGAAGAAGTCCCTCCTTTTTATTTGAGTTTGAATGTGCATGATATGGTGGTCCATAATGCTATGTTAGATTCGGGTGCATGACATAATTTAATGCCAAAAGGAGTAGTTGAAAGTTTGGGATTGGAAGTGACAAGACCATATAAAGATTTGTATTCTTTTGATTCCAGGAGAGTGAAATGTCTTGGTTTGATTAAAGATATGGTAGTAACTCTGAATAAATTACCATCTAAAACTATAGTAATGGATGTGGTAGTAGCGGATATCCCACCTAAGTTTGGAGTATTGTTATCAAGATTTTGGACTTCAAAGTTGAAGCGTAGTTTACAAATGGATATGTCATATGCTACTATTCCTGTTCGGGATGGAAGTAAGAGGTTATATAGTGAGAAAATAACTCCTTATGTAGGGAGGAGTCAAGATAAGCCTGAAGTTCATCATATATATGCTATTGATACTAATTTGAGGTCTTCCATTTTCTTTAATGATACTGTCCCATATGATTTGGAAGCTACATTGCAGATGAATCCTGAAGAAAATAAAAAGGAAGAGGTGATGGAACAAGATGCTTTGGAAGCAAAACAAAAAAGAGAAGGTTTGTGGACTATGTACTTTGATGGATATATGGAAAAAATAGGCACTGGAGCTGGTGTGTATATAATTTCTCCTATCATGGATTTTAAAGCTTTATCATATAAATTAACATTTGAATACACAAATAATGTAGTTGAATATGAAGCTTTATTACTTGGGTTACATGCTTTGAAAGATTTGGGGACACAGAGGATAAAAGTTTTAGGGGATTCATAATTGATGATAAACCAGGTGAATGATAGTTATCAAACCATGCATCCTCGAATACGGGCTTATAGGAACGAAGTATGGGATATGTTTGGTAAAATTTTTTACAGAGCATACGATTCAGGTGGTTTCCAGACATGAAAATACTATAGTAGATTCTTTGGCAGTAGCTGCTGGAAAATTAAAAACCCCTATTGCTGGTCAGAAAGAATATCAAGTGGACATTGTGAACAGACCATCTATTCCCAATAATTCTAAATATTGGCAGGTATTTGAGGATGGCATGCAAAGAAGAAGGTTTTTAGAAATATTGGGAGAATTTGTAAATACTCATATTGATACCGAAAATGACAATGGTGAGAATTTTCAAGATGACGAAGAGCTTGAAAAGGAAAAAGATGGTGCTGAAAAATTAAAGGGAACCTTAGGAGGAAAAGATATTATTCAATTAAAAAATAATTTTATACCAAGAGGTTTGATTCCTTTGGAAAAACTTTTTGATCAAAATGATGTTGCTAAGAATCCTAAAGTGAATCCTATTGAGAATGCTGTTGAAGATAGGAATATTGGTACCGAGGAAAATCCTAAGATTATAAAATTATCCAAAAAATTGCCTGTAAAAGAAAAAGAGGAATATGTGAATTTAATGAAGAAGTATACAGATGTGTTTGCTTGGAGTTCATTAGAGGAAATTTGGGGTCTAAAATGGGCCTTATAAGAAAATGTGCCAAAATAAGTTTTTGTGAGTTGGAATTCAAGAACCAATAAAATTTCAATAAAATAAGTCAACCATAATGGTTGAATTGACATATTTGTCATTAAAAAAACTACTTTTTTGTTTGTATTTTCGACATATCTCATTGTGTTTTTACTCAAATTTCGATCGGGAGAGCTCATTGGATGCGGAATTTGATTCTGCATCCAACGAATACCCACAATGCATACTTTTGACTGACCCCGCTGCCCCAAAAACAAGAAATACTTGAAAAAATGTGATGATGATGTCATCATCACATTTTTTCAAGTATTTCTTGTTTTTGGGGCAGCGGGGTTAGTCAAAAGTATGCATTGTGGGTACTCGTTGGATGCGGAATCAAATTTCACATCCAACGAGCTCTCCTAATCAAAATTTGAGTAAAAACACAGGGAGATATGTCGAAAATACGAACACAAAAAGTAGTTTTTTTCTTTCTTCCTCCAAAATTAATCAATATTATTTTATTATTTTAACTATTATTTTATTATTTTCCTTAGGAGGCCCATTTTAGACCCCAAAATTCCTCTAATTATGAAGATCTTAAGGAGTATGATACATCTATAATACACATACAATTCCTATAAAACCTGGGGAGAAACCTTTCAGACATAAACTTAGAAGGATAAATCCTAAATTGCTTCCCATTATTGAGAAGGAAATTAAAAAATTATTTGACACCAAAATCATCGTGACTCTAAGATTTTCAAAGTGGGTTGCAAATTTGGTTCCTGTTAGAAAAAAGAATGGAGAAATAAGACCGTCTATAGATTTCCAGAATTTAAATAAAGTTTCTATGAAGGACAATTATCCCTTGCCGAGGATGGATCATATACTACAGAAGGTAGTTGGAGCTGAAAGAATTTTGATGATGGACGGTTTTTCTGGTTCCAATCAGATTAAAGTATTACCTGAAGATAAAGAGAAAACTGCATTTACTACACCTTGGTGCACTTTTATGTATGCAAAGATGCCTTTTGGCTTAATGAATGCAGGAGCTACTTTTCAGCGGGCCATGGACATTGATTTTGTGGGAGAAATTGGAAAATTTGTGGTAATTTACATGGATGACATCACAGTTTATTCAAGATCTGATAGAGAACATATTCATCAATTAGAAAAAAATTTCATGAAGTGCAAGAAATTTGGTATATCATTGAACCCAAAGAATTCCAATTTTGCATTGGAAGAAGTAAAATTGTTGGGTCATATAATATCTAAAGACGAAATAAAAATTGATCCTGAAAGGGTGAGTGCAATTTTAAAGGTAGGAGAACCCAAGAGTAAAAAGGAAATACAATCATTTTTGGGACAGGTGAATTTTTTAAGAAGGTTTGTGCCTAGTTTTGCTGAAATCTTAATGAATATTACAAATATGCTAAAAAAAGGTCATGAGATAAAATGGAATGTGGAAGCTAGGAGGTTGTTTTGGGAAATCAAACAAGCAATCTCAGAGGCTCCGGTGTTGGTGAGTCCATATTTTACCAAATATTTCCTAATAGTTTTGTATGCTTCAGAGCATACCATTGCAACAGTTTTATTGCAGAAGAATGATGAGAACATGGAGCAACCCATAGCATTTTTCAGCAAGATGTTGAGGGATGGAGAATTGAAATATGACATCATGGAGAAATAGGAATATGCTTTAGTCAAGGCATTGAAATATTTTAGAGTATATATTTTACACTCACATGTAATTGCGCATGTTCCAATTGCTGCAGTGAAAGGAATTTTGACACAACCTGATCTAGAGGGTAGAAGGGAAAAATGGATAGCTACATTACTGGAGTACGACATAGAGATAAAGCTTACTAAGTTGTTTAAGGGACAAGGATTAGTGAAAATGGTGACAAATTCAAATTCTGAATCTTTACAAATCAATTTCTTATCCCATCAGTTTAATCAATTGGATATAGAGGTGGAAGTAATGATTGATTTTGTGGCGTCTCCATGGTACTCTAACATTTTTTACATCCTTCGAAATTTACAAGCACCGGTAGGATTAAGTAAGTCAAGGGAAAGGTTAGTAAAATTGAAAGCTGCCAAATTTTGTATTATAAATCGATATCTTTATTGGAAAGACCCTAGAGGTGTGTTACTAAACTATCTTTTGGAAAATGAAGCTCAACATACAGCTAAAGAATTCCATAAAGGAGATTGTGGAGGGCATCATTCTTGGAAGGTGACTGCAAACAAAATTCTAAGAGTAGGATACTATTGGCCAACATTGTTTTCAGATGTATATAAAGAAACCAGCATGTGTCATCAGTGTTAAATTTTTTATGGTAAAAGAAAGGTACTTCCTCTCCCTTTAAATCCAATAACAATAGAAGCTCCTTTCCAATAGTGGGGTTTGGATTTCATTGGAAAAATAAATCCTAATTCTTCAGAACAACACAAATGGATTTTAACAGCTACGGATTATTTTACAAAATGGATTGAGGCGATTCCGACTAGGAAAGCCACTGAAACTGTAATCATGGATTTTTTTGAGGAGAACATATTGGCTAGATTTGGATGCCCCAAAATAATAGTAAAAAACAATGCAGCCACTTTTAAATCCAAGAAAATGATTGATTTCTGTCACAAATATCATATCAGTCTCAATTATTCGACTACCTATTATCGACAAGGAAATGGGTTAGCCGAACATTCAAATAAAATTTTAGTAAGGATCATCAGGAAGTTGTTGGAGGATAATAAAATATCATGGCATACCAAGCTCAAATATGCTTTATGGGTTGACAGGATTAGTACCAAAAGGGAGATTGGAATGTCTCCTTTCCAGTTGGTGGATGGAACTGAAGTTGTTTTTCCAGCATCGTTAGGTGTTCCAGTTATGAGGTATTTCCAAGAGTAGCAAGAAGAACCAAACCATATGCAAAGGAAGATAAATCAGATTATTGAGCTAGAAGAGCAAAGGAATAAGGCTTATGATAAAGTGCAAGTGCATCAGGAAAAAATAAAAAATACTTTTGATAGAAGGGTGAAAGAAGAACAGTTTCAGATTGATGACTTGGTCTTGAAGTGGGATGCTCCTAAAGAAGATAAACATGGAAAATTTGATCATATGTGGGTAGGTCCTTATGTTATTGTTGGATATACAGGACAAAATGCATTTCTTTTGGAATATTCGAATGGGGTTTCTCTGGATAGTAACCCTGTCAATGGGAGATTTCTGAAACATTACCTATCCTAAGAAGGAAAGTAAAACTTGTATCATAAGTTTGTAAATATTTATTTTCTTTAGAAATCAGTACAGATGGTGAGCCGAATGTTTTTGAAGCTCGCAGTGAAATCCCTAAGATTCAGGAGGCACGCCATTTCTTTCTAGTAAATATATAAAAAAGAAAGGTAAATGTTTTGGAAGCTATCATATAAAGATTAAAGACAGGCACCTAGTCTACGAGTTCTTTCATACCTTGCAGGGAGGATATCATCCCCAGATGGAGCCAATTGTTAACAACTTCTAACTTGCAGAGTATCGAAAGAAACATGGTGAAGAAAAATGATGGATATTTGGACTTTGGTTAAATATGACAATGTGAATGTATGATAAAGGGAACATAAACGATGAAATTATCTCATAATCCAATGGTATAGAACAAGGATGCGAAAATCAATGGTGTAGAATAGATCTGCTCTATGAAGATGCACAGGAGATAATGTATGCAGAGATAATTAACAAGGTGCGAGGATCAATGGTTATGGGACCAGGTCGGCAAAATCTACGGTTGATAAGAAGTCCTCTCCATAAAGTTGCGTGTTTTTAAAAACAAAATGGCCCAGCGGAATGTGTACATGTAAGTTAATCCAATGGTTATCATTAGATCCGGAGGGTAGAGTTGCACGGTGGTTCAAGTAGAAAAGTGGTAGCGAAATAAAAACTGCGATACAAATGGTGGCTTGTGGTACATTCCATGGAGAAAAATGGTTTAAGAAAAACCACTAGAAAGAGCCTCTAGAATGGAATTCTATATAAAGTGAAGTTGACTTATTTTGGAAAATCATTTTTTATTTTACATGCCAAGATGAATGAAAGGGACTGCCCACCATCCTTTGCAGTCAACTTCGGGTACATGCAGTTACAGTCACAGGTAAGCTTTGAACACTCAAGCTTTATTCACAGAATTATCATTGTTTTTCTATTATGGAGAAAGAGAAAGGGTTAAAAGGTCTTACCCGAGTCTTGGATGAAAGAGAAAAATTCTTGGTTGATAGAGATAGAGGCATATATGACCCATTCCTATCAGTGGGAAATGTATTAGTTATTAAGGAAAGATTGTGGTGATATAATTCACAAGGAAATGACATTTTGAATGCTTGTAAGTCATTTCTGTATTATTTCACCATTGAGAAAACCTTACATTTTCCTGAATTCACCGAGTGGTGTGCAAGTAATTACTCGTATTCTGAAAGAGTCATTGTGAGTCATTCCACATCCAAGCTATTGTGTAGAATTGATGCAAAATCTATCCGTGGATTTCTGAATTTGCCTGATAATTACCCTGATAGTGGTGAGTCTCTAAATGAGCCTGTTTTGGATGAAGTGTACAGAGGTTGTAAAACTGAAGTTCGATGTGAATTTTTCTCTAGTATTCTTAATGA
Source organism: Pseudotsuga menziesii (assembly GCA_001517045.1). Classification (NCBI taxonomy): domain Eukaryota; kingdom Viridiplantae; phylum Streptophyta; class Pinopsida; order Pinales; family Pinaceae; genus Pseudotsuga; species Pseudotsuga menziesii. Next base: position 102,464 of record LPNX010427016.1, on the reverse strand, counting down.
AGGCTAGTTATTGGAAGGTCTCTTTTTTCCATATCGTATTCACATCTTCAAAGAGGAGGTCCAATTGGTTGTGTCTTTGGTCTATCAGGTTTTAGGTCTAGATGATGACTTTCATGTTAGTGAGGTTGTCTTGGGCTTCTTATTGAAAATGAGTTCAGTTAGTCTTGAGTCTGAGTCCCATCTGGTCCATGTCTTTAGTTTGGATGAATATTTAGCAAAGGCCATCCATATCCAATTAGTCGAGTTCTCAAAAGTCATATTTTGCAAGTATCAATCATATTTGTTGAACATGTTATTATGTTCAAATGTAACTAAATTGCAATTCTTGAATACTATATTCTGTTTGGATCTGCCGAAACAAATCAATATGTTCGAATTTGTAAATTCCATTATGTCAGAGATATATAAGTTTCTGTTTGATGCAGTATTTCCCAGAGTGTTGGAATAAATGAAGATTATGATGCAATCGTCACCAGAAGACAGGATTGGAGATTGGTTTTTGTATAAAGACTTTACAGTTTTGAGAGTATATGGTTTCACCGGAGAGCCTTACAGGCTTCCTGCTTTCCTTACCCCTAGGATCTTTGCATTAGAATACATGAGACAAATATTACATGCATAAGAGGAACATTTTGGAGCTTTCAAAAAATCCTCCAATATAAAATTCCCCCTTAAATTTGGTTCCTTCATCTTTAAAAACAAGGGTGCCCTGGTGATTGTGGAGAAATTATTGGAAAATATGGATTTTCAAAAGGAACAAAAGGTCAATTATGATCCTTATCATATAATTTCTCTAAGAAAACAAGCAAATAAAAATAAACCATTTGATCACCAGGTTGTTGAGGGTTTGAAGGAAGTAGCCAATTTGTCTCATTTTGTGGAAAATACAGGGAGCAATCAGAGTACAAGCAGTGGATCAATTACAGTTTCTCAAATGCCAGAAAGTTTCAATGTTTTAATTAAAAGAAGTTTTTCTGATATTGAAAATATGGAAATAGATGAAGACAGTTCACATAAGAAGACCAAAACATCTCGAGATGATAAAATTTCAAGTGAAGTAGTTTCAGATGAGTTGAAAAAGGTAGCTTTTATTCCTATGAAGTTAGGGCAGATGAATCAATTTTCATTTGAAAGTGCAAATAATGCAGAATCAAGTTCAGTTTTTAAGTCTAAAGAAGAATTCATGAATAGCTATGTAAAAAAGCAGAGACAGTCCCTAGAAGAAACTAAAAATCTACTCCCACTAGTGAGAAGTTTGAATAACCCAAAGACTTCCTTGATTTCCACTCAGGATGTAGAGAGAAGCACTTTAAAGTTAGCTATGGTAAGTGACAAAAAAGTGGCCGAAATGGAAGTAAGATTGGATAAAATCAATGTACTTGACAAAATACAGTTGCATAAACAGACATAATATATTATTTATTCAGATTTATTGCATGCCATGGTGAAAATTAATAAGTTGCAAGTTTTGGTTGATAAATTAGAGGTCCAATTAAAGCACGAGAAAGTTGAGAACAAGGCGAATTCTATTCAAATAAAGAAATTGCAAGCAGATATCGTAAGCTTAGAGGATGAAACAGGAAACACACTAGCCATCAGAAGACTTTTAGAAGAAAAAGATAATTCCCTCCAGGTACTAAAGAAGAAGTTGAAAATATCGAGTTTCGAACATGTTCAATCATCAGAGTTGTTAGCATTGTAGGAGGAGAAGGATAAGATTCATCAGGAAATGATGGAGTACAAAGGCAAAACTATGAAATTGCAAGAAGAAAATAACAAATGGGAAACTGAGGGAAATGAGTTAATGGCACAAATTTCATGGTTAAAGAAAGACCAGAATGATGAAAAAGAGATTATTGAAGAATTAATGAGACAAACTCCTACTGATGAAGATTTGACCCTTGTAAATACTGAAAATCCTTTAAATGATTTTTCTGTTGATGATTTACTAGTACCCATGTCACAAGTAAGCTTGAAGGATGTAGAGATAAGGGAATTAAAAGAAGAAAATGAGAAAATCAACTCCAAGCTGACTAAAATGGCTGAAAATAAGAATAAAATATTATATGATAAAGGTTAATTACAAAAGAAGCTTAATGAATTAAAAGAAAGGAGTACATGAAAGGGTCCTCTTCAGGGAGCCAAGCATATAATTTGGGATACCTTGTCTGTGGAGATTACTAAGTTCACACATTATTTGAATTTCATTGATGACCAAAGTACACTGGTTAATTTAGCCAATTAGAGATTAAAACTAGTAAATGAGACCATGGAGAGGAAGCCCCTGACTACATCTTAGAATGCATTGAATTTCTTGAATTCATTAACTTATCAAAAATTACAAGATATAGGAATCAAAGACAGAGTGGCAATGGTACTGTGGTAAAAAAGGTTCATTCACAAACATCATCTTATGAAGACAGTACAAGATAAGGCTAATGAGATGACTTCATGTCTTAATGATTTCATGCATGCTTTTAAAGAATTGTTTGAAGATGGCCTTCCTTATTTCTAGGATGAATAAGGAAGACTTCTTTTTCAAGAACATTATCATAGCCTGCTAGTACAAAGCTGTATGGATCACTCCAAGTTTGATGATTTGGTGAAGGGGCTGACGGGAAAAGTCATCGTGGACAAGTTAACAGAAGATTTCGAGATATTGCAGAAATTTATGATCATCAGAGGAGGGCTGCCTACTATGTCTTATGAAACCTATATGGATCTGGAAGTGTCTATCCAGGAAATGATTGAGTATGACTTCCCAAACGCAGAACAATGGAGAGCCGTGGAAAGATTCTTCATCCGTGAAAACGGGTGTGGAACGCTATGGAGCTACTTGTTCGAGCCTTGTTGTCACCAAGTTGATTTTAATTAAATGATATGTTATTAGGATCAAAGCAAGTAGTTTATTCCTATTTTTTAGGGATATAGTTACAAAGACTTTGATTAAACAGATAATTCAGTTATTAAATCTTCTTGGGGAAGAAATCATTTATGTATATATTTGCATTTACTTGATGTAATGGGGGTGGGAACCCATTTGTTGATCAATGTTTTTTGAAGACATATAATTTTTGAAATAAAAAAGTTGAATGTGTGTGGGTTATCAGATATTCTTGTGTTTTTTACATTACAGTCTGTATTTTCTTTCCTGTGTGATCATTTTTCATGTGTTACATTCCATTTTGTTTTCCTCGTATCTGAACCGTAGTGTTGAATGGTTGGAATTCACACTTGTTGTGCTCTGACTATTGTTTCAGATATTTCATAAATGTTTCTACTAAAGTTAATATGGATTTCATCTTACGATGCTCTATATTGATGGACTGTTCATATTTCCTCCTTTTCCACCTGAACTCAATGAATGACTGTAATTAAGTAGTTATCTTGCCTTTGATGAAATCTCATGCATGCGACCTTGTGATATATTTATGTATATTTGACTCCATTGCCCAATGATTATGCGTATCATTTCAACCGTCTATATGATTTTCAAGTGTTGATTTTATATATGGCCTTGTTAAATTTATATTTCAGAGATCCCTCTCTAGAAAGGAAAGCCAATTTCTTTCTGGATTGGTTTTTGCTGTTACCTTTGGGATTTACCTTTGCAATCTAGGTACATTCTGAGTGTTAACACCCGTAATAACTCAACAAGCTCAAACATGTCATTTTTATCTGAAATAAATTGTGAGAAATTACCTTTGATTGTGGACATTGCTTTCTGGATATTCTCCATGGCTTTAAAGGAATATTGCTCTTCCATTAAAGCATCTTCCCAACACATCTTTGAAACTGAAGCATGAGTGTCATGGAGAACTTTCAAATCCTCTTGGATCTTCTTTTCATCCATCTTCAATGACCTTGCAAGAAGATGAGGTTCTTGTAGATGTTCCTCCTCTTCATTTTCCATCATTGGCTCAATTTCATGCAGTGCACTAGAGGTTTTGAAATCTGATCCATATGTTGTTTATGCAATATATTCATATTTTAAGTCCTTAACAACATAATTTGGGCTGCAACTTAAGTGCTCATTCATCCTCGGTGCACCAGAAAGATATTCTCTCAAAGTTTCATCCTTCATACTGCATTCATTTTTGACATCGAAATTCCGAACCTCGTCACTAGGGGGCTCAACCATTCTGAAATATTCACTGGAAATGGTTTCCATATCAAACTTGCACAATGACACATAAAAATCAGAATTTACTAACTCGCCATGTGTTATGTTCTCCTCCTTATGTGGTGGAATTATGATGGCTTGTTCACCCACCCATTTCTCTGCTTCACACCCTACTGAGATGTGCTCAATTTTTGCTCCCTTGTGAGGCTCAAGGGGTGACTGTAAATCTGAATTGTGTTTCTCTTTTGGATCAGATCCAAAATATATCTCACCATCATCAATCTTCCCCATCTCTTCTACACTTATCTTGAAATCAACCACAAATAAATTTGGAGTCATTTCACCTTCCACGTTACCAACAACTAGATGTTGGACTGTTAGATATTTAGTTGTGCATGGATATTCTCCATCTCCTTCTAACAAAGGATTTGGTGACTCATCATCCTCATGGATTCTGCAAATAGGCTGATCTCTCTTTGGGGAAAACCCAAATAATCTCTCAAAGAAACCATGTCACAGATGGCTCTAATGAATCTTCACTTTTGGTCCTCTTTTATTTTCCTTTACTTTGAGAAGTGGAACAACTTAGTTCCTTTCTTGATGGATTATTGGTATTCAAAGAACCTATATGTGTTAATTTTTTTAAAAACATAGACTCTCCATATTTATTTCCTTCATGCTGAGAGACACTACTACTCCCTTTTCCATGTTTGCTTTCCAACTGCTTGGCAAGGAATTCTCTAGTCTCTTGATCTGACTGAATGATGCTTTGGGATACATATTTCAGCCCTTTCAACGTTATTTGCATCAAAATTATTAAATATTATTGATCATCGATTTTCGAATGATCTTATTCATACAACTCAAATAATAAATCTCCCATGAATGGAACTAATTCCACAACTGCAACTTGAAGATATTACTGAGCTACTTTTCCATTGAGAGTTACTTTCCACAGGATGAGCCAAGGAAAGTGATCTGGTACCAATGTAATGTCCCAAGTCTGGTGTACAGACCTGAACACTCTTCAATTCTGTAAATTATATTAAAATTTCTGAACTTGAATTAATTTACACATTGACTTCTTGGACTGGGCAAATAAGGGGTTTATTCTGGGAAATTTTGTAAGCAAAAGGAGTGAGCAGCGGGAAGCAACAAAAAACAAATAGACATGGAATTCCCTATCCCCTATTACATTTATATCTAGTGCCATTTAGGTTTCAGAATCCACTCCGCGGAAACCTACTACCATGCTTCTAGGTAGCCAAATCGTGAAACTAAGGAGGGTAGTTCGGTCTGTTTGAACCAAGGGCTTATGGAAACCTAAAAAGGGTTGTTCAAGCCTTAATATAGAATAAATAAAGGTTTTATATAGTTTTCAGATATTCTGGAATGTTTTGAGAAGCTTTGGATGAATTTGGGGTTTTACGACAGTTTTGGCCAAGGAAAAACCTATGCAGAGGAGGATCCAAAAGGATCCAAAACGGTGGTAAAAACACAAATAAAAATTGTTCTGGAGTTTTATATGGGAAGGAAGTCCTGTTAATGACACACAATAACTAACATATCTCATATTGAGTTAACAGAAATGGTTTTACGTCAATTTTACCAAAACTAGTCATTAAAATCTAGTAATCTAGCTAGGGTCTAAAAAAATAGTTAAATCATATCAAATGTATTTATGTAAAACATGAGAAATATAATAGGGGTAAATATAAGTTCATTTAATATGTAAAATTCCTTCAATTACTTCCCCAACCCAACATATTCCTTATAGCACTCATTTTTATTCAATTTCCCCCATGCATTGCTAAATAGGCCTTTTAGGAAAAACTGAAGACAATAATATTTATGGGAAGAGATGTTTCGACCTGATACATGCAATTTGCAGAATATTATGACCCCACAGAACATAAATTACATAATTTAATGACCATTACAAGGATGCTCCAAAAACAAGGGGTAGGAGGCCCGGATCATGACTAGTAAGGGCTGTGAGCATAAGTGAAGCTAAGGCTTCATTGGATATGGACCTGAACTTGATGGAGGCTGTAAATAACTCTATAAATCCTTCAATTCCTGAAATATAGCACTCCAAACCTGCAATGGAAGAAAAGGGGATGGAAGGAGAGGGGAATGGAAGGCTGGGGCTCATCTCTGAGTAGTCTGAGGCACAACACTCAGAAGTAATGCTCACATAAGAATTCAGCAATAAAATCAACAACCAAAACTGAAGCAATGGGTTTGAATTTATCTTTTATAGACTTATGGATGACCTGCTTAGTAAGTTGAGGCCTGTTACCACCTAAGTTGTACTTAGTGGTTTTTATCAAGTTAGCCTGGTGAACCGGACAAGGATAACTTGTTTGGACTTCAGAAGACCTTTGGAAGTACTTCTGGGAAGTGCTTGTTGTACTATGTCACATGTTCAAACCCCACGGGGGAATTGCAATAAATTTTCTAGCATGATAGTGTCTGTAAAAGACTCGGTCTCTTAGACTTTATTTGTTAATCCGATCAGCCGAGGGTGTTTTTTCCCTTGGTTATTATTGGTTGTTGAATAAACGACTGATAATTTCTAAGTTTTTCACTCCATACCTCCAAAGTTGGGGTGGTCAGCTTGGAATTTAGGCCTATTGAGGTTATTAGAGTCTATGTGTCAATGTATAAACATGCTAGACATCATGGTTGAGTCATATGAACATGTCTAAGTCCCCCCAGGTTTTTTCAATTTTTCAATTTTTTAGTTTCTTCAGTGTTTTTTATTAAAAATTTAATTTTTCCAAAACTTAGGATATTTTTTAATAGTTTAATTAGAAAAATTGATTTTCTAATAAAAGTGGGCCAAATAATCTGTTTCAGTCATGTAGGTGCTCATTTTCAAGCTAAGAGCACCATGTAAACCCATGGACCCACTATTTCCTAGTTTTAAGTGATTTTCCATCACTCGGGTGAGAAAGCCCCAAAAAATCATTTATTGATTATTTTAATTAATAAATTGATGAATAATGGAGCAAATCCAAAATCATAGATCATTGGATTCTCTGCCAATTTGATTGAAATCAGTCAGATCTAAACCAGATTGACTGGATCTGACAAATCCTTGACTGAAGGAGGTGATCAAACCAGATCCAGAGTTGATCTTCAGCTGTCTTTGTGGGGAATTGCACCCTATCTCTCTCCTCCACACGTGTGGACTCTCCTGGATGCTTTGTGGATTGATGTGTCAGTTTATGTGTTGATGTGTCAGCTCAATTAGCTCCCCGATTGACAAGTAGGCTCAGTTCAGCTTCAGATCTGCATTGATGGACTCTCCTTCAGCTGATTTGACCTGTCTCCTTAGGATTTGTGCCCCCCCCCTGGGCTGGATCTCCTGGTTTTTGTATATATCCAGGCACAAGCTCCCTCTTCCAAGCTAGTTAGAATTGGGATTGAGGTGTTGCTGCTATTGTACTGTTGTTATTGTTCATTTGAAATAAATATAAGCTTTGGAGGCAAGATGGTGTTGTGTCATTGTATGTGTGGATGATCATTGCCATTTTTTTTACTAAGGTAACCTGTATCTGTGTTCATAATTTTCTAATTGCTTGTGGATTCATTGCTAAGATTGATAATAAGCTTATTATGGTCTTGATAGGAAAGGTTCTTTTCAATAAGTTATAGGCCATCTCTTTCCTTTGATGCATGTTTAGAGATCTATATTTAGCATGTTCTATAAGCTTATATGCATGTTATTCTGAATCTCTGTGTATGTACTAATCGGATCTCACAAGTTTTTCGGCATGTTTTTTGATTTCAGCTGAGCTGCAGGTTCCTAGATTGGAGAGGATGCTGATCTAGTTTGCTTCTTCACTCTTTCCAAAACCTTCCAAAGGCATAGTCCCTCGACATTCCACCTGAAAGCTCCACTGTGGATCTTCAAGGATGCCAGCATTTCTCTCCTCCTCTTCCTCCCTCAAAATCAACTCTTTTAACCAGTTACTTTGTTCATAGCTTTGATATTTTTTAGATCTATCATATTAAAAGTAAATTTAATATATATCTATCTTCTCAAAGCCCATAATCTAGATCTTTCTCTTAAAAGGTTTCATAAGCATTCTAGATCTAGCTTTAAGGAAATCATCATTTTTACATGGAATTTTAAAGAAAATTTGTAGCTTGCATGCATTAGATTTCTGTTTGATTTTATAAAAGATAAATATAGAAATCAGTGCACATCATATTGGATACCTAAAAGGCAAGCCAAGATCCCAAGGAAAGCTTGCTTTCCTTGGTTCCTTTTTAACCTTTTGTTTAACTAGTTTTTACTTAGCATTTTTTGGTTAAAAGTAAACTGACCCAAAGGTACTTTCAGAATGATTTTGGGAATCTTTCATTCTAATAAGATTTCTATTTTTGAGAAGGCATAACAGAAAAAAGGAGGAGCTCCTGCTCGAAAGTGACTTTTGGGCCTCTGAATCTCCCCAGGGGTCTCCCTTTTTGACTGAAATCTTTAATTTTCGCAATTTGTAAGCTCTTGATTTCATTCTATATAAGAATAAAGAGGAATCATATCAGTTTTCTGATATTGTAACTACTGGTAATAAAAATAATTTTTGAATAGGCTCTTTCAAGCCCATTCCCCATCCCCCCTGTGGGGATTTGCGTCGGTAGCTCTAATTTGCATGGTAGTATAATTTGATTCATTATCAATTTCATATTCCATATTTGATATTTCAAAGTAATCTTAATACTTACCCCACGACTTCCCGATTGACCCAAAAGGGGAAACAGATGCGTGGTAGGACTAATTAGAAAACCGGAATTGTGTATCTATGTTTTCCTTTTGATCATTTGTTTCTTCAACTATTATAAAATTAACCCCTCCTTGATTCCCTGATTGAGATCCACCTGGATCAAAAGAGGTTCCTGGAGGGTTTTCTTTTTAACAAGAACACCCATCTTAAAAATTTACTAAAATTGACAAGACTCCGGTGTGTATGCTCTGCACTTGGCTGCGGTTCATCCGATCAGTCAAGCTGTATCAAAATCATTTGAGTGACTAGTATAATTAGGATTCACTTACCCAAATTGACAAACCATCAGGTGAAAATCCAACATGTAGATCAAACCATTACGGTGGCAAAATACCCAAAGGAAGCAGGAACCTCTGAAAAGTGACCTCGGGGAACCAATCTCTGTCACACCCTAACAGGTGCATTATGAACAATAGCCCCAGAGACTCCATTCAGCCCACATATTCCTTGTGGGTAGTCGTGAAGGTTTAGTTTTGGACATACTCCAAGTACTCTCGGGTATATCTAGATTCCACCCCTTCGCCTAATTTTAATCAACTCATATTTTCACATTAACTTAAAACGTACCAAGATGCAATTGCAAAACATTCACTCCAAGCACATGCAAGTATATTGATTTCTCTTTGACTCCATTTTTAAGGCACTTGTTATTTTCTTGCTATATATTTATATTATGTCTCAGCATTGTGCTTTCGTGCGCTCATTTTTGTATCTTGTCATCTATGGTTGTTTATGGTTAATTTTCAAACTCCTAAGTAATTCATTTAGTTTAACATCACCATACTAAGTAATTAGCCTTAGTAACTTAATAGTGTCTAACCCGCTTGGCTTCATTAGGAGTTGAGCCTAAACGGAGGAGTCAAGAACAAGGTGACAACCTTGACTCAAGACTTGCCGCCAAGGACACACCGAGTGGCTTGAAGATTTCTGCCACATGACCCAGGTGTGTGTAAGGCGGCAACATTTTTTGGCGCCATCACCGGGGATAAGTATTTTTATTCCCAAGTATGTCTTAGCTTAACTTTTTTCTAAACAATTAAAAAGATAAAAAAATTTGATTGATCTAGTCTTTAAAAAACATAAAAATTAAAACTCGATCCATCTGGTGACTCCACTGTCTAACATCCCTTCAAGAATTTCTACTTGAAGAAACCATCGACAATTATTCAATCCTCTCCCTGACCCTGAAAGGTTTATTAGGGAAATATTGAATAGGCAAACTTCTCGTAGAAACCTTGAAAATTTAGAAGACCAATCCCTCTCAGATATCCATCACATATTTGTAGAGAGTCATACCTTCCAATCTCAAGAGATGACAGAATTTTTCAAACCCCTTGACTTTTCTCAGATAGCAGGTAGTCTTCATGACATTCCAAATGATGCTATCAAAAATCTCCCCATATTCGAGGGAAATAATGCCATCACTCCCAAGTCTCACATCTGAAAGTTTGATAAGCACCTGGTCAGTTACTGCAATGATGCTACCTCTAACCATGAAGATGTCAAAATGAATCTTTTTGCTTTATCTTTAGAGGATGATGCTGCAGAATGGTACGCCGAACTTGGTGATGATTCATATAAAACTCTTAATGAATTCCTAGAGGGTTTTAAGAAGAAAGGGGGGGGGGAAGAAAGAACCAAGACATCTGCTTGCTACCCTTCATAACATAAAGAAAATGGAGAATGAAACCATTGATGAATTTAATACTAAGTTCAGGCATGTGGTCGCGGACCTCCCTAGAGAAATCAAGCCAAGGGATGCCTCCATCCTCATATCTTACATTGAAGCTTTCACTGGTGATTTGAGGTACCAGTTAAGGGACAAAGAGCCGGTCGATCTAAAAACTGCTCAAGAATTGGCCGAGAAAATAGAAAATAATATGCAGTCTTCAAGGAAATCCAACATTCTAGGTTACACTACGGGAAACACTTCATACAACAAAAAGAAGGGAAAATCCATTGAATTAGAGGAAAAGGCAACCTCTAAATACCCCATGGAAAAGGTAACTAACCTGATAGAAAAATTGGTTACTAGTCAGAACCAAATCATGGAAAATCAATCTGTTCAATTGAATAATGTTAAGAATAGAATAATCACAATGGAAAGAAATAATGGACCTAGGAACTTTCAGCCTAAATAGAATCAGGCGTATCAGAATAAATCTCCTCAACAAGAACCTAGGATTCCAAACCAGTTAGACTCAACTAACCTGGTAGAATAAGTCATTCCATGGTGTAGACCTTGTGATCAATTCCACCAAGAAAGCACTTGCTATATAGCAAACCAAGTTATAGAACATGGAATGGCCGAGGTCAGTAATCAAGAAACAACATCAGGCGAGTCTGATCATGTGTACATGGTAGGACGAACCTATCCTTTATCAAGCCAGCATTGGCATCAGGCCATGGATTATGGTTACGAGAAGGATCTCCTTTCCAACTTTTATGGTGTAATTCCTTCTCTGGAAGCAATTAAGGAAATGAAGGAGGCTAGATTCAAGGGAGCAGTATATCAAAGAAGAGAGAAGCCATCACCGTCTAAATAGTACAAGCCAAAGGTAATTGATCCTCCCCTCCTAGATCCTCCTATTGTCCCTGAATCAAATATTGATATGGGAGAATGGATAAGTAGTGCTAAGATTCATGTTTATGCAACTGATGTCCTTAAAATTGCTGGTAAAAAAGAAAATTTGTTGAAAGCCTTAGAGGATAGTCAAAGTAAAGCTCATAATATTGTCAAATATGATCTTCTTCCTAATAACAATGCTATATTTGAAGTTGAACATATTGAACCTATAGATATGCCTATAGTCCTCAACAGTGTTGATCCAAGAAGAGAAGACCACCCACCTTTCTATGTCTCCCTTTTTGTTGATAACCCTTTCCTTCATAACTGCATGTTAGATATAGGTGCTTCATCAAATGTCATGACAAGAAAAGTAATGGAACAGCTAAATCTAAGGGTCACCCAACCCTACCACAATGTTTGTGCCATGGATGCAAGAGAAGTTGAAGTGGTAGGGATAATATTAAATTTATAGGTTAAGTTGGCTAAGTATCCTGATATCGACATGTCAATGGATGTGGTTGTGATAGATGTTCCAGATAATTGGGGTATGTTGCTATCCAGAAAATGGGCCGCAAATCTTGGTGGGAACATTCAAATGGATTGGACATATGCTACTATACCTGCATTAGAGAACACTAGGGTGATTATCCATAGAGAAAAGCTGAGGAAATGACATGTAGAAAACCCTAAGAAGCCCAGAAATGAATTTGTTTATTTCACTGATAACTTTGGAAACTATGCTATTTTGTCAAATTTCATGGCCCCTATTAAGGAAAACATTAAAAATGAAAAGATCGATGAAGTTTGGCAAATGTACTTTGATGGGGATTATTCCAAAACCGGAAAAGGTGCAGGCATCATGATCATCTCTCCTTCAGATAAAATCTACAACTTTGCATTTAGGTTAGAGTTTGAAGCATCAAACAATGTAGCCGAGTATGAGGCATTGATCCTAGGGTTAGAAACCGCTAAGGATATGGGGATAAAGATGTTGAACATAAAGGGTGATTCATATTTAGTTGTCCTCCAGATTAAGAATCAGTATCAATGCAAAAATTATAGACTAAGAAAGTATAGAAATGCCACATGGGACACTATGGAATGGTTCAATGCACTTAACATTCAAAAGGTCCATAGGGAAATGAATGGGTTAGCAGATAAATTGGCAGTAGCAGCATCCACCCTCCAGCCATCAGATGAAATTCTTAATGGGAATGGAAAGATGGAAATTAATTTCAGACCTTGAATTCTAGATAATATAGACCACTAGCATGTGTTCAAAGATGAACAACTCTTGAGATTCATCCACAATCTACAAGAGTTTGAAGGTTGCAAGATCAGTTATCAACAGGAGGGAAAAGAGTATCAGGAGTGCGAGGATAATGTAAGGAATCACATCCCGAGTAGCCTTCTGGCTTTCGAGAATCTTTTCGATTGACAGGATCATCATAAAAAACAAAAGGAAGAAATAAAAATTGGGAATTATATGGAAATAAATATAGGAACCGACAAGGATCCAAAGTTAATAAAAATTGGAAAGGGTACTTCAGAAAAGGAAAGGAACAATTTAATCAAATTAATAAAAGAGTATAGAGATGTGTTGGCCTTTAGTTATGATGAGCTTAAATCCTATCGCGAGGATGTGTTTCAACACACTATTCCCTTCACAAAAGAAGCTAAGGAGGTCAAACCTTTCTGACAAAAACTTAGGCGAATAAATCCTAAGTTGGGCCCCATTGTACAGAAGGAACTTCAGAAGATGTTAGCAGCAGGGATCATAGCACCTACAAGACATTCATCTTGGTGCTCCAACTTAGTTGTGGTCAGAAAGAAGAATGGGTCAATTAGAATATGTATAGATTTTAGGAATCTAAATACATCATGCCTTAAAGATAATTACCCATTACCTGACATGAAAACATTGCTTCAAAGAGTAACAGGATCAGGAATGATGTCCATGTTGGACGGCTTTTCTGGTTATAACCAGGTGTTGGTAAATAAGGAGGATCAACATAAGACTACATTCACCACACCTTGGGGTACCTATAAATTTCTAAGAATGCCTTTTGGCTTATTGAATACTGGTGCCACCTTCCAAAGAGCCATGGATTTTTCCTTCAAAGAAATTATAGGAAAAATAATCGAAATATATCAAGATGACTAACTATTTTTTCAAAGGAAAGATCTGACCACATAATTAATCTTAGGCATGTTTTTATAAGATGTCAGAAATATGGTATTTCCTTGAACCCCACCAAGTCAATCTTTGGAGTTGATGAAGGCAAGTTGTTGGGGCACATCATTTCTAAGGATGGTGTCAAGGTTGATCCTGAGAGAGTTGAAGCCATTAAGAAAGTCCCCTTGCCCCAAAATCTAAAAGCTCTTCAGTATTTTAATGGTTAGATCAATTTCATAAGAAGATTCATCCCAAATTTAGCAGAATTAATGAAACCTCTGTAAAAGTTATTAAAGAAAGATGCTAAGTTTGAGTGGACCGATGAAGGAAAATTTTCATTCAAGTCTATCAAAGATACCATATCCATCTCCCCGGTCTTGATTAGTCCAGATTATTCCAAAGAATTCCAGACTTTTTCCTTTGCCTCAGAAGACACTATTGCTGGTGTTTTGCTTCAAAAGAATAAGGAGGGACAAGAGCAACATATAGCCTTTATGAGTAGAGCCTTGCAAAATTCAGAGTTGAAGTATACCACGATGGAGAAACATGCCTATGCTCTTATCAAGTCCCTTAGGCATTTTAGAACTTATATATGTTACTCCAAAATCATTTGATATGTACCCCATGCGGCTGTCAAGGATCTCATGTCTCAAACGGATTGTCTAGGAATCAGGTGTAAGTAGGTTTCAAAGATTTAAGAATATGACTTGGAGATAAAACCTACTAAGCTAATTAAGGGACAAGGTCTTGAAAAGATGTTGACCCAAGGAAATGAAAAGGCCTTAGGAATAATATGCCAGAACAGTGATTTAGAGAAAAGTGTATCGAACGCGCTTCGGAGATTAGAGCAGCACCCTTGGTACACCGACATCATATTTTTCCCCCACAACCTTACATGCCCCAATAACTTACTCGGCCATAAAATAAGAGCATTAAGGTTAAAAGCAACTAAGTATTGTTTGACAAAAGATGGTCTGGGTTGGAGAAACCCCGATGGTTTAATACTTAGATGTGTTGATGAACCTGAGTCCAAGAAACTCATGGTTGAGTTCCATTTAGGATTTTGTGGTGGACATTTTGTAGCAAAAACAACCGCCCACAAAATCCTTAGAGAAGGCTACTATTGGCTGAAACTTTTTTCAGATGTGCACAAGGCTGTCATATTTTTCCCCCAGTGTCAGTTATTCACCGGAAAACAACAAATGAAAGCCTTGCCTTTAAATCCAATAGTAGTCAAAGCCCCCTTCCAGCAGTGGGGTCTTGATTTCATCGGTAAGTTCAAAGATAACTTGAGCAATGGTTATTCTTGGATTCTTACCACCACTGATTATTTTACCAAGTGGGTAGAGGTGATACCCACCAAGAAGGAAACCGATGCTATAGTCATGGATTTCTTAGAAGATAATATTATCACAAGATTCGGTGCGCCAGCTAGAATCATCACGGATAATGGAAGGTGCTTTGTTTCCTCCGAGATGTCATATTTTTGTTTCAAGTATGACATTATCCTATCCCACTCATCCAATTACTATCCCCAAGGAAATGGTCTAGCTGAATCAAGTAACAAGAACTTAATGACCATAATCAAAAAAATTGTGAGTGACAATAAGAAGGCTTGGAATAGCAAGATTAAATTAGAATTATGGGCCGACAGAATCACCAAGAAAAGTTCAACTGGGAGGATCCCTTTTGAACTAGTCTATGGCCTAGATGTCACCTTACCAGTGCATTTAAAGCTTCCAGTCTATCAGCTTCTCCAGACCTTCAGCTTAGATCAAGAGGCCATCCAGAACAGAATAAACCAGTTGATTGAGCTAGATGAGAGTAGAAGAAACTCTCTTGACCATAGTATTATAAATTCAGACAAGGTTAAGAGAGACGTTGATAATTATACCTAGCCAGGATCCTTCCAAGTAGGTGACACAGTCTTTTGTTGGGACAAACGATGGGAGAAACCTGGGAAACATGGAAAGCTCGACAGCTTGTGGTTGGGACAGTACATCATCGATGAAATAGCAAGAATGAAATCCTTCTATCTAAATGACCTAGAAGGAGAAAGGTTGAGCCTGCCAGTGAATGGTTTCCTCCTCAAGTTGTTTTTCAACGAGACAGTTTGATGCCTTTATTGGCATCGGTGGTTTCAGGGCCAATTTCTAAACCTTGCCCTGCATGTATTTCTAAATGTTATATATGATGTTGTTGTATCATAGATATTGTTGTATTATATTTATTTTGTACCATGTTTGAAAATTTTCCTTTGTATATTAGTTTTGTAAAATGTTCCTTTTTAGACATCATAGACTAATTATGTACATTAGTTTTCTTTTTGTAGTTAATTTTTTATACATGTTACTGACAAACTCTAATTGCTATGCAGGATCTAGAGATTCCAGAGTTCTCACATCCTCTCCTGTGAACAAAAGATCAGTTAGAGAATGTGTCCCTAGATGGAGCCAGAATGTTACCACCTAAGTTGTACTTAGTGGTTTTTATCAAGTGAGCCTAGTGAAACAGACAAGGATAACTTGTTCGGACTTCAGAAGACCTTTGGAAGTACTTCTGGGAAGTGCTTGTTGTACTATATCACATGTTCATACCCCATGGGGGAGTTGTAATAAATGTTCTAGGGAATTGTAATAAATGTTCTAGCATGATAGTGTCTATAAAAGACTCGGTCTCTTAGAATTTATTTGTCAATCCGATCAGCCCAGGGTGTTTTTCCCTTGGTTATTATTGGTTGTTGAATAAACGACTGATAATTTCTGAGTTTTTCACTCCATAGCTCCAAAGTTGGGGTGGTCGGCTTGGCATTTAGGCCTATTGAGGTTATTAGAGTCTATGTGTCAATGTATAAACATGCTAGACATCATGGTCGATTCATATGAACATGTCTAAGTCCCCCTAGGTTTTTTCAATCTTTCAATGTTTTAGTTTTTTCAGTGTTTTTTATTAAAAATTTATTTTTTCCAAAACTTAGGCTATTTTTTAATAGTTTAATTGGAAAAATTGATTTTCTAATAAAAGTGGGCCAAATAATTTGTTTCAGTCATGTAGGTGCTCATTTTCAAGCTAAGAGCACCATGTAAACCCATGGACCCACTATTTCCTAGTTTTGAGTGATTTTCCATCACTCAGGTGAGAAAGCCCCAAAAAATTATTTATTGATTATTTTAATTAATAAATTGATGAATAATGGAGCAAATCCAAAATCATAGATAAGTGGATTCTCAGCCAATTTGATTGAAATCAGTCAGATCTGAACCAGATTGACTCGATCTGACAAATCCTTGACTGAACGAGGTGATCAAATCATATCCAAAGTTGATCTTTAGCTGTCTTTATGGGGAATTGCACTGTCTCTCTCTCCTCCACATGTGTGGACTCTCCTGTATGCTCTGTGGACTGATGTGTCAGTTTATGGGTTGATGTGTCAACTCAATCAACCCCCTGGTTGACAAGTAGGCTCAGTTCAGCTTCAGATCTGCATTGATGGACTCTCCTTCAGCTGATTTGACCTATCTCCTTGGGATTTGTGCCCTCCCTGGGCTAGATCTCCAGGTTTTTGTATAAATCTAGGCACAAGCTCCCTCTTCCAAGCTATTTAGAACTGGGATTGAGGTGCTGCTGCTATTGTACTGTTTTTATTGTTTATTTGAAATAAAGAGAAGCTTTGGAGGTGTTGCGGCCTGGAAATTCGCAGGCAACAACAGCAAGGAATTCTCCCCAGTCAATGTTCCCAACCAGCCCGTGACTGTTTGGTGTAGGGAATCCATCAGGTTTGTGGTCCAGCTATCGTAGGTCAAGTAACAAAAGGATTTACCGGTTATGGCCAGGCCCACCATATATTTTTTGTATTTTTGACTTAATGTATGATATGCACGTGCCTAATTAACACTATGGGGTGATAAGGATGCAGGGAGTAGTCACAACATGATGCGTAGGTTCTTACCTCTCGTCTTAGAACTCACAAGCATCTGAATCACATATGAAGCAAGAAAGTAAAACTAACTAACTAACTATCTATCTATCTATATATCTATCTATCCCTGGGGAGCCAATTTGTAACTTATTTATGAGTAATGCGTAATGTGCATGAATTATAAAGAGAAATTACAGATAGTTGATATTCCTTCCTACAACACATGAACGATTAAAAACATTTAGACAATTAGATAGCCAATTGTTTATGAATAGCATGCATTACTCATGGTGGTAATTCCATAGAATAAACTAGAAATCATTCAAACAAGAACATAGGATCTAAGAGTTAGAACGATCTCACAGTTAATGGACACAAAGCTGGAAAAACAAAATAGTTCATCTTTCCGCAATCCACAACATAACATTTGAAAGTCCCACCAATATTTCTCCAACAGGCAAACAATAATTCTTTATTGCAAAAAAAATAGTTCTTCTTACAATATTGCTTTACATGTCTAACTGGGAAAAAGCCCCTTTCTTGCTCTAAGTCTTCTATATTTATACAAAAGGATGAGACTGTTGGGCTGCCCACAAATGACTTTTGGGCTTCCCAACTCTCCTCCTCCCACCATTTCATTTTCCTCAAATGTTTACAAAATCGTTACATATTACACAAGTGAATGATCATTCACGAAGAGGGCCCCACTTGGGTATCCAGATATTTCTTCCACATCAAGGCCTCAGAGGTGATTCCTTCAAATGCACAAGGTTCCAAAAAATAGATGTTTATCTCAAACTTCGCTGCCTAATTCTTTATGGCCTCAATCCTGGCTGCACTCAAACGAAGTTGATCCTCCAATAACTGCACACTGATGGCAGAATGATCTACTTCACTCCTTAAGATCTGATCATCAAGGGCTTTAATATGTGTTAGAATATAATCCGTTAGGGATTATAATATTGTAAATAAATAAATAGGAATAGTTGGAAGCTGAAAAGGCTGGACGGAAGGTTAAACAAACCGTCACATGAATGTATAAATGAATTCTTAGCCATGAATAGAATAATCAATCGGGAGTTATACCTAACAACTGGTATCAGAGCAGGTTCCTGCCATAACTCCTGCTGTTAACATTTCAGTCCTGGCAGCCTGTATGCTCGCCAGTCTGCCCTCTGCTCTTCCCTCCTGCCAGTGCATGCATTGCATGCGTTACAATCCCTTCACGACTGAGTTTTGTGTACTGCGATTGTGTAGAGGAACCCTAATCCCTACGAGTGTTTTGGTGATTATCCTGCGTGGAGTTACCTGAGGCGCGACCTCTCATATCACTGCGAGCTTGTGTTTGCTGTGAAAGATATTCTCCATTTCCAGAAGGTCGTGACCTTCTATCTTCACCCTAACCCTAATTTGTAATCAGGCTCTCTTCCTCCAGTTTTGTGCTGCGATCTTGTGGCAATAATTCTCGTTATGGTTTCCATGATTTTTTTTTCCTAAATGCTGTGTTCGGGCATAACAACCAATTTGGTGGCGATACCTCTCCTCCAACGTGTCTGGAAGCCCCTCCACCGAAGTCCAATATATTGGACCGTGACTGTTGAGTGGAATGAGTCTTGAACTTTGAATGTGAAGAGCCATAGAGTGGGAGCTGCCTGCGTTGAGTATCATATATATATTGCGTTGAGATGTACGTGATATTGCATTGAGATGTACATGACCTACCCTAATTCTGGCGTTGAGTATCATATATGCGTTGAATATCATATATATTGCGTTGAGTATCATATATATATACCTGCGTGAAGAGTGCAACGGCTGCGTGGTGTTGGAGAATGAGTTTTGAGGAGCTGCGTTGAGAAGCTGCAGATTCTGGTGTTGAGAGTGGGATTTCATAAATCTGAAGACTGCGCCTGGAGAGATAATGTATTGTTATACATTGCGTTGGAGCTGTGTAAACCCTAACGCCTGCGTGGAGACTGCTGAAAACCCATTTTGCTGTACGTGACTATACTGAGGCTGCGTGGAGAGATTGTGCAGTGGGAGACTGTCTGCGTGAAGCCTGAAGAGCCCGAGCGGTAAGGCTGGTGATTATTTTTGAAGGCTGCGACCTATCTTGTGACTACGTGTGACTGCGATGGTATATAATTTGTTGCGTGATAATACATGCTGTTGATGGTATATGATGGTATATATAATACATGTTGTTGATGGTATATATAATACATGCTGTTGATCGATCTGGACTGAAGATATTTGCTGATATATAAGAATTGTATGCTGCCTGAAAACTGGTATATAATACGTTGGTATTTTCTTGCTACTTGATGGTAAAGATTCCTCCTGGAAGTAGAGCTGCGACCTGTGCTGCAGGCCTTAAAAGATAATATGCATTGATTATATATATATGCGTTAATCATGTATATGCTGCAGTGAACCCTAATTTTTTGAAGTAAACCCTATTTTTTCTTGCAAAGTCTAGATAGGGGCTGAGATTGATATTGCAGACCAATATAAGGCTGTGTATGACTGACAGTAATATATTGCAGACCGAGATAAGACTGAGATTGACAGATTGCAGACGGATCTCAGACTAATATGTGAAAATTTTGAATGCTGTATAACTGACAGTGATATATTTTGTATCTACTCATATATTTGCTATAAACCTGCATTGTATTCACCTTGGCAGAGACTATAGACCTGCAAGGTTATTAATTTTTTATTTTCTATTTGAAAATTACACTGAAAGTTGTAATAATGCAATCTATAGCATCTATAGTCGGTGCCACCCTCACTGGGAAAGACATCTATTCAGAATGGTGGAGGAAGATCAAATCTGCCTTCATCTACAATGACCTTTGGGACGACATTTGCGAAGGCACCACAATAGAGACAGCAGCCGGAAAGACCATAACCACAGACCCTGGACCTCCAGAATCAGAGAAAGAGAAGGCCATTTGGAGAACAAAAGACAAGAAAGCCTTAGCTGTAATCACTGCCACTGTAAGTGAAGAGGTGAGCCAACACATACTTCC
>LPNX010427016.1:30300-79403 GCA_001517045.1 Pseudotsuga menziesii | reverse complement strand
AGAAAGATTTGAAAAAGATCTTTGAAATGACAGATATGGACATCTCCACTATTACTTAGGAATTGAAGTCACTCAACATCCTAAGTACATATTCCTATCTCAAAAGAAATATGTTGGAGAACTACTAAACAGATTTTGCATGACAGATTGCAATCCTATATCTACTCCAATGGAACAGAAAATGAAGCTCACATCAAGCGAAGGAAAAGAATTTGAAGATGCGACCAAGTATCGACAACTTGTAGGAAGTCTTATCTACCTAACAACAACTGGACCAGATATTTCTTATGTTGTTGGCATACTTTCAAGGTTCATGCATAAACCTTGTGAAGGACACTGGTCAGCTGCAAAGAGGGTTCTCAGATACTTGAAGGGGACTCAAGACGTAGGACTCAAGTACTCTAAAGTGGATTACTTCAAACTTATTGGGTACTCAGACTCAGACTTTGATGGAGATAAGGAGACAGGAGTATCAACTTCTGGATACACTATGAGTCTTGGATCAGCAGCTGTTTCATGGAGATCTCACAAACAGTCAGTTCCAGCAGATTCAACAACAGAAGCAGAATATGTGGCTGCAGCTGAAGCAACGAAAGAAATAGTATGGCTCAGGAAGATACTTGAATATTTGCAAGAAAAACAAGAGAACTCCACTCCATTGTTGGTCGACAATACTTCTGCAATCAAGCTGGCTAAGAATCCTAGATTCCATGATCAAACCAAACACATCAACACAAAGTATCATTTGATTCGACATCATGTAGAGGCCAAGACAGTCCATATTCGACATTGTTCCACAAATGATCAAGTAGTAGACATCTTCACCAAAGCGCTTGGACGAGAAAAGTTTGAAAGGTTCAGAAACATGCTCGAACTTACGAACACCCCTTCGGATTAAGAGGGGGATTGTTAGAATATAATCCGTTAGGGATTATAATATTGTAAATAAATAAATAGGAATAGTTGGAAGCCGAAAAGGATGGACGGAAGGTTAAAAAAACCGTCACATGAATGTATAAATGAATGCTTAGCCATGAATAGAATAATCAATTGGGAGTTATACCTAACAATATGCTGTAATTTTGCTTCTTCCTCTTGATACCTCTTCTGCAACATCTCCACAAATGAGTTGTGGTCTAGGAAAACATCTATCCTGTGCTCTGCCTCTACTTGGCACTGGTTATAGGTAATCAGGAGCCTTCTGAAGAACTTTTTGCATGCTCCTTTCATCTTTTTAATGGCCTTTTTGAAATCCTATGTGGTGTTTATAGCAAACTCTAATAAGTCATAATCCCGCTTGAGGGCCTGTTGATCCTTTGATGGCAGCTCTGCTGGAGTTTCTTCATTATTTTCCAGCCTTGTCATTCTTGCTGTCAGGACTTCTAGGACGTCCTAAGATCTATCAACGAAATAAGAGGAAGTCTCCAGAATTTCCTCTAATCGGCCGTCTATTAGCAAAATTTTGCATATCTCTTCTTCTATGGCGGTTTGCAGCTACAACATCTTGGCCTTTTGTGCCAGCACATGCTCTTTGAAGGGTTGGAGATTAACCTGCTGCTCTTTTGTTGCCTCTAAAGTAGTTGTTAGAGAAGAGATATGCTCTTGAAGTTTCCTCTCTTGTTCCTGAGCTTGCTTCTTGTTTGCCTCCCAAGTGGTTTTTTGCAGCTCTAAGTCTTCTATCCTTCCTAGTAGTTTTTCCTTCTCCACCCTTAGCTCTTGATACTCTTGCTGCACTTTCTCCAGATGCTCTTGTGTAGTTTCACCAGCTTGTCTCTCTGCTTGGAGGAGTTGCAGTTCATGTTTTGAAGACCTCATATCCTTTCTCATGTCCTCATATTTCCTCTTTAGCCTATTGCTTTCCTCTCTCTCCTTTCTCAATGTGTCTTTCAGTTGAGCAGAGTACTTCTTGGATTGCTCCAAGTCTATCATAATCTTGTCCACATTATCTTCCGAAGCGTGAATCAGTGCAGCTCCGGCTCTAATGGTGAATCTTGGATCTCGGTCTGTTCCAAACATAATGGGCGTAACCATTATCATTTTCCTGGGCAGACCTCCAGTTTCAACCTTCCTTTCTGTTCTCTTCACTATCCTCTTTGTCTCCTTGTCATATAAAATAGTGTTAAAATCAGGTATTTCTTCACCCACCTTCTGTACAAAAGGGACCAATTTAATGGTGGGGACCACAGACTGTCTAGGTGTGCTAGCGGTCGGTACTTTTGGGTCCTAAACCTTGGGGTTCTCCATGTCCTAGGTCTGTCCTCTAGCTGTGTCAGAGGCTGACTGTTCTGTCTCTGTCTGCATCATCTTTAGCCTCTCTACTTCTTGCTTCTGTAGCTCCTCATCGAGCTTCTTTTTCTTTTCTTCTTCTTCATTCCTTGCATCTTCCTGTGCTTTTCTAGCTGCCTCTTGCACAGTTTTTCTTTTCTCTTCTTCTTCTCCCTGCAACCACCCTGCAACCTCTTGTGCCAACCTTTGGGCTTCCTCATTTCAATTCCTTGCTTCTTCATCAGCTTTGGCTTGTTCATCCGCTCCCTTCCCACCTTTTGTGGTAATCTTCTTCTTGAACCTTCTCTTTAAGGCTGTTAGATTCAATGCACTGCGGAAGACGGATTCTTCCCTATCCCAATGGTGGGTGTATTCAAAATGTACGTTGTTTTCTTTGCAATGTTCAACTACTTTACTATGGGAGTCATTTCTATGGAAGGGCATCTCACCAAAATGAAACCTCTCCAACTCTTCTACAAACTCATCCGCTTTCTTCACTCTAGTAAACCTGTAACTTCCTAACTTGAAGGCAAAAGGAGGATAGGAAACCTTCTTATGCTCAAACAGAAAGCTTCCTAAGCCATCCAGGAAGACTTGCCTGACTGCCTCCTTATGGATGATGTAGTCGGTAGTGTATTTGGGCAGCAGGGAGGGAGCTCTTGAGCTTCCAAACATTCTGAAGTATAGGCCATCCTCGGTTAAATAATAATCTGCATACTCCTCAATAACCTGCAATGCCTCTTCTCACATACAGTCACACTCCTTCAGGAAAATGAGGGTATACAGTGGCATGATGAACTGTTCATAGATCTCTCGGTAATGATTGTGGTACTTGTGCACCCACAGTGGCTTGTATGCAGCATAAACAGGCATCCTCTCCCTGTCCCAGATGGGCCTGATGTCGGGGAAAGGTTGATTGCACAATATACAATCGACAAGTATGGAAATCATGTAGAATTCAGACCTCTTTTGGGACACTCCTCCCAAAGCCGAGGCCATGCAGGATAAAAGACTGTTTGATACAATGTTGGCCCAGTTGAAAATGGTCCCCTGGGTTGAAACATAAAAAATAATTGGTATCCATTCTAACTTGAAGCTCTTGCCATGAGCTCTTCCAAAAATCCTGTTAAGCATTAAAGCTATGAACCTGTATGGGGCCCTTAAGCTTGCTGTGTCATACTCTCCCGTTGCCCTGGTTCTGAAATTTTTTCCAGATAACAGCATTATTTTAAGGGTCTCAACAAGGTCCATTCTAATGTTTTTTAACCAATCGTCAGACATAAATACTTGGGCTTCTAGCAGGTGGTAGGCTAGGGCTACATATCTGGGGCTATAGGAATCATTGCCCTGTTTGTCAACATTTTCCAGGATCATAGTGGTTACATCTGCCCGGGGAAGAATCCAACCAATTACTTCAGAGCATGGGAAAAGCTCTGGTCTTGTGGCAATCTTCATCAGTGAAGATCTCTCTATATTGGCATAAATGCCTTCTTCCTCCAGGCCCATATTAGGCACCTCTCGGTGCGTGATCAACCTGTATATCTCTCCCCATTGGTACTCAGGTTCTACATCGGATATACACTTGGTGTCTTCATAGATGTACTCGATTTTGGTAATAACTTCCACTTTGGGCTCTTCCTCGACCACAGGGGCCTTCTTCTTTTGCCTCTTCGACATTTTGAGTTTGAAATCTTCCTGCTATATATGAAATCATAATCATTAAGACATTTCCAACTACATTGCAAACATTTATATAACAATGTGCAGCATTTAACTTCTTCTATATTTACCATGATAGCAATTAGTTAAATGAAGCAAAGATGTGCAAGCTACCACCGCTATCTAATACTAAAACAATTCTATCAATAAAATTGAGTGGGAAGGAAATATACATAAAATGGAGAAAAATCGGGCTATCTGCAGGTGCCATGATCATTGTGCTGTGGGGAAAGAGAGGGGATTCATGCAAGCTTTCAACGGTGCATTTTCATGAAGAATTGCTGTTTGTGGAAAACTATGGTCAATAATATGCTGCAGTGCTATATAACCCCCACCTGGCTCGGGATCGAAACTGGCCACGCTCAAACGAAGCTGCTTGAAACAACGTGGCTTTGACGGATACGGGCAGTGTGAGAGGGACAACTAGTCCTAAAATCACAGGGAGGGGCCACAAAACCTTCTTCTACCAAGACATCATCATACCGGGCAGATTTGGTGCAGACAGCATAATGGCCGTCTACACCAAACCCCCCATTCTCTAAGTGCAGGGTTGCATAACAAAGGCCATGGAGTAAAATACCCTATGGGCCAAAATACCCTCCCACAGACAGTTAAGATACAAACCCCCAACTATATAATCAACCATAACGGTGGGAGAAAAACAAAATCGGATGGCGGAATCTAAACAGATCGGATGTCATAAGGAGAGGTCTTTCCACAACGTCGGGTGGCCAAACCCTCAGGACATCCATGAAGACATCCACAACAGAACTTCACAAGACTAATCATCGAAACATCGAAGTGATAGCGGGAAAGGGAGCCACAACGAAGGAGATATAAAGGATATCATAGTCCGCGATGGGAAAATATTGATCAGAGAAAAATCGATTAGACGACCGGAAGGGTAGAGCTTTTGGCAGCTGCAACTGTAGCACACAAAGTACATCATGCCCCACCATGCAATTCAGAAGAGAAAACAACTAGAATAGTGGAAGGTTAGTGCCTTTGGAAGCCGCAACGGTGGAAACCCAAAACTGAAGGAGAAGCAAAAACAACCACGCGAGGCCCGAAAATTCAAGCGATAATCGGGAGACTTAGCAATATGCCATCCACAACGGCAGAAAATGAAAGAACAAGATGCTCTGACTCAAAAGCAACAAATCAGCCAATTAATCCAAATGCGTCGGAGAAAAATAACGAAGCCAAAACTGATTATCTATCCGCAACAGCGAGAGAAAAAAGAAAAATACACTTCCAATTCAGTCATTTGAGAATGCATTCAATGGAAAATGAAAAATTTAAACAAGTGGTGGATCAATTCAAGCATTAGAAAAATTATTCTGGAGGATCATCAGATCAAATCAAAGAAGAGAATCAAAATGATATAAGCAAAGGCAGGTCTCAAAATTTTTTGAATTTTGGGAAAATGTTGCAGCTGCAACAATTGGCGACTACCTGGTGAACCCCAGATTTCTAACTTAACTTCTTCCCAGTTCAAGACTGTGGGAAAATGTTGCAGCTACAAGAATTGGCGACTACCTGGTGAACCCCAGATTTCTAACTTAACTTCTTCCCAGTTCAAGACTGTCTGGATAAAAGTTGAAATCTTCTAGATGTTTGTATTCCTAAGCTGGCCAACCCATGCATTCAAATCATTTAGAAGTAGTCCATTCTTTGGGAAATGGTTACATCAGAAATATTGGCAAGTCTGAATAACTCTTTTTAGGCCTAATAAATGAGGTTTATTTTACCCATCCTTAGGTAGTTTTCAGCTTGGACACCACAGGATTGTAACAGATAGTAAACAACATTATCCCTATGTTCCTCATTCCCATGCCAACTGCACTTTTGTGCCATTTGAACTTTTTTTCTTTTGAGTCCTCCATCTGCCTTTCTTTCTAATTTTTATTCAGGCTCCTCTATCCATAGTGTCTTTTTGTGTGAGAGAAGAATTTACTTTTCATCTCATGGACGAAGAGGAACTTTTGGCAATTTGAAATTCATGCTTTTGAAAACTTTTCTTTGATATGTATTTTTTCTTTTTTAAGGAGTTTTGACTCTTGATAGCTTTTAGCTCTTTTGAAATCATGGCATGGGATCATTTATATATGATATACTGTTTACCTTGCTTCCTTTTTGTGGGTCCTTTGCTGTCACTCCCTTGGACATTTAAGATGTGAAATGGATGGAGCCTCGAGATAGTATTCCAGAACTCTTACTTCTGAGTTATTTAAAGGGGTTAAGTAGGACTTCAATGAATACATGGCCAATTAGGAACACTGCTACTAGAAGACATTCCATGTTTCAAGCATAGTATTTTGCTCAAGATTTCAGTTAATTAAGAACCCTGATGTTTCCATTGCAACCAAAAGTTTGCCTCTTTATTCAAAAATAAAAGAACTAGTAACAAAATAGCAAAATAAAAGAAAACAACATCAAAGCAATAAATCAAAAGAAAACAGTAACCAAGCATTAAAGAAAACAACATCAATTTATTTATGTACAAAGCAAAAGAAAATAAAATGTGTGCCCACCCTAAAACATTCTTCAATCCGGCGAGTCAAAGGGCTAGGCTGTAGTGTAGGCCAAAAAACCTATCCATGATCTAAGTGTACCATTTTTGAAATCGAAACCATGTCTAATAGTCTATAGTCATCTTCATTAGGCTGAGGAAGTTGAAGGAGCTCAAGTTGAGTGTTAATTCTAGAACTGGCCTTTCCTGAGGTATGATATCTTAGCTTCAACTCTGTTAGATAATTTCCTAGGACAGAATTTGCAGATTCATTTCCTCCCCCTAACTGAGTGACGGTATGTTTCATGTAAGGTTCCCTCAAAATTTTAATCTGATTTGGGGTACCCTTCAGAGGTAACCATAAATGAGACCAGTCTGAAACAAAATAACCTTTTAACCTAGCAGACCAATCCCGGTTCAGAATGAGCCCATATCCATCTGGTATATCAGCCACCAAAATGTCAATGAATTGACATATCTTGTTATTTGTAAACAAACGAATGAGAACATTTTTCATCTCTCCCATTACTTTGACACCTGTTCTATCTAGTTGCACTACTTCCTAGGCTGTGGGCTCTGGCTGTCCATTAATCTTTTTGCAAACCTCAAATGGCATAACATTTACTGATGACCTATAATATACTAAGCAATTATGCACATTATGATTCAACATTTCTAGGGTTAAAAGAAAAGGTGGAGTTTTAGCTTTCTCTTCCCAATTGCCTTCTTCTCCTGGCTGATTTTCTGTGGGTACCTCTTCTTTAGCCCCCTTAATTTTTTCAGTGTTTCCTTCATCAACATCTAACTGTCCTTCCACAGGTATGACAGATTCATTGATTGGCTCTATTTCCTGATTGACAGTAGTGACTTTAGGTGTTTTATCTTCAACATTGGCATTTATCTGTCTCTTGACATTCGTTTGCAACCTCTTAATCTTTGAAATTGTTGCATTGTTTTTAATTATCAGATCCATGTCTTTTTTTGCTATACGCGTGTATTCAGATTTGAGAGTGTTTTCTTCTGTGTCAAACAGTGAGACACCATCCCATGAAAACATGGTATCATTATCTTGTTTCTCTATGGTCTGGTTTTTCTTTTCCTCTTTACCACTGTCCTTAGTCAATTTGGAGTCTAGAAGCTGATTCATAACCAATGTCACTGAATTTAACCATTGAGGACATTTCTTTTCAGAATGAGGTTGTTGATGAAAAGTGAAGAAATTACTGCCCTCTACCTCTGTTATATTCGTTGATGCTGAATTTGGTGGAGGGATTTTACATTGGTTTCTATCCTCCCTCTTTTGGTAGTAGGGTTTATAAGTTTTCTGAACTTCCCTTTCTTTCTCTAGATCTATTATTTGCTTGGATAGTTTCTGAATCATTTTCAGCATTCCCTCAAAATTATGTGATTGTTCCTCTTTAGGTTTAGATAGCAATAAGGTTCTTCTCCCGATTTCTTCAAGTTGTTTGGGATAGTCTTCTATACTTTCCTTTTCAGCTTCTACCCTTTCTACTTCTTCGTAAGTCTCTACCAATGTAGGTTTGGCTTTCATCTTAGCAAACATGGCCAGCTCATGTCCTAAGGCTGAGGTATAATATTCAATTAAGGCTTTTTTTGAGGGTCTGTCAGTTTCCGAGAAGTTCTTGAGGTATGTTGAAAACCTTTGAGTAAAATGATGTACCTTCTCATCCTTCTCTTTTTTTAACAAACCAAGACCTTTCATTAGTGAGGCATGTGTCTTTTGGGCTGTGTATTTACTTCTGAAAATCCTTTCGAAGGTGTTCCAATCAGGAATAGAGTTTGCAGGAAAACCGAAATACCATGATGCTGCTGCTCCTTTAAAGGTATGTGGAAAAAATCTACAGACAACATCCTCATACTCCCCAGCCCTTAACCCCTCTATTGCTAAATAGAAACTTTGCAAGTGGTCATCTACAGCAATCTTCTCATTGGGATCAAACTTAGGCAGCAGCTTTTCAAAAAATTGAGGTAGGTTATGCAGTGGAGGTGTTAGGTTCAAGGTTGATCTAGCTCTCCAAGCCGGTAGTGGGTTGGGTTGATTCACATTAACACCCGCCATGAGCAAGGTGAACGAACAGGACTCTGAGTAAGAAACAACATAAAGTGAAACCAGGCTTACTTGCTTCAAAGGTAGAACAAAACCTATTCAGTACTTTGGTCAGGTTAAAATCTTCCAAATATCCGCTGGTAGGGTAATCTTGGGAAAATAGGTTTCCACAGCCAGCCATGCACTTCAGGCCCTCCTTCTAGTGCCAGAAACTGTTGCGTCCTAGAAATTCGCAGGCAACAACAGTAAGGGATTCTCCCCAGTCAACGTTCCCAACTAGCCTGTGACTATTTGGTGTAGGGATTCCGTCTGGTTTGTGGTCCAGATATCGTAGGTCAAGTAACAAAAGGATTTACCGGTTACGGCCCGGCCCACCATATATTTTTTGTATTTTTGACTTAATGTATGATATGCACATGCCTAATTAACACTGCAGGGTGATAAGGATGCAGGGAGTAGTCACAACATGATGCGCAGGTTCTTACATCTTGTCTTAGAACTCACAAGCATCTGAATCACATATGTAGCAAGAAAGTAAAACTAACTATCTATCTATCTATCTATCCCCGAGGAGCCAAATTGTAACTTATTTATGAGTAATGCGTAATGTGCATGAATTATAAAGAGAAATTACAGATAGCTGATATTCCTTCCTACAACACATGAACGATTAAAAACATTTAGACAATCATATAGCATATTGTTTATGAACAACATGCATTACTCATGGTGGTAATTCCAAAGAATAAACTAGAAATCATTCAAACAAGAACATAGGCTCTAAGAGTTAGCACGATCTCACAATTAATGGACACAAAGCTGGAAAAACAAAATAGTTCATCTTTCTGCAATCCACAGCATAAGATTTGAAAGTCCCACCACTCTTTCTCCAACAGGCAAACAATAATTCTTTATTGCAAAAAAAAGTAGTTCTTCTTACAATATTGCTTTACATGTCTAACTGGGAAAAAGCCCCTTTCTTGCTCTAAGTCTTCTATATTTATACAAAAGGATGAGACTGTTGGGATGCCCACAAATGACTTTTGGGCTTCCCAACTCTTTTCCTCCCACCATTTCATTTTCCTCAAATGTTTACAAAATCGTTACATATTACACAAGTGAATGATCATTCACAAAGAGGGCCCCACTTGGGTATCCAGATATTTCTTCCACATCAAGGCCTCAGAGGCGATTCCTTCAAACACACAAGGTTCCAAAAGCTGGATG
Organism: Pseudotsuga menziesii; assembly: GCA_001517045.1. Lineage (NCBI taxonomy): Eukaryota > Viridiplantae > Streptophyta > Pinopsida > Pinales > Pinaceae > Pseudotsuga > Pseudotsuga menziesii. The sequence goes on along the minus strand of LPNX010427016.1, from coordinate 69,612 downwards.
TTTATCTCAAACTTCACTTCCTGATTCTTTATGGCCTCAATCCTGGCTGCACTCAAACGAAGTTGATCCTCCAATAACTACACACTAATGGCGGAATGATCTACTTCACTCCTTAAGATCTGATCATCAAGGGCTTTAATATGCTGTAATTTTGCTTCTTCCTCTTGATACCTCTTCTGCAACATCTCCACAAATGAGTTGTGGTCCGGGAAAACATCTAGCCTCTGCTCTGCCTCTACTTGGCACCAGTTATAGCTAATCAGGAGCCTTCTGAAGAACTCTGTGCATGCTCCTTTCATATTTTTAACGACCTTTTTGAAATTCTCTGTGGTGTTTATAGCAAACTCTAATAAGTCATAATCCCACTTGAGGGCCAGTTGATCCTTTGATGACAGCTCTGCTGGAGTTTCTTCATTATTTTCTAGCCTTGTCATTCTTGCTGTCAGGACTTCTAGGACGTCCTGAGATCTATCAACGAAATAAGAGGAAGTCTCCAGAATTTCCTCTAATTGGCCATCTTTTTGCAAAACTTTGCATCTCTCTTCTTCTATGGTGGTTTACAGCTGCAGCATCTTGGCCTTTTGTGCCAGCGCATGCTCTTTGAAGGGTTGGAGATTAACCTGTTGCTCTTTTGCTGCCTCTAAAGCGGTTGTTAGAGAAGAGATATGCTCTTGAAGTTTCCTCTCTTGTTCCTGATCTTGCTTCTCGTTTGCCTCCCAGGTGGTTTTTTGCATCTCTAAGTCTTCTATCCTTCCCAGTAACTCTTCCTTCTCCACCCTTAGCTCTTGATACTCTTGCTGCACTTTCTCCGGACGCTCTTGTGTAGTTTCACTAGCTTGTCTCTCTGCTTGGAGGAGTTGCAGTTCATCCTTTGAAGACCTCATCTCCTTTCTCATGACCTCATATTTCCTCTTTATCCTATTGCTTTGGTCTCTCTCCTTTCTCAGTGTGTCTTTTAGTTGAGCAGAGGACTTCTTGGATTGCTCCAAGTCTGTCATAATCTTGTCCACATTATCTTCCGAAGCGTGAATCAGTGCAGCTCTGGCTCTAATCGTGAATCTTGGATCTTGGTCTGTTCCAAACACAACGGGCATATCCGTTATCATTTTCCCGGGTATACCTCCAGTTTCAACCTTCCTTTTCATTCTCTTCACTATCCTATTTGTCTCCTTGTCATATAAAACAGTGTTAAAATCAGGTATTTCTTCACCCACCTTCTGTACAAAAGGGACCAGTTTAAGGGTGGGGACCACAGACTGTTCAGGTGTGCTAGCGATCGGTACTTTTGGGTCCTGAACCTCGGGATTCTCCATGTCTTGGGTCTGTCCTCTAGTTGTGTCAAAGGCTGACTGTTCTGTCTCTGTCTACGTCAACTTTAGCCTCTCTACTTCTTTCTTCTGTAGCTCCTCATCGAGCTTCTTTTTATTTTATTCTTCTTCATTCCTTGCATCTTCCCGTGCTTTTCTAGCTGCCTATTGCACAACTTTTCTTTTCTCTTCTTCTTCTCCCTGCAACCACCCTGCAGCCTCTTGTGCCAGCCTTTGGGCTTCCTCATTTCGTTTCCTTGCTTCTTCATCAGCTTTGGCTTGTTCATCCGCTCCCTTCCCACCTTTTGTGGTAATCTTCTTCTTGAACCTTCTCCTTAAGGCTGTTAGATTCAACGCACTACAGAATATGGATTCTTCCCTATCCCAATGGTGGGTGTATTCAAAATGTACGTTGTTTTCTTTACAATGTTCATCTACTTTACTGTGGGAGTCATTTCTATGGAAGGGAATCTCACCAAAATGAAACCTCTCCAACTCTTCTACAAACTCATCCACTTTCTTCAGTCTGGTAAACCTTTAACTTCCTAAATTGAAGGGAAAAGGAGGATAGGCAACCTTCTTATGCTCAAACAGAAAGCTTCCTATGCCATCCAGGAAGACTTGCATGATAGCCTCCTTATGGATGATGTAGTCGGTGGCGTATTTGCGCAGTAAGGAGGGAGCTCTTGAGCTTCCAAACATTATGAAGTATAGGCCATCCTCGGTCAAATAATAATCTGCATACTCCTCAATAACCCGCAATGCCTCTTCTGACATGCAGTCACACTCCTTCAGGAAAATGAGGGTATACAGTGGCATGATGAACTGTTCACAGATCTCTCGATAATGACTATGGTACTTGTGTGCCCACAGTGGCTTGTATGCAGCATAAACATGCATCCTCTCCCTGTCCCAAATGCACTTGAGGCTGGGTAAAGGTTGATTGTACAATATACAATCGACAAGTATGGAACTCATGTAGAATTCATACCTCTTTTGGGACACTCCTCCCAAAGCTGAGGCCATGCAGGCTGAAATACTGTTCGATACAATGTTGGCCCAGTTTAAAATGGTCCCTTGGGTTGCAACATAAAAAATAATTGGTATCCATTCTAACTTGAAGCTCTTGCCATGAGCTCTTCCAAAAATCTTGTTAAGCATTAAAGCTATGAACCTGTATGGGGTCCTTAAGCTTGCTGTGTCATACTCTCCCATTGCCCTGGTTCTGAAATGTTTTCCAGATAACAACATTCTTTTAAGGGTCTCAACAAGTTCCATTCTAATGTTTTTTAACCAATCATCGAATAGAAATACTTGGGCTTCTGGAAGGTGGTAGGCTAGGGCTACATATCCGGGGCTATAGGCAGCATAGCCCTGTTTGTCAACATTTTCCAGGATCATAGTGGTTACATATGCCTGGGGTAGAATCCAGCCAATTACTTTAGAGCATGCGAAAAGCTCTGGTCTTGTGGCAATCTTCATCAGTGAAGATCTCTCTATGTTGGCATAAATTCCTTCTTCTTCCAGGCCCATATCAGGCACCTCTCGGCGCGTGATCAACCTGTATATCTCTCCCCATTGGTACTCAGGTTCTACACCATATATACACTTGGTTTCTTCATAGATGTACTTGGTTTTGGTAATAACTTCCACTTCGAGCTCTTCCTCGACCACAGGGGCCTTCTTCTTTTGCCTCTTCGACATTTTGAGTTCGAAATCTTCCTGCTATATATGAAATCATAATCATTAAGACATTTTCGACTACGTTGCAAACATTTATATAAAAATAAGCAGCGTTTAACTTATTCTATATTTACCATGACAACAATTAGTTAAATGAAGCAAAGATGTGCAAGCTACCACTGCTATCTAATACAGAAACAATTCTATCAATAAAATCGAGTGGGAAGCAAATCTACATAAAATGGAGAAAAATCAGCCTATCTGCAGGTGCCATGATCATCGCGCTGTGGGGAAAGACAAGGGATTCATGCAAGATTTCAACGGTGCATTTTCATGAAGAATCATTGTCTGTGCAAAACTGTGGTCAATAATACGCTGCGGTGGTATATAACCCCCACCCGGCTTGGGATTGAAACTAGCTGCGCTCAAACGAAGCTTCTTGAAACGGCGTGGCTTTGACGGATACAGGCACTGTGAGAGGGGAAACTAGTCTCGGCATCACAGGGAGGGGCCACAAAACCTTCTTCTACCAAGACATCATCATACCGGGTATATTTGGTGCAGACAGCGTAATGGCCGTCTGCACCAAACCCCCCATTCTCTAAGCACAGAGTTTCATAACAATGGACGCGGAGTAAACAACACCCTATGGGCCAAAACGCCCTACCATGGACAGTTAAGATACAAATCCCCAACTATATAATCAACCATAATGGTGGGTGAAAAGCAAAATCAGACGGCAGAATCCAAACAGATCGGATGTCATAAGGATAGGTCTTTCCGCAACGTCGGGTGGCCAAACCCTCAGGCTATCCACGAAGACATCCACAACGAAACTTCACAAGACTAATCGTCAGAACATCAGAGCGATAGTGGGAAAGGGAGCCACAACGGCGAAGATATAAAGGATATCATAGTCCGCGATGGGAAAATCTTGATCGGAGGAAAATCGACTAGATGACCGGAAGGGTAGAGCTTTTGGCAGCCACAATTGTGGCACACAAAGGACATCATGCCCCACCATGCAAGATGGAAGAGAAAACAACTAGAATAGCGGAAGGTTAGTGCCTTTGGAAGCTGCAATGACAGAAACCCAAAACTGAAGGAGAAGTGAAAACAACCACCCGAGTCACAAAAAGTCAAGTGATAATAGGGAGACTTAGCAATATGCCATCCACAACGGCGGAAAATGAAAGAACAAGATGCTCCGACTCGAAAGCAACAAATCAGCCGATTAAGCCAAATGCGTCAGAGAAAAATAATGAAGCCAAAACTGATTATCTATCTACGACAGTGGGAGAAAAAAGGCAAATACACTTCCTATTCAGTCATTTGAAAACACACTCAACGGCAAATGAAAAATTTAAACAAGTGGTGGATCAATTCAAGCATTAGAAAAAAATCTTCTGGAGGATCATCAGATCAAATCAAAGAAGAAAATCAAAATGATATAAGCAAAGGTGGGTCCAGAAATTTTTTGAATTTTGGGAAAATGTTGCAGCTGCAACAGGAGGCAAGACGGTGTTGTGCCATTGTATGTGTGGATGATCATTGCCATTTTTTTTACTGAGGTAACCTGTATTTTTGTTCATAATTTGCTAATTGCTTGTGGATTCTTGCTAAGATTGATAATAAGCTTATTATGATCTTGACAGGAAAGGTGCTTTTCAATAAGTTTATTGGCCATCTATTTCCTTTTATGCATGTTTAGAGATCTAGATTTAGCATGTTCTATAAGCTTATATGCATGTTATTTCGAATCTCTGTGTATGTACTAATCGAATCTCACAAGTGTTTTGGAAAGTTTTTTTATTTCAGCTGAGTTGCAGGTTCCTAGATTGGAGAGGATGCTGATATATTTTTCTTCTTCACTCTCTCCAAAACCTTCCAAAGGCATAGTCCCTTGACATTCCACCTGGAAGCTCCACTGTGGATCTTCAAGGATACCAACATTTCTCTCCTCCTCTTCTTCCCTCAAAATCAACTCTTTTACCCGGTTACTTTGTTCATAGCTTTGATATTGTTTATATCTATCATATTAAAAGTAAATTTAACATAGATCTATCTTCTCAAATTCCATAATCTATATCTTTCTCTTAAAAGGTTTCATAAGCATTCTAGATCTAGCTTTAGGGAAATCGTCCTTTTTGCATGGAATTTTAAAGAAAATTTGTAGCTTGCATGCATTAGATTTCTGTTTGCTGTTATAAAAGATAAATCTAGCAATCAATGCACATCATATTGGTTGCCTAAAATTCAATCCAAGATCCCAAGGAAAGGTTGCTTTCCTTGGTTCCCTTTTTACCTTTTCTTTAACTAGTTTTTACTTAGCATTTTTTGGTTAAAAGTAAGTTGAACCAAAGGTACTTTCAGAGTGCTTTTGGGCATATTTCAGTCTAATAAGATTGCTGTTTTTTTATCAAGAATAACATAAAAAAGAAGGATCTTCTGCTCAAAAGTGACTTTTGGGCCTCTGAATCCCCCTAGGGGTCTCCCCTTTTTACTGAAATCTTTAATTTTCGCACTTTGTAAGCTCTTGATTTCATTCTATATAAGAATAAAGAGAAATCATATCACTTTTCTGATATTGTAACCTCTGGTAAAAAATAATTTTTGAATAGGCTCTTTTAAGCCCATTCCCCATCCCCCCTGGGGAGATTTGTGTCGGTGTCCTTATTTTTACTTTTTGTTCATATCTTTTCAAACTAGTGTAGCTCTAATCCGTAGGGTAGTATACTTTGATTCATTATCAATTTCATATTCCATATTTGATATTTCAAAGTAATCTTAATACTTACCCCACGACTTCCCGATTGACCCGAAAGGGGAAAGAGATGCATTGTAGGACTAATTAGAAAACCAAAATTGTGTATCTATGTTTTCCTTTTCATCATTTGTTTCTTCAGCTATTATAAAATTAACCCCTCCTTCATTCCCCGATTGAGATCCACTTCGATTGAAAGAGGTTCCTGGAGGGTTTTCTTTTTAACAAGAACACCCATCTTAAAAATTTACTAAAATTGACAAGACTCCGGTGTGTATGCTCTGCACTTGGCTACGGTTCATCCGATCAGTCAAGATGTATCAAAAGAATTTGAGTGACTGGTATAATTAGGATTCACTTTCCCAAATTGACAAACCATCAGGTGAAAATCCAACACCTAGATCAAACAATTACGGTGGCAAAATATCCAAAGAAAGCTGGAACTTCTGAAAAGTGACCTCGGGGCACCGATCTATGTCACACCCTAATGGGTGCATTATGAACAATAGCCCCAGAGACTCCATTTAGTCCACATATTCCTTGCGGGTAGCCATGAAGGTTTAGTTTTGGACATACTCCAAGTACTCTCGGGTATATCTGGAGTCCACCCCTTCGCCTAATTTTAATCAACTCATATTTTCACATTAACTTAAAATGTACCAAGAGGCAATTGCAAAGCATTCACTCCAAGCACATGCAAGTATATTGATTTCTCTTTGACTCCATTTTTAAGGAACTGGTTATTTTCTTGCTATATATTTATATTGTGTCTCAGCATTGTGCTTTCGTGCGCTCATTTTTGTATCTTGTCATCTATGGTTGTTTATGGTTAATTTTCAAACTCCTAAGTAACTCATTTAGTTCAACATAACCTTACTAAGTAATTTAGCCTTAGTAACTTAATAGGGTCTACCCCCCTTGGCTTCTTTAGGAGTTGAGCCTAAACGGAGGAGTCAAGAACAAGGTGATAGCCTTGACTCGAGACTTGCCCCCAAGGACTCACAGAGTGGCTTGAAGATTTCTGCCACGTGACCCAGGTGTGTGTAAGGCGGCAACAAGGCCAATGGTGACTTGTGAGAGCAAGTCAACCGAATGGGTGACCTAACCCTAGCCACAAAAGTGCCCCCTTTGGAAAATTAGGCAAGTAGGACCATGTGGAATTGTTTCCAATTCCAAATCATCCTTCACAATTAGAAACTGCACCCTCCCTTAGTCAAAAGCTGCCTATTTTAAGTTATGACAACTTTCTGCTTTTCCTAGGTCATAAGGAAACTCTTTCTTTCCTTAAAAAAACTTTCCTGCTTTTCTCTTACAGCTTTTCTAAGCTCCATAAGAGGAAACTGCGCCCCCCCCTTTGAAATAATTTCATTCTTTTACCTCTGTCTACTTTTTCTACTTTTACGAAACTTCCCTTTATTCTCTTGCTTGATTTTGTCATGGACTCTCTTATTTTTACTAAGGAAAGTTGACTAGCTTTCCCCAATGCACCCTCCTGAAATGGCAGGCTTAATTCCACATCATTAATATGCATAATAAATAAAATTGCTGAAATAAAATTAAATACATGCCTTAGAATAATTATTAGTAAAAATTTATCCTAGGAGGAATAATTAATAACAACTTGATCCCCTGGGAACTTAGCATGGTCAATTTGAGGGAACATGACAGTGAACCAAAAGGGACAAATAGTAAGGAAAGTGAGGCTAGACTCCATGAGTTTTGAATTTAATCACTATGGGAGAGTTTCCATCAACCACTCCAAGAGTAGACAACAAAGATTTCATTTGCATAGGGCAAGTCTGAAGAACTTCTAAAGTGGACATTGCACAAGGAGTTTGGCCCAAATCCTCGATAATGCAGTAGTTTTGGGTAGCTCGGGCATTAGGATTGTGCCCTGAACACTTTAAGAATCATTTGGGAATTTGAGGTGGAGCTTCAGGATTGTCGTTAGGTTTATCAATATGTAAAGGTCTCTGAAGTAGAGAAGGCTCTTTTCCTAGGTCAGGTTGCGATGAATCATAATCTTTAGCTTGCATCACAACATTTTTGGCAGACATCATGTTGATGCAACCATGGCCACTTACGGTGCTCGATGGGTTTGGAATCCCACCAGAAGCAAATTCAGGGTCCACGGTCCTCGTATTCATGTTTTGGTTTTGTTATAAAGGATCTGTCAACACAACTGGTCTCTGTGCGGTGAACTTTGAGGCATCTTCTAGACATGGGCACAAGTGAGTGAGGTGATCATCCTTGCAAATATTGCAAGGAAACTTGAACTTACATTTAGAGTTCTTGTCCCCCCCCCCCCTAGAATTACTATCGTTCTTGTCATTATTATCATTTCCATTCCTATTCCCACCCTTTCGATTGTTTCTACCTTTCTTCTTATTTCATCTGGTTTGTTTGTTATCCTTCTAATTCGACGATTGCACTGAAAGTACATTTGTCATTTAGGTGGGATGAGATGAAGTCGTAGCTTGTCATAATGCAGGATGGTTAATAGAAAACTTATTCATTTGATTTTTAACTTAGTTTGTAGGTTTATTACTTGTAGATCCAACAATGCCAATGGCATGTGGCCCAGGTTTGAACTTACGATCGAAATTGGATCTAGGTGCATTTGGAATTATCTCATATAATAGCCCAGACTGAGCATAAATCAAATCTAATTACTCATCTCGAAAGATGTCCTATTTCTCATTCATCACTCGATATGTGGAAACATCCTTCGCTATATAAGGCAATATTGATTTGAGGAACCACTCCAAAATAAAATCTGGTGAAATGTGATCCTTAATCAACCTCTTTCATCTACGCCACTCTTGAATGTGATAAGAGATATGGGTGGTGTTGGTAGGGGTTTTGGGTAAGTGAGTTGCATAGCATCACTGTAGTTCCACAAGGTCACGTGGCACCGCGCAAGGCCAGACAAACGCGATAGGTGGAAGGATAACTGTTTTTGAATATTTAATGTATTAGTTGACCACGTTTTGTGGACATTGATCATTAGTGGTTAGAAGTTAGTTAAAAGTGGACCTTTGATGTAAAGGCGCAATCCTATATATAGGGATAGTTTTTCAATTGTATAGGAGACAAGACGAGGGGAGATATGACACATAGAGAGAATAGAGATTCATGATCACTGTGATACAAGTTTGAGTCAATATTTGAGAACAATCAGTCTACTGCAATTTGTCTAGGGTCTTGATGGGTTTTCTGTTTTGAACACTCTAGGATCTGTCTGTGTCAATTGTTGAATTTTGGGATGTAATCTCCTGTTGTGGAGAAGAATTATTTGTTTTATATATGTTGCTGAGAACTAATATGACATGAAAGTCGTTTCCCAAATGTTGTCTTCTATTTTCCTATTTTATCTGCTGCGATGTCAATGAGAAGTGTATTGAATCTGTTTATGATTTACTGATGTTGCTGCAATGAACTGATGATGTAATCTGTCCCAATTCTGTTACAATTCTGATGAATAATTACGAAGATTTTTAGAGTTGTTTAATGAATGATGCTGCTGTGATGAATGAATAATACAATCTATTAGATTTGTAGTTGTGAAAATGAATTGTGAGGACTATCTTGGTTTTGTTGAATGACCTAGAGTAATTTTATAGTTATGCTATCGAATCCATAGATTCCATATCTTCCCTTCTTACTACTGGAAACTAGGTTTCGATAGCTCTCCCTTGAACGCCTTGGGTGAGACCTCATCTGCTCTGTAGATGTTGCTGGGTAGGGTAAAACCTATCTGGGCTGGTGCTTAGGGAGATCGCACTGGTTGGACGTCAGAAGTGTGAGAACCCTTGTTGACAAGGATTTGTTGGTGGATTTTTGCTAACAGATGGTTCTATTTCCAAGACCAATTTGAGAGTGAAAGGAGGATATTTTTTGGCATCTGAATTGACAGGAGATCATGGGGTGGTTTGATCTAAAACTGTGAGAGTTTGCTGAAAGAGAGAATCAAAATCCAAAGTTGTCGATGGGTAATTGTTTGGAAAAATATATTCTTGACGGTCCTCACAAATTGTTCTTCTGTGAGTTTCCTGTCATCTTGTATGAGTGGTTCACGAAGTTCAATTCTAAGAAAACAAACTTCCAGGGAGGAGAGCTGACATCTTGGACTCCTGAGAAACAGACAATAAGGCATCATGGACTGTTGAGGTGTGGTTGGACAGTATTCTGGAGGGATACATTACCCAGTTTACAGTTGATACCAATAAATCATTTAGCGAAGTAGAAAGGGAATTTTTCAATAGACCACTAGGTATATTTTTCCTGTCGCTGCAACTATATATTAAACAAATTCTCTACGAAAAATAAATTCTAAAGATGGACCAAGAGTAGTGGAACTCTTGTGTGCGGAGGCTGCGGACACCGCAATGAAAGGGGAGAGACACATGGAAAGGTAAGGGGAATATGGGAATGAGTTCTGGTGATATTGTGAAGGTCACCAAGGAAACAAGTGGTTGTATAAGAATCAGAGCAAGGTTTTGAGAGAAGAGGCAGAGGATAGGAGAAGGTCCTGCTGCGGTCAAAGTACGATGCCATCAAGAACAACCACATGGGATAAAGCAAAATTTTAGTGATGATGAGGATGACCATGCCCAGGCTACACCCATAATAATGGGAGACTCAAACCCCAATAGTAAAGTGTCCACACCTTTGTGCACTACTCCACCACCAGGAAGAAACATGCATTCTACATCGACTTGCCTGATGTGTCAGTATAAGTCTAGCAGTAGAGTACTAGCCAGAGGAAGAAGGCCCATAATGGAGGGTGACGAAATGAAGTTACCAATATTTCATGGAAATGGCACCGATGACCCAGATTAATACAAGTTATTATGCGAGGTGATCTGGACCGCTTGACAGACTATGGATGACAATGTCAATAAAAGCTAGTTGGCAACCACCCTTAGTGGTCGTGCACTGGGTTGGTACATGAGATTTATGCTGGTCCCTCAGGGAGGTACAACGAAAACATTGGATGAGATCCGTGAGGGGTTATTTGAAGAATTCAAGAAGTCAAATTCTGAGGCTCAGTACATTACCGAGTTGAAAGAAATCAAGCATTTCCCTAATGAAACAATTTGGGACTTCTGGATGAGCGATGTTTAGCACAAGGAGTGGTTAATCGCCATGCTTTTCCTGCATATCAGACAACCACTAATGTAGAAAAATATTGTGACACAAAGAAAGGCTCTGGAAATTGCGATGAAATTAAAAATCATCATCGGTAGGAGAAACCATGGTCGGAATGAACTAGATTCAAGCACATTTGGCCAATCTAATGCTCCAACTGCAAGATATTAAGAAGGATAAGGAAGATCATGATGACCTTTGGTGAACCCAGTGTCATGCAGGTGGACACACCAAGGATACATGTCTGACATTCCAAAATTATTTGTTTTCAAGAGCCACGAACCCATTGAGCTGCGTTGGAGCACCATCGTGCCGCATATGCCAGGTCTATGGGCATCGACAAGAGAACTGTGACTACATGCAAAAGATGGTTACCAAGGTAGAGAGTCTGTACTGTACATTTTTTTGATCAATAGGGCATGACGATAAAAACTGTCGATCTTATGACTTGCTCTAGGAAAGGACATGTGATTCATACTTTGTAAAAGGTGAGGACCCCTGAGCAATGCAAGAATAGCCACAGATGGCACAGCCATTGGAAAAATATATTCACGACAGTCCTCACGAATGGTTCTTCTGTGAGTTTCTTGTCATCTTGTATGAGTGGTTCGTGAAGTTCAATTCTAAGAAAACAAACTTCTAGGGAGGAGAGTTGACATCCTGGACTCCTAAGAAACAGACAATAAGGCATCGTGGGCTGTTGAGTTGTGGTTGGACAGTATTCTGGAGGGATACATTACCCAGTTTACAGTTGATACCAATAAATCATTTAGTGAAGAAGAAAGGGAATTTTTCAATAGACCACGAGGTATATTTTTGCTGTCTCTACAACTATCTATTAAACAACTTCTCTGCAAAAAAGGTATTCTAAAGATGGACTAAGAGTAGTGGAACTCTTGTGTGCGGAGGCTGCGGACATCGCAATGAAAGGGGAGAGATGCATGGAAAAGTAAGGGGAATATGGGAATGATTTCTGGTGATATTGTGAAGGTCACCAAGGAAACAAATGGTTGTACAAGAAGCGGAGCAAAGTTTCAAGAGAAGAGGTAGAGGATAGGAGAAGGTCCTGCTGCGATCAAAGTGCGATGCTATGAAGAACAACCACATGGGACAAAGATACCTTTCAATGATGATGAGGATGACCATGCCCAAGCTACACCCATAATAATGGGATTCTTGAACCCCAATAGTAAAGTTTCCACACCTCCATGCACTACTCCACCACTAGGAAGAAACATGCATTCTACATTGACTTTCCCGATGTGTCAGTATAAGTCTAGCAGTAGAGTACCAGCTAGAGGAAGAAGGCCCATAATGGAGGGTGACGAAATGAAGTTACCAATATTTTATGGAAATGGCACCAATGACCCAGATTAATACTGGTTCTTATGCGAGGCAATCTAGACCACTTAACATACTATGGATGACAATGTCAAGAAAATCTAGTTGGAAACCACCCTCAGGGGTCATGCACTGGGTTGGTACATGAGATTCATGTTGTTCCCTCAGGGAGGTACAACGAAAACATTGGATGAGATCTGTGAGGGGTTGTTTGAAGAATTCAAGAATTTGAAGTCTGAGGCTCAGTACATTACCGAGTTGAAAAAAATCAAGCAGATCCCCAATGAAACAATTTGGGACTTCTAGATGAGCGATGTTCATCATAAGGAGTGGTTAATCGCCATGCTTGTCTCGCATATTAGACAACTGCTAATGTAGCAAAATATTGCAACAAAAATTGAGGGTCTAGAAATTGCGATGAAATTAAAAAGCATCACCAATAGGAGAAACCACGGTTGGGATGAACTAGATTCAAGCACAGTTGGCCAATCTAACGCTCCAACTGCAAGATATTAAGAAGGATAAGGAAGATCATGATGACCTTTGGTGCACCCAGTGTCATGCAGGTGGACACACCAAGGATACATGTCCAACATTCCAAAATTATTTGTTTTCAAGATCCCCAAATCCATTGAGCTACGCTGGTGCACCATGGTGCCACATATGTCAAGTCTATGGGCATCGACAAGAGAACTGTAACTACATGAAAAATATGGTTACCAAGGTGGAGAGTCTGTACTATACATTTTTTCAGTCAGTAGGGCATGACGATAAAAACTATTGATCTTATGACTTTCTCCAAGAAAGGACATATGATTCATACTTTGTAAAAGGTGAGGACCCCAGAGCAATGCAAGTACAGCCACAGATGGCACAACTAGTAGTGTAGGTGTAGTATACATCACCTCCCTAGATGCAGTTTATCTCGTCATAGCCACACCAGGAGCTTACGTCGCATCCACACTTTGCACCACAGCTGCATGTCATAGAACAACCAAAGTTTGCGCCACAACCATGGTATTATCAAGTACCGCTCATTTAGCCTCAACCACAATATGTTCAAGCTGCACACTATGTCCATCTATAGCTAAACCCCCCAGAGCAGTAGTTGGCCCAACCTCAATTTTAGCAAGGAGGAGTCTGAGGAGGATTTCACAGAGGATTCAGGGGACGAGGAGGAGGCTTTGGTTGAGGAGGAGGATGAGGTCGCGAGTTAATCCAGTGTTATACCTATAGAGTATTCTGGCACTAACAGAGGGAGTGTACTCATGTGTAGTGTACATACTATGTGGCCAGCAAGCATAATGTTGAAAATTTCCCTCAATTAATTGCAATATGGAAAGGTGGAAACATTCCTCAGTTGCAAAATGTGCAGACTCAGAACCAGCCAACGTTCCAAGTGTAGAACCAGCTGATGATGTAGAATCAGATCCTGCCACAGATACAGAATCAAACAGCGAACCTATTGTTGAATTAGAACCCACCGTTGAATTAGAAACCACCACTGAATCAAGGATTGACGGTTGCAACAATTCAAGTAGAACCGTGAATGAAGGATGTCGACGTTGGTATTGTCACTCGCACTGGTGCGACAATTGGAGAAGATGGACCACATTAGCAAGTTCAGTTAGATAGAAATAAAAAGGTAGCATTTGATATTGTGAGAGATAAAGACAAAATATTCAAGTCCAAGCATGCAATCGAGAGAAATTCGGGTAAGTTACCTATTATCGACATGCCATCTGCTTTTGATCCATATGTAGAGGAAGGACTATCAGGGTAGCATGGTACCTTGCAGCAATTCTTTAAGAGTTGTCTATCATTGGCAAGGGATCCTGAAGCCCTTGTTAAGATTGAGAACTTGTTGTACCACCAGGATAAGACATTAAAGGATTCCATGATGAACTCCTTGCAAAAGAGGAAGATAGGCAAGGAGATGAGGATGAACATTCAGATCGGATATTACGAGGTTGACTCATTTATTCTGGATCTCGGATTAGATGTAAACATTCTGACGAAGCAAAATTGGCATCTTATGGGTAATATAACATTACGATGGTCACCAGTGTAGCTGCGGCTAGCAAACTAGGAGAAGGTTCATCCCCTTGGTCGCGTCTCGAACTTAGTCGTCGATGTTGAAGGTATGAAAACGTATTCTGATTTTGATGTGATAGAAGTGGTTGAAGATGGAGGCTCCTATCCTACAATTCTAGGAATTGGGTGGGTTAATGATAGCATGGCAATTATCAATTTCAAAAAATGGGTTATGACGTTTGAGAACTAGGATGTCATGGTCATTGCTCCCATTGACCCTCAAGAAGGACGTTGGTATATTGAACCTGTGAGGGATGAAGCTGGTAGAAGTTGGGATCATGCCTATAATATCTTTGAAGACTATATCCACCCTACCATCGATGGTGAACTTGGATGGTGCGGTGATAGTTCTACATCCTTTGATTCTGATGATGCTTTAGAAAATTGGAAAAATAGGTTGCATGATGTGTCGTTCAGCAAATGTTGGTTGATCACGCAGTCTCTCTATTGTGTAGCACCTGAGACTGTCGAGCTGCCAATTTATGAAGGGTTTCCAGAGTTATCATAATTCCTTTGAGAATTTGAAGAGAAAGTGTTTGAACAACAAATGGTATTGGCCTTAGATGTAGCACTGAAGGCTACCCCAACTCGATGGTGGGCGATGCACAAGTAGACGATCCATGATTGGGGATAGTGTCAGAGATTGATGGTGGTGCGCTTTACCAATTCAGAGTTCTATCATGTTAGGAGATATGATGGACATAATGACCCTGCTAGTCACTTGATGGAATGTCAGGCCTTATGGGCATCATGACCTAAAAATGAGTGGGTCCATGCTTTTGTTTGTACTCTAGACAAGATGCCGAGATCCTGGTATGTAGTGACAGAACTGCGCAGAACTATAAACACTTGGGAGAGTTGTCCATTTTCTTTGTGCATATTTTTAGTTTCCAGGATGACAACCCAGAGGTACATAATGCGTTACACATCATCTATGACGTAGTGCTGAAGGTCGTCCCTGTCACATACCCAGTTGATCCACATGTGCACTGCTCTATGCAATCCATGATGACATGTTACAATCTATCTGGGGAAGTTGAAGATGATGATGAGTTGCGAAATGTTAATATTCCAAGTCAGAAGGAAGCTGTGATGTTGCAGTATCGAACATACCAACAGATTTGATGAGTCAGCTACTAAAGATCAGGAAATTCAATAGTGGGTCAGAAGAGAACCCAAAATTTTCCAATATTGGGGACTATTTGGACGAGGAAAGAATGGCCAAAATCATGAACCTACTACATGAATTCCAGGATCTTTTTTCGACACAATTCTCAGAAATGAAGGGGATATTAGGGGACCTGGGGGAGATGAAAATCCTGTTAAAACCAAATGCAAAACCTATGCCATAGAGGCCATATCGACTAAACCCACGATACAAGGACCGTGTGAAGGCTGAGATTGACCAGATGCTGGATGCTGGGATCATCGAGCCTATCAAAGAATTAGAGTGGATAATCCCTATGGTGAAAAGACTGGCAAAGTTTGCATTTGTGTCGACCTGTAGAAGTTGAAGGATTCCTGCATACATGATCCATTCCCGACTCCATTTACAGATGAGGTCCTTGAAGAAGTAGGTATTCAGGAGATGTATTCCTTCATAGATGGATTTTTGGGGTACCACCAGATCCAGATTGCAAAGGAGGATCACCATAAGACCACGTTTGTCATTGAATGGGGGTGTTTTCAATATACAGTCATGCCCTTTGGTCTGAAAAATGTGCTAGCAATATTTTCTTGGGTAGTTGTCGCTGTGTTTCAAGACTTTGTTTAAAAGTTCCTGCAAGTATATATGGATGATTGGACAGTCTATGGGCTAGTTAGGGAACATCTCAATAATTTGCAATTGATTCTAGAAAGGTATCGATAGCATCAAATTGCATTAAATTCTAAGAAGTGCATATTCTGTGTACCGTTTGGAATGCTACTTGGACACATAGTATGTAAGGAATTTCTATTGGTTGATCTAGCAAAGATTGCACTATTTCTTATCTTTCCACCACTGATGAATGTGAAGATGCTTCGGGCAATGCTGGGGCACACATTGTATGATGGCAAGTTCATCAAAGGATACACTGCACTTATTGCTCTTACAGAGAAGCTATTAAAGAAGGATGCTGCATTTGAGTGGAGTCAAGCATGTCAAGGAAGTTTTGACACACCAAAGGCCAAGATGATGTCCATGCCCATACTAGTATTCCCTGATTGGAACAAGGAGTTCCATGTGCATGTCGACACCTCTTCTATTGCACCGGGGGTTTTGCTTACACAACTAGGTGAGGGCGACTTGGATCACCTGATTGCATTTGCTAGTAGGAAGTTGTCATTTGTTGAACGAAAGTACACAATGACTGAAAGAGAAGGCTTGGTGATGGTTTATTCCTTGCAAAAGTTTCATCACTATTTGTTAGGCGGTCACTTCAAGATGTTCATCGATCATTCTGCTTTGCAATACTTGGGCAATAAGCCTTTGTTGGGGGGGAAGATATGTCGATGTCTGCTACTTTTCCAAAAATTGACTTTGAAATAGTTGTGAAGCCCAAACGGTTGAATGTTGGTCCTGATCACTTGTCTTGCATTGAGACCGAAGAAGAACCTACCACTATCGATGACGGATTTCCAGATGCGCAACTGTTCCATGTCGATATTGCAGATGATCATTATGCACCAATCATTTAGTTCTTGGCCACTAGTGTTGCCCCTGAGAACCTGTCAACTAGTCAGAAGAAGAATTTGGTAGTAAAGGATTCATATTTCCAGCTGATTGCTAGGCAGTTATACAAGCTTGGACCAGATGAAATCTTGCGATGTTGTATCCTACACCATGAGCAGGGACCCATTATAGAAGAATCACATGAAGGAATCATGGGAGGTCACTATGGAGGAAGGGCTACTGCACGGAAGGTGTTACGTGCCAAGCTATGGTGGCCTACATTGTATAAAAATGTTGTAGACTATGCGAGGAGTTGTAATGTCTATCAACATGTTGATAAACCATCATGGCGGGATGAGATGCCGCTTCTGCCACAGGTAACTATACAACCTTTTGATAAATGGGCCATGGATTTTGTGGGTCCGATCAGTCCACCTGGGAAGAGGACCGGTGCATGATACATCATTATTACAACTAACTATATGACCAGGTGGGTTGAGGATGCAGCAGTTGTGTATTGTACCACCATGACAGTAGCAAATTTCATATTTGAGAATATCATGACACGATCTGGGTGTCCCAGGATATTGATGAGTGACCAGGGCAATCACTTTATCAACTGCACTGTGAGAGCACTAACTGAGCAGTTGAAGGTGCAACATAAGAAAAAGCACACAATACCAACTGCAGGCAAATGGGATTGTTGAAGCGTTCAACAAAATTTTGGAAACAACATTGACAAAGGTATGCAATTCTAGTAGTGCTATGGGCCTATTTCACCACTTGTAAATGGATGATAGGACAGACATTGTTTAAGCTGGTATATGGGAAAGAGGCAATCATGTCCATGGAATACATTGTCCCTAGCCCGTGCATCACCGTAGCGACCGACATGGATGATGCAAAAGCCTTAGAAGATCACATTACGCAGTTGATCCATCTTGAAGAGGACCTCTTTATTGCAGGATTTGACCAGTACATTGCAAAGGACTGATAGAAGGAGTGGCATGATCACCACATCAAGCATAAATATTTTGTGGAAGGAGATTTGGTGTTGTTATACAACCACAAATTCATGAAACATCCAGGTAAGTTACAGATGCACTGGTTAGGTCTGTATATTGTTCATTCCATTACTTATGGAGGTGCAGTTTAGTTACAACAATTGGATGGTGCGGTGCTGCCAAAACTTGTGAATGGAAGCCACTTGAAGCCCTATAGGACAGGGCCTAAGCCACGCAATGCTTGAGGCACTACGCAAGTAAAAAAAATATTGTTAGATAGCAACAAGGAGAGGCTAGGAGAAGAGGCCATGCAAGGATAGGAATTCGTAGTGATGGAAGGGTGACCACCTCCAATAGTCGTAGGGATGGGGGTTGGTCAAATAATAAATAAATGTAGGTAGTTAAACCAATTAGCTGGCAGTGCTTGTTTAAGTGATGTGCATTAATGTCCAATTCGACCATTAGTAGGGTAATATTATCGACGAATTTGGTGTCATTACTATTGGATTTGGTCATGATGGACATGGTGGATTTGGTAATGATGATTTTGAAATGGGAAGTGGTTATAAATAGTGCACGGGACACCATAGGAAGGAACTGTTTAGAATAGTTTAGTCAAGTGAGTAGAGTGTTGAGCCGAGTACAGTTGCAGAGTATTGAGTGTGATGTCATGTCCCCATCCCTCCGACCGGCGAAGAGGACACGACCATGGTGTTAACCATCCGGGCTAAGAGCCCCATGAACATGTACATGCATAAAATTGCTGAAACAGAATGCTGAAAGAAAATGCATTAAAGTAAAACATGAACCAATGCAATTGTTTATCATGCACAGCTACAATTATGTATCAAACACAGCGGAATTCAATGTACATTCATACATGCATTCATTCAACATGTTCATAACATTCATTAACAGAAAATAAGGTTGCAGAAGTAAAAATGGAAAAGATTACTTATCTTATAAGAACTCGTTCCGCAACTAGCTACGTCGCTGCAACGTTCCACCCAACCATAGGCCAGTGTGCTCCTTAATCTCTCAGCACACTGCCACCCCCAAGATGGGCATGATTCTCCAAGGAATAAGGGAACTAGCAGGCTGACACATAGCCAAGGGTACACAAAACATAGCCAAGCCAACACAGTTGGGTTTATCAGGCCATCCAAGAGTTGGGAAAGGATAAATGCTAAGCTGGTGAGCCCATTATAGAGCTAGGAACACCTACACCAGAACTAGCGTGACTCCTAAGACACCCAACACAAGGAATCAGTCCCTTCTCTGCTACGCAGTCCCTCAGGCCCTGCATTCCCTTATAGTGCTATTCAGGGGTTGTGGAGAAGAAATCCAGCCCTCTAGTTCTGTCTGTGTGGTTTCCAAACACCAGGTTATCAAGCAAACCAAGCCCCTATCCCTGCTCCCTACACAGTCCGAAGACCAACCATTGCACGCATGCAATCAATCAGCTGATACATCTTAAGATAGGGAAGACAATTCCTAAGTCATTCTTGGCCCTATCGTGGCCAAAATTACTCTCAAGTGAATTTAGAACAGTCCCAAACGTATCAGTGAACATGGGGAAACAACAGTCCCAAAACATAATCAGTGAGCATAGATCACAACATGGGGAAAATGGCTCCAAACAGTCTGTGCGTGAGAGAAACTTGCACCAGACCCCAAATGTAAAGAAGACCACGGCAAACACAGCCAAAAACATGGGGAAAAATGGTGACCGACACACGATAGAAAATGCGAATGGCCCGTCACAGGGAAACTGTGGATGAAAACGCACAGCTCCCAGCTCGCTGTGTGAGCCCAAAACAGAAGAATACTTGTGCGTGACGATAATGGACAGAATATGGTCCCTACATGAGGATGAACAAGAATTCCCCTCCTACGTGAAGGTGAATGACCTACAGGGAGGACACGAATTGGAAGTCCGTGAGCCTTCAACACCGTCATGGAGGGAGTGGTATGTCTCTGATGAGTGATGGTAGTGGTTTTCCTTGCCATTGTGAAGTCAACCGTGGGTAGAGTGTGCATGTGGGAAAGGACAGACAGTCCTGCCACACCCACTCCCAAACAATAACTGCCTCAACCACCAGCAACAATTCTTAATGGAGGTGGTTGGAATAAAACAAGGAAAGACACATGGGTTTTTCCCTTATTGCCCAAGGTTTGACAATTCCCCCACCCTTATCCTTGTGAAAATCATGCCCCTTATCAATTTAGTTGCCGCGAGCGTAGCTGGTCGGGTTATTTAATTAACGATGCATATTTACATGATGCTAAAACTTAATATGTATGCCCTGATATACCATCGGTGACCATTTAAATACGAAACATAGCATAACCAATCAATGGTGGGGCCTTAGCCTTTATCTCCGCACCATGATCATTTACAATATATACATCATGTACATTTAATGCAACGGGGTCAAAACCGGGGTGTTACATGTGAATTGAGGAGTAGAGGTGCAGATTCGTTGGGTGCATAGTAAGGATTAGGGAGTGCGACATGCTGAGCGACCCTGACTCAATTGAGATTTCTAGTGAGTAGGAATCCCCCATTCAGCCCACACCCATTGAATAAGAAGTCATGAGCATGCCGGTAGGCTTGTCGTCAATCCCCAAATGAAAGTGGCAAGATCAAAAGCCCAGTTCCACGTCATCATAGAAGAGGCACACCTGCACTTCGGTGAGAGTGCAAGGATAGGGGACTGCACATGCTATGATGTCGAGTTTGGGAGCTATAGAGTCTATGGCACCCACGGGTGTCTCTATCAATGGTAGCCTAGGATATGTCACTCTAACGCATTTAGTACTAAAGCCAAGGCAACCCATGAATAATCAGAAGTATCCATCCAAATTGCCATCATTACTAGAATGGATGACTTGCTCGATAGATATCATCCCTACCTTGATCAAGCTAAAGTTTGAAGACAACAATTTGTTATTGCTCAAAGATGTACAGGATGAGCCCTATGAATTAATTCTGATGGGGTTTGGTGCACCAATTCAGAGGATTCCTCTACCATGGGCGAGCAGGTTGAATAAATATGGATTGTTGGGGCTCATTAATATGCCTCACTTTTGGTGATTGAACGAAGATTATGCATACATCCAGCAACTCTTGTCCTGCTTTCATGGTGGGATGCTTTGGTTAAATGAGCCTATTCTAGTCACGGTCGACTTGATTGCAAACATTATGGGATTGCCGAAGGCTGGGGAAGATCCGACAAAGTATATCCATGGGCGGGATGCTGAGAAGAAGCTTTCCAAGTAGCTGAAGGATAGATTTGGCTTTCCGCATGATGGCCGCACCTATCGTATCGACAACATTAACTCACAGGTAGTGTGGATCGGGGCATGCATTTTGGTGAGCAAGATTGTCCGAGGGAATCGACTAATCTAGTGCAACTCAGGAATGGTCACATGTGCCCAAAAATGTGTAGAAGGCGTGAAGATGAACTAGTCCTTTCTTTTTCTCAACCAGTTGCTCGACGATGCTCATGCTGCTCAGGTTGGGAAACCATTTTCCTATAGTTGGCTATTAATTCTCATTGCACTTGTCGCATGGATGGAACCTGAATATTATCAGCCAATGTCAGTCGATGTAGTGAAGGTGTTCCATGGCGCACCCTATCAGAATTTGTGGTGGGTTGAGGAGCCCATTGAATATATGGACTGTGTGATCCATTTTTGGGTCTATTGGGATACGCTACAAGCCACCGCTGTAAAATTTCCTCGCTTATCCAATTACGCCGCAACCAAGTATCAGTGGCTGATTTAGTTCACTATCGGGCCTCATTCTATTTATATCCAGGTGTGATGAGACCTTGACAAGTAGTGGTTACCTCTGGCCTACAAAGTCACTAATGAGGAATTGGGTGCTCTTGTTTAGGAGTGGCTGGTTGAATGGCTCAACCCCGTGAGCCAGGAGGAATTCTCGAAGGAGCCACCAGCTGATGCCCCTGATGAGACTATTTAGAAGGAGCTAAGTGTTCATGACTCTGATAATGAATCGTCAACGGACCCTGACGTAGAATCACAGCACATTCAAGAGGATACTTGAACCAAATGGCACCAAGAATATGACACGGGCAGAGAGACCCGGTCAGGGTTGGAGGACCAACTGACATGGCTCATCAAAGTGGTCACTGACTCCTATGAGGCTGCGACGCAAGCGATAAAAGAGTCCAATCATGAAGAATTTTCTGTGGTAAGATAGAAGTTGAATTCTATTTATGATGTTGTTTCCAAAAAAACACCATAGAAAGCTATGATGCAGGATTTCTCTTTGATCAGCACCGAGCCGCAGGCTAGAAACGTTCAATTTTCCTCGACTATGATTGATGTGGGGAGTGAGAAAGTGAACCTATTACTGCAACTACTCTAGAGCATTGCATTGGATCTTAACAAGATACTCGCTTAGGTGCTTGTGGAGCTGTAGCATGTTAGCTCCTAGGAATCGGGGGATAGGTAGAAAGAGATGAGCGATGGGTATGTGCAGTCGTGGAGCGTAGCTAAGAAGCTACAGAAAGAAGCTGATGAGCTGCATTAGGTTAGGGTGTAGCTGGTAGAAGAGAAGGTATGGGATATTGAGGAATTAAAGGCAGCAAAGGCCGAGATGTAGCAGAAGGCTGCCGAGGAAATCACCGAGTTGAAGAAGGCATAAGATCGCCTTATCATTGAGAAGGTGTAGCTGTGTGCAAGTCATGGCAAGGTTGAGAAATACATTGATGAGGCCTTCCAACATATATTTGAGAGCACGACCGAGCTTATTGCAGTCACTAAGGCCAAGCGACTTGGGGAAACTATTGTCGAGCTCTAGGACACCAATCTTCTGCTCAATGCCCTGGTCCATTCTGACACACCGCCAGAGCAGGTTGCTGAACAGAAGACTAATATTGAGGAGATAGTGGCCCAATTTGAAACAATGAAGCAAGAAGCAAATATAATCATGGAGATGATGATGTAGTTTTGACACAACATTTTCCAAGATGAGCAGCTCGACTAGTTGACCACGTAGGCACAAGAAGATAAAGGACAATTGAAAACAATGAAGACATCGCTGCGAGCATTTCCGCTCATGGTGTAGATCACATGGTCTGAAGAATTGAAGGACCTATAGTAGAGAGCTTCCTATGCCCAAGAACGCCAAGAAAAGCACCGTGCCCAGTTGAATGAGTTTCAAGAAGTTGGTGGCAGCAGGATGTCAAAGCAGTCGCATTGCTAGAGGCGGTGCAAGAAAATTGGCAGATGGTTGATGACAAGTTTGGGACAATGCACCCCATGTAGCAGGATTTTCTCAACTATCAAAGCGATTTCAACAAATTCTAGCTCTAGGTTCATGAGATCTCACATCACTTTGAATATTTCAAGGCCACGACATTGACATATACCCTTTCAACCTGACGTGGCTTGAGGACAATCCATAAGACTATGTTGGCAGGGGTTTTGGGTAAGTGATTTGCACAGCGTAGCGATAACTGTGCAAGCTCACACAGCACCGCACAAGGCCATATCAGTGTGATGGGCAGAAGGATAACCGTTTGTGAATATTTAATGTATTAATTGGCCATGTTTTGTGGACATAAGTCATTAGTGGTTAGAAGTTAGTTAGAAGTGGACCTTTGATGTAAAGGCACAAGCCTATATATAGATCTAGTTTTGCAATTTTATAGGAGACAGGACGAGGGGAGATACGACACATAGAGAGAAGAGAGATTCATAATCAGCGTGATATGAGTTCGAGTCAATATCTAAGAATGATCAATCTATTACGATATGTCTAGGGTCTTAATGGGTTTTCTATTTGGAACACTCTATGATCTATCTGTGTCAATTGTTGAATGTTGGGATGTAATTTCCTGTTGTTGAGAAGAACTACATATTTTAGATATGTTGCTCATAACTAATATGACATGACGGTCGTTGCCTAAATGTCATCTTCTGTTTTCTCTACTGCGATCTCAATGAGAAGTGTATTGAATCTGTTTATGATTTACTGATGTTTTTGCAATGAATTGATGATACGATCTGTCCCAGTTCTGTTACAATTATGATGAATAATGATGAAGGTTGTTAGAGTTGTTTTATGAATGATGTTGCTGCGATAAAACTGCTGCGATGAATGAATAATGCAATCTGTTAGATCTATAGTTGTGAAAATAAATTGTGAGGACTATCTTGGTTCTATCAAATGACATAAAGTAATCTAATAGTTATGTTGTTGAAGTCATGGATGCCATATCTTCCCTTCTTAATATCAGAAACTTGGTTACGATATCTCTCCCTTGAACGCCTTGGGTGAGACCTTGTCCACTCTGCAAATGTTGCTGGGCAGGGTAAAACCTGTCTGGGATGGTGCTCAGGGAGATTGCGCTGGTTGGATGTCAACAGCATGAGAACCCCTATCAACAAGGATTTGATGGTGGGTTTTTGCCAACAGGTGGATTTATCCTGTCGAAATGTTGATAAGAGTCTAGTACCGAAATCATAATGCATGGGTAGATAAACATGATTGATAAAGGTCATAGATATGTCATTAAATGTCCCATATGTACCCCAAAAAACTCTATATACCACTTCACCGCAGGACCCATGAGGCTGCATTGAAATATTCTTAAATGAACAGAATCATGATTCAACGAATTTGAAGAGCACCATAGGTGTAAAGTCATAACGTTCTCACCGAGTCACCAGGGTCTTCACCAATCTTACCTTTGAATTTTGGAATGTCTGAAGGAATCTTGGTAGGAACGACCAATCATGTTGGGTCATGATATATGAGATCATTAGTCAATCTTGATAAGTTAGATAAATTTAACATCGATAGGAAAGGGAGCCTAGGTTGAGCCATTTGGTTCCATTCTCCTTGATAAGACTATTTCACATAGGTTTGATTGTTGTAAACACCATGGTCTTGTCTAGTGGGATAGTAGCCTCCTACTGTTTCACCCATAAAAGGCTGCATGGGAAAATTGTAGTTTGGAATACCTTGAGACTGGGGTGCTACGAAGCCATAGTTGTAAGACTGATAAATAGGTTGAGTCCTAGACCCATAAGGTGATGTATAAGGTGGTACATAAGATGGTACATACCCTACTGACACATAAGGAAGAACATAGACTTGTGACATTAAGGTGTGAGCATACACAGGAACAACGTGGCTAAGGGTAGTACTCTGGCCTGAAGGACCATGCCAGTTAGGGGGAGGATGTGTTGTTAGAAACACATTTCAAGGAATACGTGTCAAATATGATGGAATATGGGATGGGATATAAATTGTGTTCCCAATATTCACATTTTTAGGGTTAGTTCCATGAATTGGAACACCAGTACTAGGCATAGGTTGTGTGTGTGAAGGTCCTCCCACCGCAGGGGTGGAAAGTGCAATATGACCACTACCAAACCTATGCACATGGAAAGGAATGGAAGTGCCCCTAGGCATAGCACTAGATTAACACCCAATCCGTCATTGGGTGTCAGATCGATCTCTGGAAGGTATAGCATGTCATACCTAAATGGGCTAGTGCTAATGGGTACATGATGAATTTCATCACTTGGAATATGTGGAAAATATCAACGATCTGAGTTTATGTAGTCTAGAAATTGTGATAACACATTATGTGATGGACCAACCACAAAGTGGCCAAGTTCTTCTAGAGTCCCATATAAAATCTCTGGTAAAGTCTCCCCCCCATGGGGTGGAGAAGGGGAATGTTAACCCAAAAAATCCCTCACTAAGCTCTCCATGACCTACACCACCCAAGGACACCACTTCACAGCCCTCCATCAGACCCCCACACCCTCAAAAATGCTTAAGGATGAAGAAAAGGGCTTAAAAACCCCAAAAAGGAGCCTAAAATACTCTCATAGGAGCTAAAGCCCCCAAAAGGGGCTAAAACCCTAAAAGGAGCTAAAATTAGGGCAGAAGGGGATAAAATCCCAAAAAAGGGGCTAAAGCTCGGACCAAGGGCTTAAAACCCTAAAACCCCAAAAAAGCTATAAAAGGAGGGTGGGGTGTCACTCTAAAAACACTTCTCCCTTGCATACTATTATGCTGCATGTGGATGCCTTGAGACCCTTTGTCTCTCAAGCCAGCCACACTCCCTCTCCTCCATCTCTATTGAGCCATATCTCCCCCATCCAAGAGAGGTGCTTCTTCAAACTAGGGCATGGTGGCCCAATCCACCCAAAGAGAAGGTATAACTTGTTCTTTGTTGTATTTGCTTAGTTTTTTCTTTGATTTCTAATCCATGGTTTCATTTGTAGGATTATTTCCTAACTTGTTTTGCAGGTATTTCAGTTTACTGTAGCTTAATGATTTTTTGCAGGTTATTGGAAGCGGAACCCTAACCTTTGTTTGCAGAGGGGTTCTCCATATTTCTCTTCCATCTTTGTTTTCATTACTGTTCTTTACATTTTGTTTTTCCTTTCAGTCTTTTCATAAGAAGGAACCTACACTTCTATCCTATAGATAGAAGGGAGCCATTCCTACCCCTGTAGCAAGGAGAAATCCCTGCTACAGAACTAGCAACCATACCAGGTCGATCCCACAGGATCCCTGGTCCAGATTTTTAAAATTTTCAAGTTTTTAAAGTTTTTCCCTAGTTTTTAAAATTTCATTCCAAATTTAATTTAGATCTAGCTTATTTCCAGTTATTAGTGTTTCCAAATCCTCTGTTAGGAAAATCCGAGTCAGTTTGGCCATAGTACAGGTTACTGTTGGCCAGATCTGACTCAGGATTAGAAAAACCCCAAATTCAGTGTAGGTCGCACTTATCGGGCCCGGACAAGGGATGAGGGAACACTCAATGACCTAACAGGCATGCCCAGGGTGCACTTAATCTCCCAAAAGGTCTGACTTCACTCAGAAACATAGACCGTGACTGCCTGAGAAATCTGTGTGACGCCCTCGCTTGTTTCTGAAAATGTTTTGTGACCCCCTCACCAAATTTGATCAGAAATGTGCAGTCTGTCAATCAGAGGTTAAATTTCAGTTTAATAGGGGTTAAATTTCAGTTTAGTAGGGAATTTCAGTGCATCTCAGCCGCCTATATCCAGCATACTAGTTTAATTTTAGTTATTGTTTTAATTTACTATAATTGCATCAACAAACAAAGTGTAAATTCAAAGTAAATTTTAATGGCTTAATTAAATGAATGTGGCTTAACTAAAATCAACCTAAAACTAACTGTCTTTCTTACCCTTCCTCCTCTACCTAGTCATCACCCTCCAGGGTATTCTGGGATACAACGAAGGGAAAGATCATACAGACCTAGGCCCTTCATTGAATATTTTTCTAAACCATTAAAACCAGATGACCTAGAAGGTAGAGGGGGTAGAGAAGGAGGGATTCTCATGGTGCTAAGAGTCCTCCCTGTTCACCAACCTTACATCTGGGAGGTGACCTATGGATCTAAGGATGGGCTTAGTCCCATTGTGTTGAGAGCCCAACACCTTCTCTTGGTTGAAGAGGAATATCATTGTGAGGTAGTCATCTAGTTAGGCCATAAATATTCAGGGTTAAAAACTGTATTTGCTTACAAATTTCTAATTACTCAATGCTTGCATACATAATGACATGAACTCCACCACAATATGATGAATTCATAAACCATTTGCAGCTACCAAATACCAGAAATATAGACAAACAAATACACCATACCAAGTAATCAACCCAACTCAATTCATGACGCTGAGAGAGCCTTAAAATTTATCAATTTACACTAAGTTCAATCAATCTACAGTCTTTGAGGGCATAAGTCCCTGGCTTCTTCAACTATGGGAAGTACTTGGGATCTGCCCAGAAACTCATTGTGAGGAGTACCACAGGAACCCCAAAGTAGCTAGCTGCTGAGAGGAATTGCAAAGCGAAATGGGCAACGACCCCTTCCGTTTGAGTAGAAACACCTATGAGGAAAAATCCAAGTGATGTCTTCTGGAAATATTGGTGTCCGTGTGACTACCTACAGCCAATAGGAATCCACTGAAACAGGGGTCCAAACATCATTCCCATTAGTTTGATAAGCATTTAACACAATTGATCCCTCATGCTCTTCCTCATGCCTAAGAGGCAAACCACTAGAATTTAGAACACTCAACCAGCACCGTCAAAACCATTCTTAGCAATCTCCCACACCATCAAAAGGCCACATAGCCTCTGATTCAAATTCAGACCCATATCAGTCTAAACCAGACCTCCATACTGCACCATCAAGCCCCATGGTTGGTGCCAACCCAGATCCAATTTTCAGCATAACCATAGCAAGTGGAACCATGTCCACACCACAACCTATCACCAATAACCCTGCAGGTGGCCCAAGCACAGTCATGTAAACTGTCATCAGTCAGCTTCCACCACCCATAGTGACCATCCAAGATGGTCCATCTACAACACACGGGGGCAATGGCCCCTCCACCTACACTGCCCCTCCTACCACATAGGGGGGCAATGGACCTTCCACTTACATTTCCCCTACTATCATACATGGGGGAAATGTCTCTGCCACCCATACTATCCCCCCCATAATTCTTGGGGGCATTGGCCCATCCACAATGGTACCACCGCAAGTACCCCTAGCTATGTAGATGCATTACGCACCTACAAATCCCACCACCATCACAGCCCCATCTCATATCAACCTAGGGTCGAATCTACCTTTCATGGCTCATCTCAACTTGCCTGATTTGGCTCAATTAACAAATGACCCCATTTTTCGTCAAGATTTTTGGCCACCCATGCCAACCAAGCTGCCATCACACATTCCCAAGTTTGAAGGAAAAATAGGGGAATGTCCCCAAAACCACATAATGACATTCCATCTATGGTGCTCGTCAAACAGCATCGTAGACGATTCCATCAGACTGAGGCTATTCCAACACAGCCTCACAGGTGCTGTGACCAAATGGTACATTGAGCTACCACAAGCCAAGTACCCTAATTTAAACTCCCTAGCCTTCATGTTCCTACAGTATTTTCAACTCCCTGTCAGATATGATGAGGGGGTGGAGATCCTATTATCCTACCGTCAAAACACTGCCACTCATATAATTGACCATATCCATGAGTGGCGGTGATTTCGTAGCCTCTGTAAAATACAACTTGATGACAGGATCTTCTTGGATTGGTTCCTTAAGACCTTACTTGCACCCATAGCAAAGGATGTCGCATCCGAATGTCCCCAATTTGAAGAAGAGGCCATCATTGAAAGCTCAATAGTTTGACCTCATCTATGCTCAGTCTGGATACCTGTATATCGTCATCCCAGACGCTCCCCATGTAGCAACCTCCTACCACGATGAACCAGGGGAATCCCATGCTACACATGGCATCATAGGATTGGTCTCCCAACAGCCACAACACCAACTGACACCACTTGCAATTCCATCACAATCAAGCAATACTGCTAGTGTTGCTTACCAAAACCAAACTCTAGACTACGCAAGAATGATGTCCCAATCTGGAGCAACAACTTCCTATGCACAACCTACACCATTGTAGCAGGCTTAGGCCATTACTTGGCCAACACAACAGTATGTGGGGAAAATCCCCACATTTGTGGCACCATCACCCCCACTAATCTACTATGCACCACCAGTGAAAACATTTCAAGGCCCCGTGCCCGCTCCACCCGCTCCATTGGGACAAATATTTGCACAACAAAACTGTCCCAACCAGCCTACCCCAAACAATCAACAAGGGCAAGATAGAAATAATTGGCCCCATAACTAAGCTAATAACCAACAATAGGGAGGCGGTCAACAACCAAATCCTCCTAACAATACCGCAGCAAAACGACCCACCCAAAACCCCCCATGACCAAATGATCCTAGACACAACGCTCTGTTGCGTACAAACCAATCATGCACACTCTGTGATGTTTATGGGCACTACACATTTGAGTGTCCCCTCATGGGTTGTGCTAAGTAGGCCATTCAAAATGAGGCCCAATAGGCTGCCAATGCTACAAATCAAGCCCAACCCAACCCGACACCACAAGAACCTCGCCCCATGGTGCTTCAAAACCCACTACTAGTCCAAGGATTTGTGGCAACCGCATCCCCTCCCCAACCCAATCCCAACGCTCTGGGGGCACCTCCCACGGCCGAATCAGGTGTTCACCACCTGCTGGCCATGACGAATGAAGAGATCAACTTGCAAACCAGACGGAATCAGTATGGTACCACCACCGAACCCACTGACACATCAACGACATTAATGTCCAAAAAAGTCAACCTACCTCTTCAGTTACCCCCATTCCTGTGCCCCCCCGTACGCAGAATTGCCAATAATGCCATGGCTAGAGTTGCAGTCAGCTATAGCATTGTAGATGATTTGGCCCAAACGCCAACCACCATGTCCTCTTGAGGTACTTAAAATGTTCCCAACGTAGTGGAAATCCTTACTAGCCGCCCTTAGGGTAGTAGACCCCTCCGACTCCAAGTTGGTCACATTCGACATAGAGAATAGAGAACCACACATACCATCCACCATCACCTTTCAAATCTTGGTCTCTATATGGAACTTGGTTGTACATCGGTGCATAGTGGATGAGGGGGCATCCACATGCGTTATGTCCACCTTGGTTTGGCAGAAACTCGGATCACCAATTCTACAACCATCCTCCACAACTCTATGGGATTATGATGGACATCCCACTAATCCCAAGGAATCCTCCCTCATGTCCCCATCACATTAGCTGGGAAGACAGCGCTGATCGAAATAGAGGTCATCAACGCTCAACTGGACTATAACCTTCTCCTCAGAAGGAGTTATATGTATGCCATGAGAGCAGTCGCATCAACTGTCTTCCATCTCATGATGTTCCCCAATGAAGGGAAGATTGTGACGGTTGATCAGCTCACTTATCATGATCTGCAAGGGTTAATGACACCTTCCATCATTATCCATACCATCACCACCATTGAGCCACAAGGGGCGACCACACATGCTAATGTTGTCCCTACAATCAACACTATGGTTGAAAACACACCAGCCTACCCATTGTTGAATGTGAGCCCTAGGTTGTTTTCTGATCTCACCATGATGGCTCCTTTCCCCTCTGTGTCACCACCTCCAACACAAAACAAAACTGCGGACTTGTGCATGGTCTCATCCAGCACCGTTGCACCCAAACAACAACTGCAACCACATCCCCAACCACAACCACAACATCTTCCATAGTCACACCACCGACAGTAGCCGCAACATCACCTGCAGTAGTAGCATTACAAGTAGCTGCAACCACAACCACATCACCACATGCAACCATCAAGGATTTATCTAGGATCATCACTAGTCCATACGATTCCCTTCCTTTTTCCCCCACCTGGGGTCATGAGCAAGCTGATAATGGCCACCTTAAGCCTACTCAACTTCACATTGGGAATTCTGGTGTGGTATCTCGATCCATTAACTCAACCACCAATGCCCTAGGTTGTTTTAACCCTGGTGCAACCCATCGCAGTGGAATCTCACCCTCCACCCGGCCCGCAAAATCCAAATGTTGCACCCACACCCACACCACCCCACCAGAAAAGGGCTAGGGTAAAGAATTCCAAAGCCACCGTAGAACCGCGATAAGTCCTGCCTTCTACTGTCTTCGAGCAATAGGGCCATCCAACTCATAATTGCCCTGAAATCCCCATGATCCGTGCGCATTTGGATGCCATGGATACAAACGAAAAAATCTCTATGGTTGAACTCCCAACCGCACCAATTGTCAGGAACAAGGCATTGAGAACAAACCATGCTTGCACCCTTTGCAGTTTGTATGGACATTACTCTCACCATTGCCAAGACCTTCTTAAATTTTGAATGGCTCTAGCTGACCTCCATCAACATTCCCTTGAGTTTGAAATCACCTTGATTGAATAAGTGCACCCCCCACCGCCTTCTTCAGACACCATGTCCATTTACATGATGTCCAGTTCAATTGAACCACTTATCTCCACCTCCAACGATGGTCCATCAGACCTGTCTCTTCGTTGCTTCAACAACAATGAGGAGATACTTGAATACCCAGAATACCACCCCAGAATACCCATGGGACGACATGCACCATCGCTCGTTCTTCCTCCTTGAAGAACTTGTGTCACAACTTGACTAGTTTTCTATGGAGACCAAAGATTTCATCTGTGGGAAGGTCGACTAGCTCAAGAACCCCATCCCAGCACCAGATGCCTTCGAAGAAGGGAATATGGCGAACATTTCACCAACCATTAAAATTGACATCTCAACCAATTCTGAGATTGTTGAAGAAATCATGTTGGAGGCATCTTGATCCCCGGAAGAGGTTGATGCCTACAAATCCCTCTTCCAAGAATTTTGTAACATCTTCGCCTGGTCTTACACCAAAATTCTTGGCTTAGATCCATCCATCATGGAACACCACACCGACACATGGCCCGATGTGGCCCCTGTATGCCAAAAGCAATGGCCCATTCAGCCTTCCAAAGTGGCCGCAGTTAAAGCCAAGATAGAGAAGCTGCAAACTACTGGCTTCATCTACCCCATTGCGTACACCACTTGGGTTTCTAATCCTGTTCTTGTGAATAAAAAATAGGGTACTATTCGTGTTTTCATAGACTTCCACAATCTTAATCGGGCATGTCCCAAAGACAACTTCCCACACCCTTCATCAATCAGATCATCGATGTGTGCGATGGACATGAGGCCTTTTCCTTCATGGATGGTTTTTCTGGATATAACCAAATCCAAATCTGGAAAGAAGACCATTATAAGATGGCATTCACAGCCCCATGGGGCACATTTGTGTATCAAGTCATGCCCTTTGGCCTAAAAAATGCTAGAGTGACCTTCTAGTGTGTCATGACATACTGCTTCCACGACCTTGTTCACATTATGCTGGTTTGTTTCGACAACCTCATCGCACGGTCACATAAGCAAACACAACACATAGACAACCTGCAACAAGTGTTCTTATGATGTCGCAAGTATGAAATCCACTTGAACCCTTTCAAGTGTGTTTTCTATGTCATCATGGGCTATCTAAAAGGATTCATCGTGTCACAAAAAGGAATGACCACTGATCCCTAAAAATTCCAAATGAATTTCCCTCTAACATCACCCCTTTGAGTGACAACGTTACAATTTTTATTATAGTCTTTCCATTTTTTTTTTTACACATTTTTCAAAATTGAGTCTTATGTATCATTTCCTCTCATTGCTTTAGATGAAGCACACCTCAAACCAATATATGGTATTTGCAGATGGAGCAAATAGATGGTCTCTGAACCTTTCCTTGGCTGCATGGGTCATCTACTCCCCATCGCATAAGTTGATCCACATTGACAGAATATGCATGGGCACCACAACCAGCAACCAAGCTAAATATGATGGTGTAAATGGCCTCTTGGCCGCTGCTCTTCAGCTAGGTATTCACCATCTCGATATCTTCTTAGACTCCCAGCTACTTGTTTCTCAGTTGAACAACCACTATCGAGTACGTGATCCCTACCTCTTTAGAAAGTACCTACACACTAAACATATGGTTAGAACATTTGAAACCATCACATTCACACATGTTCCTAGAAACCTCAATAGTGTCACAGATCAAATGGCTAACAATATTCTAAATTGGCACAACCATAACCGCATATAGGAAACGTACAAACATAACATCATGCATAACTATGTCTAAAAATACACACACAAGTGTAACAATACATCATATAGACATTTGCATTCCACGTCATCATAAAAAGACTCACATAATAAAACCATAAAAGTGCATCCATGTGCATAAAAAATATATAGATAAATAGATAAGTCGCATGTCCAAAACATGTCCAATACAAAATGAGAAGCCACATATGCTTTCTCAACAGCATATACATAGCGACACAAAAACTCCTAAGTGCACCAATGCACTAGGGACAGCCCCACTAGGCTACTAATCCAACTCAGACTCGTCATCTGACTCGATGTCATCATCTTCCTCAGAAGACTCATACTCTGCAGGAAGATCACCTCTTGCCGCCCGGCGAAAGTTCTCACAAGCCATTGCCATCTTCCTCATCACACCAGTACACTCTGGAGGAAGGTTGTGAATAGTGGCAATCATCTCACTAGTTATATGCTGCCAACCATCATCTGAGACTCCAATAGCAAGCCACTCCAAATATGATAACACTCCATCCATCTCCCGCCTTCACCTACGGGAGCTCCTAACAGTGACCGTCGTAGGAGATATGGTAATGACTCGCCTTCGATGCCCATGATATGGGTGAGGGCCAATATCTACAAATACAAACAAGGACACTATCAATCCACATACATCAATAATACAAACTACCAACCAGCTCAAATACACTATGTATAAATATGAACATAAAAAAATCACGCATACATACCAGCTGGTCCCCAAGCTTAGCCAGGAGGTCGGGGCATCTCACGGTCTCCCTGGTAGTCCATACCCGCATACGAGTACTCCTCAATCACTATAGGAAGTTGGCTCCACTGCTCCAATAGATCCTCAGTAAAAAAGTGGCCCACTCTGTTTCCACCCTCTTGAATCATCATCTGACACCATCTGTACATCCAAGGCTCCTGTGGACCACTGTCCTGCACAACCCAATGAGGACGAAGTGTAGGTACTTTATAAAAAAATAAAGCACATAGGAAGGATCCAAAATAGCAACTAGTACCAGAAGTCTTCAACTTGTTCAGCTGATGCCGAACAGCCTGCAGATACATCTGGCCCCATGCAAAGTACGTGCCACCTATAGCACACTATACTAGCTGAAGCCGCCCACTAGAGATTTTGTGGCTCCCTGTGGAACCCAAGATACACTGCAATAAGGTCACCACAACCTGTGTCAAAAAATCCTCAATGTCACACATCAGGATATAGGATCCATGCACGTACATTGTAGCGTAACTGTGTTGATCGCACAAATTCTCCAATGTCTCCCCTCGAGACAACACAGGTGTCAAGTCACCAACCACTCCCAACATAGGGAGCCCAGTAAGAAAGTATACATCTTCCAACGTAATCTTGATACGCTGTCCCTGAAAGAGGAACACCTCTTCATTAGCATCCTAGAAACTCACCAGTGTTTGTATCAGCAAACGCAAGCTCTGCATGAGGGGTATCCTCATAAACTTCAGCAATCCGAAATAGGCTAAAGTATCTCTCACATTCCCATGTTTTAAGGCTGCATCCCTAAGACTCTTGCAGTCTCTCTCTCGCGACTTGATCTCAGCCATCCTGCATAAGCAAAAACCCTGATGTGAGCCACTGCCATCATAAAAAAACACCAAAAAGAAGCCAAGTTGCACCTGTTTGGGAAAAATGAGCACCCATGGCACTCAAAATTTCCCCATAGAGGTGACCAGGGTGCACATTTTCCTTCAAAATGTGTGACTTGGCTCCACGAAACCCCAAACTACTCATGGGGGGCCTCCGGGTGACCAAATCCAGAAAATAAACCACCAAAAAGGTGAGATTCAGTGAGATCTCTTACCTTCAAGTCACGGCACTCAAAACCATTGGTCGGATCAACAGAAGTCAGAAAATGAACAATTTGGGTCCACATCTCCAACTCCACAATGAACAGTGACAATGACACCTCATCAAGTGGACCTCACCTTTCTATAGGCCCCATTTGACCTAATTTCTTTCGATCGACATAATAGGACCATACGGACTCTGTTTGAGACGTCGTTTACGCCACTAGTTTAAGAACTCTTCCCTCTATCTCTTTACGATACCATTATCTCATGTTTAATAAATCAATTTTGGGACCATTTCCCACAAGTCACCTCGATTCACGAGCCATGACATAACGATGCGAGTGTCTACGGACCTGTACTTGTATCACACCCCTTGACCGCTACTCATGCGATTTTTTGGGCCATCTCCCATTAAATAATTCCATTGTTTCTTTTATTTTTTATTTTAACACATAGTTATCTTCTTCATCCACCACACCTTCCACTACCGATATGGCAGCATGTGGTTAGTTAGGCCCTTAGTGAGCGAGGCATTCTAGGATCCATGCGTATGTCTAGTTAACATGGGGTAAAGCATTAGAGCTTTCGTGGGTAGGATAATGTAAGAATGTGAAAGGCATGGACTTCTGGACCATTTTCCACAAAACGATTTACTTTTATTGTACATATTTGGCATATAACTACCCTCGGACTTGCACTCACATCGCATGTAGTCAAGTTCGTCCACCGCAACACACACACACGCTCTCTTGACCTCTATCTGAGAGCCACCAGGGTTTGCATGCCTCTGCTGCACCAACTTGCGAGCCTCTGCCACGATCTATCCCACGCATGTATTGGTATGTTTGAGAGCCTTCTACTCCATCCATACTGCACGGATGACCTTTGGAACTCTGTCCACCATCCTGACATGGGGCACCGCTTGTTGCATCGTAATTGGTTGACCACACTGGAGCTTTGTTTAAGCTCTTTTCTGACTCCTTAAAACAATGAAAAGATAGACGAGTGTAGCTGCTTCCTTTCCCACTTGCTAAAATGTAGGAAAGGGCATCTACATCGTCTCGTTTACCTTCTTTTGTGAACCATGTAGAACATCAATTGAAAGGGACCTCCTTGGCATATTCAAGCCAAGATCATTCCACTCTGCATACTTTTATGCTTTCTCGGGAAGAGGGGCCACACTTTACGAAAAATCTCGCCACAGGTTGTCGTTAAGCTCTTTTCCAGCCTTCTCATCAAGAAAATATTTCCAAGCAAAATTGGTTTCATTCATGCTCGTAAAAGTATCTGAATGATCGTCCAGTCAGTATAGGTTTAACCTTTTCCAGACTAATTGGACTACTAATGGTAAATAAGTCTCTCATCCCCTATAGGATGGGCGAGCTCTCCTATCTATACTTTTATCCTTTTTCGGGCACAGGAGACTACGAACAAAAAATATCCCCCACTGGAGTCTTCTTCGTGCTTTCAGACTCTCTAAAATTGAAAGCACCATCGAGCATTTACCTTCTTGGGCTCACCAAAAATCCACGAGATTGTACCATAATGATGTACCTAGACACCACCCCACATAAAAAAGTTTGGCAACATTACCCCTTTGGGTTACCTTTGTTCAGAGTACTCTGCAATGTGTCTTCCTTGGATCCTAGCAATATCAAAAGTGTCCACCTCTTCCAATTATTTCCCATCTGTAGTGACATTCTCGGTATTACAGCAATGATCCCATTCCCATGAGTCAAGTTTCTTTTTCTACCTGGTTTGCCCTATTGTCATACTCTGAACAAAGGAATTTTCTGTCCACCACACTCCCCCTACCCCTATTCAATTATTTCCCTCCCCCCCCCCCCCCCCCCCATTCAGTGGGTCAGTCCACAGATTGTCTCACACCTTTCAGTTATCTCCCTCGTGCTCCTGGTCAAGGAAACATCATTTCCTTGACTAGGGGCAGGTCTCCCTCTGTCGACGAAAACACATATATTCCAAAGGATAGACCCATAGGTTCCTGTACCCTGGTGTTGGTCGCTGGGCAGACCTGGTTTTACTATATTTAACCAACAACACCCCTAGCTCACTGGCCATTTCGGCGACAGACCACAGAGCGGCCTGAAGTCTCACCCGAAGTGATCCTAATGGGTTGGCCAAAGACTCAAGTGTCTTCGACCAAGTTCTGTGGCAGCCTGGGTGTCTCGCAGCTCTTCTAGCCTGCGAGATTTCTCTCTGCATGATGTGCACTTCCTCTTACTCGCGATGACTCCAGCCCTTATCGCATCGCCGTGCCTCAGTCCACACGTAACTCCCTCCTATGATAGATCCTCAACCGCAGCGCACCACATCTTCTCTGCTGGTGCGATATCGCCTCCCTGTGATCTCCTATCACTGCGTCTCTATGTACTTAGTGCTACTTGCTCCGACTTACGGGACTCAACATATAAGGCTGCTTACCTCTGCGACTCTTGATTATAAGAACTCAAACATAGGTAGATTCTTATACAAAGTTCTTAAGGATTTCAACTTGCAATTATTTCAATAGTGCTGTAAACTGAATAATGTAGAAATTCAGGCCTGCAGTAGATTAATTTCACCCACAACAATTAACAATTGATCATGCAAAATTATCAACAATGGAGACTGAATATGGAGCTGTAACACAAAATTATATTAACTGAGTGTACAATAGCCAACCCTGTAATAACATAGGCTTATGAATATATAGAATACACGAGCAAATCGAATGCATAAGGAAGCATCCAAATCTAGCATAAAGCAGGCTTACCCAAAATAGGCAAATCCCCCATAGGTGTAAAAAGCTGATCCCAAATCTATCAAGGACCCCACGAATTAGCAAGGGCACATGGGAAAGCTAAAGAGTGGTCAAATGGCAGCTCATACATGATTTTTCATGGAGGAAAGAGTGGAGGAGGAAGAGGCAACAAAGCTGATTCACCTCACCTAGTCTTGCTTTCCTATGTGCCTTAAAACACTGAAAAAGCAGGTAATAAAGCCGAAAAAGCAGAAGGGCGCCTAGGAGGCCAGGAATAAAGCAGATTTGATTCCTAAGGCTTTCCCAAGCACTCCATGAGTCAATAATGGCAAGTTTTACCTCTATGGATAGGCAATTAGCAACTTGCACATGGTGGGACTCATGGACTAGGCAAATAAGACAAAATAAATGAAATAATGTCTAAGTGGGTAAATACTATGGGTTGATTATTCTAACACCACCCCTTAAGCCTGACTTTATGAGTAATAAATCAAAAATATAGGGCCTAGCAACAAGGCTTAGTCACCCTTTACATACTGCAATGTCCATACAACCAAGGAAAGAGGCAAAACCAACTTGGGAAAATCCTCCCTTAAACATGGACTGTAAAACAAAATTGTAGAATCGTGTCTCCACTCATGCTTTGACAGCATGATCAGCAATCCCCAACAGTGATTTTAGATTGCTGAAGGTCTTCTCACAAAATGATTTTGTGAAGATGTCAGCTACTTGTTCTGAAGATGAACAGAAGAGTAGGTGAATGGTTCCATCATGCGCAAGCTCTCTGATGTAGTGCATGTGAATCTCAATGTGTCTGGTTCTCTGCTTTTGAACTGGATCTTTGCAGATTTGAATGGTAATCTGGTTATTATAGTAGATGGTAGTTGAGTACTCAGGTTCGAAACCACACTCTCCAAGTAAACCCTGCAACCATAGACACTGAGTTGCTGCATTGACAACTCCTCTGTACTCAGCTTCTATAGATGAGAGTGCAATGGCACTCTGTTTCTTGCTTGACCAGCTGATTGGCCCTTTTGCAAGCATGAACACATAACCTAAAGTGGAATTC
>LPNX010427016.1:0-27582 GCA_001517045.1 Pseudotsuga menziesii | reverse complement strand
TGCTTTTGCATGGAGGAAAGAGTGGAGGAGGAAGAGGCAACAAAGATGATTCACCTCACCTAGTCTTGCTTTCCTATGTGCCTTAAAACACTGAAAAAGTAGGCAATAAAGCAGAAAAAGCAGAAGGGCGCTTAGGAGGCCAGGAATAAAGCAGATTTGATTCCTAAGGATTTCACAAGCGCTCCATGAGTCAATAATGGCAAGTTTGACCTCTATGGATAGGCAATTAGCAACTTGCACATGGTGGGACTCATGGACTAGGAAAATAAGACAAAATAAATGAAATAATGTCTAAGTGGGTAAATACTATGGGTTGATTATTCTAGAAAATAATGCATACATACAATAACTATAAGCAAGGTTCATGAAATAACTAATACATGCAAGCAATAAACACAACACATAAATCAATCACATAACACTCGATTTTAACGTGGTTCACCTCCAGGATGGAAGTTAAGTGCACAGAACTGTTTTTCTATTATAGCTCAGGGGAAGGTAAACACAGTTCTGCTGCACAGCATATGCAGCTCGAGATCTTCTGGGTAACTCCACACACAGCCTGGAGCCATTCTCTCTTAGATCTCTTCTCTTCTCTATATTGCACCTCTTACAATATACTCTTCCCTCTTTGTCTATCCCTGCAGATCGTTACATGCATGCTCAATAAGCCAGCTACTGGTTACAGTAAGATAACTACAGCTAATAATAGAACTAGAGCTTGGCTCCTATACAATTGACCAACTATTGTCTAACCTTATACAATTGTCCAATCAACCAAGAAAATGACCAACCCTTTACAATACAAAAATACATCCCTTTATAGGCGGCCCAAAGGTCTCGCCATTACAACACTGTGGGCCTGTCCCAACAGTAACCCAAAACCCTAAATAGTGACAGTCGGCATATCTGTACTTGAGGTAGCCGCTTTCCATCACACCACAGCTCTCTGTTGTATTCCATGCTTCCCGATGCTGATCATGGGTATTGTGCACCACTTCCCTGCTTCTATCCTTCGTCTTCAATACCTCAGCCTCATTGCTTCTTTCCCTTTATGAGGGTAGCTGAGCCCTCCTGTCTTCCGCCGCTACCTTCAATGCAGTGGGTAATCTCTCTCTTCTCGGCCGCTCAGGTACCGTCATCTCCTTTGAATTTTCTGTCCCAACATTCATGGTTTTCGGCTCTGATCTGCAGCTGGAAACATGCTACGGTTTCGTAGCTCTACCTTATCTCCTCTCCGCCAAAACTGTCTATCCACTAAACTGGCAGCTTCTTCTGTAGCTACGGGACCCTACTCCAACACCTGGTTTCATTAACCTCATTGATAAGTTCCTTGCACCACTTGAGAGGAGTCCTTAATGCCTCTTGGGATGGTTTTTTCTCATGTTCTCGACTCCAACTACATCATCACACCGTTGAGATTCGTATAGGGTTTGGTCCGCAAAATACTTGGTCAAAGACCCGGATGTCACCTGACTCTAGTACATTAATGAGTCTACTAGAGGGACCTAAATAGGTTATGTCCCTTGTGATTTTTGGGTTGCGTTGGAGACAGTGTTCAGAAGCCCCAATAGTGCTTCTATATAGATTTATGATTGATGCAACATACTTGTACCATAGAGACTCTGACTCTCAATCAGTGAGTCCATACAACTATGTACTATTCCAGATCTAGAAAACCATCAGTCATGAAGAAATAGCATTCCATGAGAATTCCATGGGTCCAATGTACTAGATCATTATTATATTCAGCCTCACATTGAGGAAACCATGATTGTATCATCAGTTGTATATGATCAGCTCTTGTATTTTAGAGCATAGATCAAATTATTCTTTTGACATTGTCATGAGCATGGGGATGCCTGCCTCATCCATATACATGTCACACATTATTTGTATCTCACCCATTGATGGGGACCATATTAATAAAAAAACCAAAATCCACCATGCCCCAGCCCTAGAAGCACCACCTCACCTCAGCAAATCCTATGATGTCTGTCAGCCATACGATGAGCTCCTGCCCTCACACATCAGGGGGCAATTTGTTAACCCAAAAAATCCCTCACCAATCTCTCCATGACCTACACCACCCAAGGACACCACTTCACGACCCTCCATTAGACCCCCACACCCTCAAAAATGCTTAAGGATGAAGAAAAGGGCTTAAAAACCCCAAAAAGGAGCCTAAAATACTCTCCTAGGAGCTAAAGCCCCCCAAAAGGGGCTAAAACCCTAAAAGGAGCTAAAATTAGGGCAAAAGGGGATAAAAGCCCAAAAAAGGGGCTAAAGCCCGGACCAAGGGCTTAAAACCCTAAAACCCCAAAAAAGTTATAAAAGGAGGGTGGGGGGTCACTCTAAAAACACTCCTCCCTTGCATACTGTTATGCTTCCCATGGATGCCTTGAGACCCTCTGTCTCTCAAGCCACCCACACTCCCTCTCCTCCATCTTCATTGAGCCATAGCTCCCCCATCCAAGAGAGGTGCTTCTTCAAGCTAGGGCATGGTGGCCCATTCCACCCAAAGAGAAGGTATAGCTTGTTCTTTGTTGTATTTGCTTAGTTTTTTCTTTGCTTTCTAATCCATGGTTTCATTTGCAAGTTTATTTCCTAACTTGTTTTGTAGGTATTTCGATTTACTGCAGCTTAATGATTGTTTGCAGGTAGGAAGCAAAATCCTAACCTTTGTTTGCAGAGGGGTTCTCCATATTTCTCTTCCATCTTTGTTTTCATTACTTTTCTTTACATTTCATTTTTCTTTTCAGTCTTTCCGTAAGAAGGAACTTACCCTTCTATCCTATAGATAGAAGGGAGCAATTCCTACCCCTGTAGCAAGGAGAAATCCCTGCTACAGGGAATACTCTGGGATCTTAGACGTATGACTCATGGTGAGATTTGTGTGTGAATCAAAGTGAGTATCACTCCACCAGGACTGTCTGGTTATCTTCCGTGAAGGAGGAGGATACGTAGAAGGTGGAAGCCCTGCTAAACATCAAGAATGACAGACCTCTACTCCTAGATGCATGATGACTCAACAAAGAATAAAAAGACTCAAACTAATTACGAACCCTAAAGCAATCTAGCATACACAAAGCACACTCCTAATAAAATCTATAGCCAAAATACAAGCAAACCAAGGAAACGATATGTGATCTCTCGAATGCAGTAGGTATGTCTCACCTAGGAGAGGCTTGAGACTCCCATACACTACAAGTGGAGGTATGTAACCAATTATAGTGGCCCTCATCTTCAACACACAAAGCGACTGTGTTGTCCAACCCCTACCTTTCTAGGACACTCACAGAATAACCTCTGCAAGTACCCCCTGCGATACCTAGGTAAGGAAACTATTGTAACCCCAATATAACCAATGCTCAAGAGGATAGTCGTAGGTAGAATCAACCATATGGGTAGGGTAGAAAATTCTAAAGCTCGAAAGCACCAATCGGTACCTCAAAAGCCCCCATATATGAATATGATCCCGGAAATATCTTCAGCGTTCACAAAAAGTGGCCAAGGGATATCCCAACCACAATCGTGTACGTTGCCTTGTTCTTAAATTCTATGTAAGAGGAGTTGTTATAGCAGATTTTACCACACCAGGTGAATCACACTTGTATGGCCTTCCCCTATCCCTCTACAGACTCCTTAGACCCC
Source organism: Pseudotsuga menziesii (assembly GCA_001517045.1). NCBI lineage: Eukaryota > Viridiplantae > Streptophyta > Pinopsida > Pinales > Pinaceae > Pseudotsuga > Pseudotsuga menziesii. Next base: position 23,928 of record LPNX010427016.1, on the reverse strand, counting down.
TTGGACCATTTTTTGTCCTTTGATGTTTCCTATACCATCCCTAAAAACATGTGAAAATTGCTATACGTGACTTTTAAACCTTTTATCACGTATATACTTGGGTTTGACCTCTAAAACCGTGTACATCGGGATGTGTACAAAAATACAAATCCTTTTGGATTTTTCCTTGACATGGATCCGACTCACTTGTCTCCTAGCCTTCCATATGCCTTGAGATCACTCAGATTCGACCTTTCATTACCCCATTGAAAAACTATATAAGGAACCCTTTGGATAGATTGAAGGCATAAGAGAATTGAGAGCAAAGAAACTATAGTCCATTATTGTTGGAACTTGTGCTTGAGTCTGCATCCATTTGTCCCTCGGAGCACTTTAGTGTTCTTCCCAAGCTTTCCTTTTGCTTGTGAGCTTGCTATCAAGAGATGGAGGATTGAGATGGTGGAGGCCCAAGTGGGGGATTCAGTTTCTTCGATTCGTAGATGTGCCAACAGAAGTTGTATTCATTGTAATCTCTGATTTTATATTAATAGAAATATCTTTTCCTATCCAATAACGTGGATCTACTTCAACCGTCCGGAATAAGGTATGAGTTTTGATCCTTTAGTGTTATATATTTGATTTCTCTTACATATTAGAAAGGATTGATTTCTATTAATATAAAATTAGATATTACAATGAATACAACCTCTTTCGACATGTCTGTGAATTGGAGAAACTGAATCCCCCACTTGGGCCTCCACCACCTCAATCCTCAATCTCTCGATAGCAAGCTCACAAGCAAAAGGCAAGCTTGGGAAGAACACTAAAGTGCTCCAAGGGACAAAGGGATGCAGACTCAAGCACAAGTTCCACCAACAATGGACTATAGTTTCTTTGCTCTCAATTCTCTTATGCGTTCAATGTATCCAAAGGGTTCCTTATATAGCTTTTCAATGGGGTAATGAAAGGTCGAATCCGAGCGATCTCAAGGTATATGGAAGACCAGGAGACAAGTGAGTTGGATCCACGTCAAGGAAAACTCCAAAAGGATTTGGATTTTTGTACACATCCTGATGTACATGGTTTTAGAGGTCAAACCCACGTATATACGCGATAAAAGGTTTAAAAGTCGCGTATAGCAATTTTCACATGTTTTTAGGGATGGTCTAGGAAACATCAAAGGACAAAAAATGGTCCAAGGGGTCTAAGGAGTCTGTAGAGGGACATGGGAAGGCCATATAAGTGTGATTCACCTGGTGTGGTAAAATATACTATAACAGGAGCCTCCCGAGAACACCAATTATATCAAGGATTTCACTCTCTCACCTGGACAGACACCTACTTGTTTCATTTAGTAGTCTTGGAGAATTAAATCACAATGAACTATTCCAAGACTCTAAAACCTAATCTTATTGATGAACCCTATCAAATAAAAAGTGTAATTCATTTTAACTAAGCGTTGATTTTAGTGGTTGTGATTACTCAAAGGGAAATGACGATGCAACCAATGATATTATGACTCAGTAATGAAATAAATGTGCACACCTAACAAACATTGTCAAGTGCAATTTTGTCTAAATGAGAAAACAGGGTATGCCACTACATGAGATGTATGTTTTTCCTTCAAATGATAATGAAACAATTCCTAAATGAAATCCTGACTATAACTTTAGTAAGAAAACCTAATGCAAGTACCATGCAAGTGCAAAATGAAAAAATGCATAAGTATGCCAGAATTTTTTTTTTTTGTATTTTCAAAATAAATGAGATGTAAAATAAGCAAAAAAACTCTACAAATCTCAAACCCTGCAACCACTCACAGTAAACATCCAATAAAGGCACCAATATTAAAGAAATATAATGCACTAATCCCAAAACAAAAAGGAAAAATGAATGACAAGAACCAAATCTAATTAAAAATAAATAAAAAAGGGTCTCTAGTCAGAAATAGAGGCTATATACAAACACCAAAAACACCCAGGAAGACTCAACAGAAATCAAACTTCACCCAGCAAGACTCAATCATCCAAATCAAACTCAAAATAGAGGAATGCATGACTATTTGTAGAAAACTTACGTACATACGTGACTTTTAAGCAGAAATCTGTGTGTATACGTGACCATGAATTAAAAAACTCATGTACAGGAATAAAAAGAGTGTAAAATGATAAGATAAGGTCAAAATTACTTCGATGGGACACTACTGGGAAAACATACCTCTAGACCTGATATAGAAACAAAGAAATAAAGAGAAATTCAAGCACATTGTGCACCCAATCACCAAAGAAAAAACAAGGAACCTCCTGAGTGGAGTTGCCAGTTCTGTTACAGAGAGAAAATTCCTATGGCTTGGGGTGTACCACAATAGATAGGATGACACCAGAAATCAATCCATTCCAATATGCAAGAGCAATAAATACATCTAACACTAAGGGATATGAATTGTACCTTATTTCAGACGGTTGATGTAGATCCCTGTTGAGCTTTTCCAACATGCTTGCATTCAAAATTCGCTCTCAATAACAACAAACAAGACAAGCATGATATATATCAATGTGTTAGGCCTACTTTAGCATATATAAACAATCATGTATAAAAAAATAAATACATCCATGGATACAATATTCATATTTATGCACATGTATTCAACATGAAATGGATATTTCTATTAATAAAATAGAGATACAATAGTGACAAACTCTATCAGCACTTTTGTGAACCAGAGAAACCAATTCCTCCACCTAGGCCTCCACCACTTCAATCCTCCATCTCTCAATGGAAAGATTACAAAGAAAAGGAAAGCCTGGGAAGAGAAGCACTGTGTGCTCTAAAGGGACAAAGGGATGCATACTCAAGCATAAACAAATGAGGCAACAATGGACTATAGTTTCCTTGTTCTCCAATTTCTCCTCCTTCAATGTATCCAAGAGGCTCAATATATAGCACTCCAAATAGTCAATGGAGGGTCGAGTCCAAGCATTCTCAAGGCATATGGAAGGCCAAGAGTCAAGTTATTTAGGATTATATGAGGAAAACTCCAAAAACTATGGATTTATGTACATTTTCTGATGTATGCGGGTTTTGGCTCAAAAGATGCATATACATGGGAGTATAGCTTAAAATATTATGTATAGGCATATACAAGTGATTTTTGGGGACTTTCTTGGAACATCAAAGTATAATATGGGATAAGGGGGTCCAAAGACTCTGCAGAGGGACATGGAAGGCCATAAAGGTGTGATCTACCAAGTGTGGTAAAATTAGGTATAACATTTGTGATAACTTCTTTTAAAAACAAAAACAGTTACATATACATTTTATTTTAGATAGATTAGTATAGCCTCTAGATAAGTAGTTAGTCTTAGTTTAGTTGGCTTACTTATAATTTAGTTTAGATATGTTAATTAGTTTAGGATACACATTCTCTAAGTTTAAGTAGTAGAACTCTCCTAAGAGAGTGAAACTTAGATGGTAGCAGGACCACAACATGTGAAAATTATCCATACCAAACATACTAGGGGTTGCAGTAAGTGCCTTGTGTGGGTTATTTTTCTATAGTTTGCCTCATTCAGGAAATCCAGGCAACACAATTTCATATCAATCTTATATTTATATCTCATGAAGATTTATGAAATCCCTTATTCTTCTTAATTTAAACATAACACAAGCTTTTCTATTTACCAATAAAATATAAAGATTGTAACATACGGTTTTAATCATGTTTATACCATAACATTATTCCTAATCCCGGGAATACAGATTGTAATGAAACAAAACCTAATTTTATAAAAAGTATATGATAATCAAATTGGCATGTAGCCCCACATTCATATCTCATGAATCAATCATGCAACTCTTATGAAAAAATCATGCATTCCTTATATTCATATCTTATGAAACAATCATGCATGCATTATATTCATCTCTTTATGAATTTTGTTATTTTTCAATAAAGGAAATACACACAATATATATGCTCACAATTCACAATCCCAGGAATAGGAATCTCTATATGACTGTAATGAAAACTTAAAAAAACATATAGATCTAAATAACATATAAAAAATTCTAGTACTTATGTTTTATTGTTTTGTGTGCTCCCTCTTGATCTTTGATTCCTTGCAAATATTTACTAGAGTCCCTCAGTCTTGATCTCCTTGCAAATTTGAGTGCATTCAAGAGGTAGTGAATTTCTAGATGGGCAAACTGCATACCATACAACCCGGAGTAAATGTTATTGTTACGAAGAAAACTTCCTATGGCTTGGGGTACCACAACAGACAGAGTAACCGCAGAAATCAATCCTTTCCCATATGCAAGAGGAACAAAACATCTAAAACTAAAGGATCTCGAAACATACCTTATTCTGGATGGTTGATGTAGATCCCCATTGAGATTTTCCACTCTCGCTTGTATTAGCAATTTTCTCTCTCAACATTCAACAAACAAGACAAGAATGTTATATAATGGTGTTAGACCTACTCTAGCATATATAATCAATAACATATAAGCATTTAAAATCATCCATGGATTCAATATTCATTTAAATACACATTGATGGACATGAAAATATATTTCTATTAATATAAATAAGAGATTACAATAGTGACAACCCTTGTCGGCATGCATGTGAACCGAAGAAACTGACTCCTCCTCCTTGGCCTCCAGCACTTCAATCCTCCATCTCTCGATAGAAAGCTCACAAGCAAAGGAAAACTCAGGAAGAACACAAAGTGCTCCAAGGGACAAAGGGATGCAGACTCAAGTATAAGCTCCGGAAACAATGGACTATATTTATCGTGCTCTTCAATTCTTCCCCTTTCAATGTATCCAAAGGGTTCCTTATATAGTGCTTCAATAGGGTAATGGAAGGTAAAATCCAAGTGATCTCAAGGCATATGGAAGGCCAAGAGACAAGTGAATTGTATCCACATCAAGGAAAACTCCAAAACTATTTGGCCTTTTATACACATCCCGAAGTACGTGGGTTTGAGGGTCATATTCGCGTATATGCGCGAGAATAGGTTTAAAAGTTGCGTATGGAAAATCATGCATGTTTTTAGGGATGGTATTGAAAACATCAAAGGTACAAAAATGGTCCATGGGGTCCAAATATTCTACAGAGGGACATGGAAGGTCATAAAGGTGTGATCCACCATGTGTGGTAAAATCAGCTGTAACAGATGCCCCCTAATGTGTGAAGTCAGAGGGGTGATACGATGGCCGAAATACATTACAAGTCCATCCTAGAAGTGGAGTGATGAAGAACCAAGTGGAAGAACCAGCCATCTAATAGTATAATACAATAATCAAACTCTGTACATAACTTTAAGTACATATAGCAATCCTGGATACATAAGAATACAATGGCCATGAATAAGCATGATACAAAATATGACATGTGTGTTCATTGCCACATACAATATAGATAGATCAGGATATCCATGATGAAGATATATAAAGGATCATGATCTCCATGAAAGCTGAAGATATACAATGGATCAAGATCTCCATAATGGCTGAATATATCTAACATACACTAGAATCAAGTCATGAGAGTTGAAATCTCATGAACACTGGCACGATCAAGGAGGTAGCATATATGAAATGCCACTAGTCTAGAAGGTCTTCCACATAATCTACTATGAGTAGATGTCCTACTATGTGAATAGAGGTGTCGAGGTTGAACATAGTAGTCCATCGTCTGATTACCGGTCATTGATGTATACTGTTAACAGACGCGAGATCACCCATCGATAATGAAAATGGAAATCAAGGTACTAGAGTGAAAACTAACAAGTGTGAATAAATGTGTTGAGGTTGAACACTTGAGAGAATCCATCGATCAGGGGACACTGATGTATTCCCAAAACTGTCGATGGTAAGATAACCTACCACTGATGACTGCAAGTCTCAAGGCACTCAAAATGACTATAGATTCCTATCCCAGAATAAATGATCTGAAGTCGATGGGATGAAATCTGTTGGAAGGAGGGAATTAAGGCATCCCTCATCATCCAACATGAGGTACTTAGCAAAGTTGTATAATGTGGAAGGACTCGATCATAATGTGCACAAACCAGTATTAGTATAGGGAATGGCCAACATGCAAAGTCAAAAGAACTGAGGAATTACTAACTCGGGTTTCAACTTCCTTTGAACAAGATCATAAAGGAAAGTGGTGACTGAATGTAGGTGGCATAGACTCAATATACAAAACTGGGACATTTTTGCAACACAGAAGGCATCGACAAAGGCTCCATAGGGACTGGAATCTTAACCAATCGGTGGAGATAAACTCAGAGAAATGAGTATAACTCCTAAAGTGAAACTATTAACCCAACCAGCGAATGTGTTATACAGTGCTCTATTCGAAGGCGACACAACTCGACTGCTACCAAAGATAACATCTTTTCCTGTCTGGATTTTTGTTTTTATTTTTATTTTTGGACTTTTTCAAATATTTTGAAAAGCTTGAAAAAGAATAAAAGTGATTTATAGTTACAGACTAGGAGGAGACGAGTGTCAAGGAACAAACAAACTAGTTCCAACCAACGGAACATACCTATGCTCAATGCAAGGAAACATGTGTAGGATAACAAAACTTAGGGGAAAGTCCCCTCCCAATAAAAAATGAGGAATCAAGCTGCAAAAGGATATGTAAAATGGCTCTGCATGGCTAGACATGAGACAAGCTTGGGCTATATAGCTGATAATCAAAATTAGGGAAGCCAGCATAAGGCTCAATGAGGCAAGAAAAACTCTTGATAATGCAATTACAACTTGACATAAGGGAGTCATGGGGAAAAAGGCCAGCAAATAGATCAAGAGGAGTATGAGTCTCTTGCACAAAGTCATGGTGATACTATACAAAGGAATCCCACTCCCTAAAGGAAAAATGTCTGCATGGGCGCCAAATGCAAAATGGGAACTAACTAGGGCACCCATGTATGGTCAAGCTCTACCATTCACATCATGTCACTTCTAAAAGCAATAAGGAGGTTTTGTGACAAGATAGAATGGGTTCATACCTAAGGTTATAATGAAATGGTCATAAGGTCATGCAAAGTGCAAATGGATGTGAAACCTAACCTATATTCTAGTTTAGACATAATACTTGAAATTAGCATGAACGGGTCAAAACCACAGTAAAAAACGACGCTCAAAATGGACTCCTACATCATCAAATTAGTCCAAAACAGTCCAAAGTGGTTAATAACGGTCCAAAACTATAGAAAGTGGGTGAAAAATTTCAAAATTTTCAAAAAAATTCTATAAATAATACAAAATTCAAAAATTCCAAATCATTTGAAATTTTTACTCATTTGAGCTCAAAACTTCCAATGCGAATTCTGGGAGCTTCATTCAGCGAAATTTGACACCATTTGTTCTAGGTAACTCATGTCCTCCTCTTCCCATTTCATGCATTTTTTTTCAATTTCCATGGTCAATTTTAATTTTTAGGCTAATCTAAAATAGGTGTTTCGGTCCACACGGATATCAGGGTTTTTTCTGTGTATAGGGTTGGCCATACGTAAAAAAACTCCCAAAACCACGTACATACACGGCTATTTTGCAAACAATCACGTATGCAGCCGTGCATAAGGATTTTTAAGGTAAATGATGACCAAAAATATTTTTTTATATGCAGGATGGTTCTAGAATGGAGGGAGAGGGAACATGGAGATGTAGAAGAATCTGTTCAAGGTGACTTAATGGCCCAACAAGCTCTACATGCATGTGGTTTGTATAAGTTTTGGTGTCTTGGAAGCCTACAGGCCAAACCAAGACTCCTGTAGATGCTAGTAGATTACTGGGATCCAGAATCAGATTCTTTTCATATTGACGGGATGTCTCTCATTATAGATATTGAGGACATATATTTTATTACTGGATTATACCAACGGAGAGAGGAGGTGAACCTACACTCTTATGGGCCCAGAGGTGGCCTTACCATTGATGAGTACATTGCAGTATACTATTTTCCAGACAAGAAAAAGGTTGGGAGTCAAATCCTGACAAAATCCATCTAGGTACTGGGACTAAAGGCCATACTATTGGCACTCGGTAGGATAGATGGTATAGCTTCACTCCACAAGGCCTCGTGGCCATTCATTTTATATGTCATGGAGTGTATGAGACCCACAGTGTACAACTGGAGCACTGCACTATTGAGTAACATGAAGCAGTAGCTCAGTGCCTACAAGATGGATAAGGTGAGAAACTCCAGTTTCGGCAGCATACTAAGCATGTTCTTCTTTGAGGGTATATTGGGGCTAAGCCCTAGAGTGGACATTCCTCCACACAGAGTTCGATATCTAGCCCAACGATGTTGGGAAAATATTATTCATAGACTGGGTAGAGGTAGGGTAGCTAACCCCTATCTAGCATACTTCTTTCCATGGTGGCGATGGAAGATCATTGCCATCGATGACTATCCCTATGCAGGGATAGAATTTTAGGGAGATACAAACATGCCCCTACCATAAGGAGCGGCATATGGTGACATAGGTAACGAATCCCAAACCCTCTTTTAATTTTTTTGAATTATTAATTTTTTTTGTGTTTTTTGATACATTAGCTCAAAATACATGTTTTGTTGTGACGACACATAGTGACAATCTATCATGTGTATGCAGATGTTGGACCATGATGACCAGATGGTTTCCCTCATCATAGATAGAGGGAAAGAGGACATGACATCATGGGTGTGGATGTGGAGCAGACTCTCCAAAGCATCCACACAAATTTTGTACGCTTGACACACAGGGTACCCATGGCGTAAGTTGAGGACTTTCCTGAGTCCATGCAGCTCTAGGTGGTTGGTGTACCAAGGGCATGGGTTTGATTATTTCGACGACTAGCTAGAGCCATGGTGTGATACCATGATCAAAACCCCCCTCCTCCTCCTCAAGCTTAGAGACCTGAGAGTGTTTCATTTGTGTACTACCGTGTATTAGATTTTGGTGGCTTGGAAGCCCCATTTTTGTATTATGACACTTATGTATTATGACGTCACATTTTGGATGTTTAGTGAATTTTTTTTATGATGATCGATTTTATTTATTTACATGTGTGTAAAAATGTATGTTTGTGATATGCTTATGGTCTATGAAACAAATTCCAATCTAACACATAGTTAGAATATGAGTTAGCAACTTGATTAAAAATTCTTGAAACATGTATATATGGTATGTTCTCAAATTGCCATTCTATAAATCTCACACGTAAGAATCTTCGTAATAATGTCGAATCCCTAATACAATACAATCCATTAAGCTATGAAACCACTAACTGGGAATCAATACGTACCTCAAGAGCGAGAACACCATGTGAAATGGCATCCAATAACTCAATAATGACACTATATTCAACAACATTGTTTTAAGAAGGCCGTAAACATACGCCTCCTGAAGACAATACCTAATTTGTAGGAGTATAAATCACCCAAGCAGCAGAAGCTGAGTTTTGAGTGTGGCAGCTAGCACCATTAGCGAATCCTATGTAAGCAAAAGACTCCATCGACATCTGCCATAAGAAACAAAAGCTAATCAACAAACCCGATCACCATAAGAAAACCTACCAATGCAAAGCACTGTACAATAATATACAATAATCAGCCCTGGCTGAAGATCATGCATGGTATTTTTTAAGATAGAGCCCATTTCTAGGCTTCGCCAAGGCTATCCCTTCATAATCCACCAGTTCATAGGCACCCTTCTCTGACACACGTTTGACTACGTAAGGACCATGACACATGGGATTAAAATTCCCTGCCCCCAAGGGTTCTTTAGCTTGATCCCATAAAAGGACTAAATCACCTTCACTAAACCTCCTTGGACAGATAGACTTATCATATTGGACCTTAATGCAACACTTGTTTACTTCTAGAGACACTAAGGCATCCCAGCACTACTCATCAAGATGCTCTAAGTGGACCAAACGTTCCTCCAATGCGGAAGTGTTTGGTAAAATCTCCATAGCTAACTTCAATGAAGGGGTTTCACATTCAACCGGCAAGACAGGATCCACCCATGTATGAGTTGATATGGAGAGAAACCAGTGGCAGTCTAAACTGTAGTTCTATAGGCCCATAAATCAGGATATAACATGATATTCCAATTCATCTTGCTTTGCATGATGGTTCATTGGAGAATGGACATAAGTGATGTATTCACTGCTTCAACCTGTCCATTCACCTAAGGGTAATAAGAAGAGGAGTGCTCCTGCTTATACTCTAACTTCCAAGCCAACTCTTCCATTGTATTCTGAAAGTGCCTACCATGGTCAGTGACAAGCTCTTTCGGAATGCCGAACCGAGTAATAATTTGGTTGAAAATGAAATGCAGGGCTATCTCACCATTGAATTTAATTGTGGACATAGCCTCAACCCATTTCGTGAAATAATTGACAACCACTATAATGTGATGATGCCCCCCAGGCGAAGCTGGGTTGTAACCCATGAAGTCAATCCCCCGCTTGGTGAAGGGACCGACGGTGATAATCAGATGTCATAGGGTAGGATGCAAGCACATATTGCATGCAAACACCTAGCAAGGGTGACACTTCTTAACCGCATTAACACAATCTTTGAATATTGACAGCCAATAATATCCCGATCTCAAGATTTTTTGGGTTGTAGAAAGCTTAGATAAATGACAACCACATGCCCCTCCGTGGAAATCATTTAGCATAACCTCAGCCTCATCATGGGTTAAACAACGATGTAAAATGGAATCTACCCCATGGCGGTACAAAGTGTTATCCACTCTAAGGTAGTTCTTAGATACATGATGTAATCATCGTCGCTCATCCTGTGAAAGGTGAGTAGGGACCTTCAACATTTGCAAATATATAATTATATCCCCATACCATGGGTCCAAATTTGAGATAAGGAAAATATGCTCATTGACAGACATATCCTCATAAACCTCCTCCTCCTCCACACTTGGAAAATTAGAAATGAGCTCCGCAAAAATTAATGATTTCTTCAATTTCACTGAAACAAATTCGAGATCGAATTCTTGCAAAATAACAATCCACTTATTATATTTTCCCCTGATCATCCTTCTAGTGAGGATAAACTAAAATGGATTGACATGAGATACCACCAAGGTCTAGCGAAGGAGAATGTAATGTCTCAATCTCTGAACCGCATGAACGGTGGCCAAGGAAAATTTCTCCACATGAGAATAATGAATTTTGACATCAATAAGGTTTCAGCTGAAATAATATATGACATGCTCGTGGAGCTCCTCATCCTCCTAAACCAAAACCATACCAACTGCCTCCATGGACGCGGCCACATAAATAAAAAAATCATGGCTATAGTCAGGTGGAATAAGCACGGGGGCTGATTCTAAGGCTTTCTTAAGAGCATCAAAGGAATCCTAGGCTTGCTTATCCCAACAGAAAGTTGTTTCCTTCTTTAAAAGACACATAAAGCCTTTAGTCAAATTGGAAAAATTAACCACGAATCTCTACAAGAAATTTTCCATGCCTTAAAAACACTGAATATGTCTAATATTGGGCGGGGGAGACAATTGAAGTATTGCCTCAACTTTTAAGGGATCAAATCTTATACCCTCCTTGGATACAATGAACCCTAGCAAGCGACCAACGGTCACGCAAAAGATGCACTTATGAGATTTAACCTAAACTGGTAATGGAGGCATCTTTCAAATACTAATCTCAAATGGTATGGATGACACACTCTTAGACAAGAATGAGCAGCAAGATCATCCAAATACACTTCGATAATTGTTTTGAGATCATGAAAAATTAAGGTCATAGCCTGCTGAAATGTGGCACTGGTGTTTTTAAGGTTGAAAGGAATCTTTCGATATGCAAACGTAACCCAAGGACAAATAAATGCAGTTTTATGCTGATCCTCGGGTTTGATCTAAATCTGATTATATCTAGAAAAACCTTCCATGAAGGAGAATACCTCACTTCTCGCACAGTCATCCAAAATTTGATCAATAAATGGTGTGGAAAAATTATCCTTAGGATAAACATGATTTAAATCACAGAAATCAGTGCATATACGGATTGCTCCCTGCTTCTTATCAACCGGAATGGAATTTGAAACCCACTCTGTCAATGGAATGGGATAGATAAAACCGTATTTTAATAGTTTCTCTAGATTAGCCTTAATAGCGGGTGTTTTTATAGGATTCATCGCATGCAAACGTTGTCGAACGGGCTTCACATTCAGATAGGTATTAATTTCATGTTTGACAATATGAGGGTCGATACCTCGCATTTCCTCATATGACCAAGCAAATATGTCATGAAACTCTTTAAATAGCTCGGTATACTCCTTGATTTCATCAGGGGAACAATTCGCCCCAATGTAGACGTTCTCAACTTTGCTAGGATCACGAGAAATATTGATAGGAATAGTAGGTGATAAATTCTCCATGTTCCCATCATCTAAACATGAGAGCGCAATGGAACCATGGGACTACCAATATTCTGGCTAAGAGTCTCCTTAAAGTCCTCACGCTCCATACAGTTAAGCTCAGGAAGAAAATAGAATCTACGGTGTAACTCTTCCCAAGGTGGCTCAACCCCAGACATGGACTCAATAATGGATTCATCTGATGGAAAAACATCATCAAGGCAATCATGTGCGTGAGAGGACTCAACTGCCCATGCAGGAAGCACATACAGGTCCTCCTCCTCCATCTGCGAAGAGGAAGTACTAGGCTCTACAACACAGTTAAGATTCGCTTGATATGCTATCATTTATGCAGGAAACGGCACATCCATATCGACAGGTCCATTCAAAGGACTCAGTGAAGGAAGAATCCAAGGATCTTCCATATGGCTAGTGCAAAAAGACACCAAATTCAACGAAGATGAAGCCCCACCAAAACTAGATCCGATCATAAGAATGGGCGTAGGACAACTAAAGGTCCCCATAAGGGATGGATACATACCCACACCCACACTCCTAGTTGTCGGCTAAGAATGATCGATAATTAGGATAGAAGCTCTCGATGATGCACTAACACTCATATGACGGAATGATGTCTGATCAATCGTAACAATATTCCCATTAAATGGAAACAAAACTACTCAAAATAGAGAATAGGCTACGACTTGCATACTATACATCCAATTCCATCCCAGTAAAATATTGTAGTCAAGGGGTGCATCAACCACCTCGACCTCAATCGCGATGATCTTCCCTCCTATTTGGACCTTAAGAGAAGGAAGAATCCTGTGTGGTCGAAATGATCTACCATCAAAGGCAATCAACATGGTAGCGGATTGAGGCAACTCAAGAGAACCGAAACCCTTCCAGCACGACAAAGACATCACGGAAGCAGCAAAACCTTCGTCAATCACAATGCTTTTAACGGTCATATTAAGACACTCTACATGAATCAAAAGAGACACATAGTAAGGCGAGCGAGGTTGTAGTGCCATGGTTTCAAATTTGATGACGGAAGAAGAGTTATCATCATTAATCCCAAGAGCTGAAATCCATTAGAGGAAATTTGAGGTCTAAAATGGGCCTCCTAAGGAAAATAATAAAATAATAGTTAAAATAATAAAATAATAGTTAAAGTAATAAAATAATAGTTATTAATTTTGGAGGAAGAATGAAAAAAACTACTTTTTGTGTTCGTATTTTCGACACATCTCTGTGATTTTTTACTAAAATTCTAAGTGAGAGAGCTCATTAGATGTGGAATTTAATTCCGCATCCAACAAGTACCCACACTGCATACTTTTGACAGACCCCGCTACCCCAAAAACAAGAAATACCTGAAAAAATGTGATGATGATGTCATCATCACATTTTTTCAGATATTTCTTGTTTTTGGGGTAGAGCAGTCTGTGAAAAGTATGTAGTGTGGGTACTCGTTGGATGCAGAATTAAATTTTGCATCTAAAGAGCTCTTGCACTCAGAATTTGAGTAAAAACATAGGGATATATGTCGAAAATACGAACAAAACAAGTAGTTTTCTTTTATGACAAATATGTCAATTCAACCATTATGGTTTACTCATTTTATTGAAATTCTATTAGTTCTTGAATTCCAACTCACAAAATTTATTGTTGGCACGTTTTCTTATAAGGCCCATTTTAGACCCCAAATTTCCTCTAATGAAGGCTTTCCTTTGTGGAGGACAAGTCTGAAGTACTTCAAGCGCGGACATCGCACAAGGAGTTTGGCCCAAATCCTCAACAATGGAATAGTTTTGGGTGGCTTAGGAATTAGGATTGTGCCCCAAATGCTTTAGGACTCCCTTAAGAATGCAAGGTGCAATTTCAGGTTTATCCATAGGGTTTTCGATACGCAAAGGGCTCTCGGGTGGAGTGGGTTCTTTTCCAAGGTCCGGTTGTGATGAACCATAATATTTCACATGAGTCACAACCTTAGTAGCATGTACCATGTTGATGCAACCATGTCCACTATTGGCTTCCGATGGATTTTGATCTCTGCCCGATGCACAATGAGGATCATTGGTCCTTGAGTTCATATTTTTATTATGGGGTAAATGATTGGTTAGCAAAGTTGGGCCCTGTGTTATGAATCTCGAGGCATATTCCATATGAGGTCACAAGTGAGTGAGATGGTCCTCCTTACACAATTTGCAAGGAAACTTTACCTTACATTTAGACTGCTTGTCCCCCCCCAGCATTGTCGGCATTATTGTCACTAAAATTAGCATTTTCGTTCTTGTTCCCACCCTTACGATTATTTTTACCCTTTTTCTTATTCCTTTCGGGATGCTAGTTTCCCTTCTGGTCTGACGATTTCTCGGAAAGTACACTCATCATTTGGGTGGGTTGAGATGAAGCCGTGGCTTGTCCCGAAGTGAATTGATTAATAGACAATTGGATCACTTGTTTCACAACCGAATCCATAGTTTTCGCACTTGTACAACCCACAATGCCATCGGCATGTGGTCTAGGCTTGATCTTGGGGTCAAAACTAGAATGCAGAGCGTTAGGTATGATCTCATACAAAAGTCTAGATTGAGAATAGATCAAATCCAAATCCTATGCCCTAAATATTGCTTGTTCCTCGTTTTGGACTCTGTATGTAGAAACATCCTTCACGATTTAAGGTAACAACGACTTGAGGAACCACTCAAGGAGAAATTCTGGTGGTATGAAGGCTTTAATCAACCTATTTCATCTACACCACACTTAGATATGATCCGAGATATGTGTGGCTTTGTCTTGTCGAAATGTCAGCACGAGTTTTGTACCAACGTTGTAGCGCACGGGTAGCTGAAAGTGATTGAGGAAATTCATGGCAAGGTCATTGAACAAAATGAATACCCCCCTTGGTAACTCTATATGCCACTTCGATGCTGTCTCGGTGAGTATTAATCTTGTCTACTGATCTAGGAACAAAGAATCAATATCATCAAGAATTAATCAGTAAATAACTCATGAAATGATGTAATCGATCTATAGGAATAGTAGCTGCTTTGTATTCACATAAAGAATGAATAATTACAATTACAATGACATGCTACAAGCATGAATGAAGAGACAATTCGAATTCCTTAGGAGGTCATTCTAATTGAATGAGTGAGTCTAGATTAACTAACTGTAAGCCATGGTTCACACTCAGTTAACCACTGACCAAAACCCTAATTGACTCAACTAACCCTAACTGAAGGTGGAGTGCAATAAATGACTGAGTCTCAACTGAAAGAGATCAGACACATGTCACATCTCACCAACCATCAAGAGGTAGTGCTACACTAACTCCAGTGAACCTCGATGAGTTTAACTGAAGTTGAACCTCACATCAGAATTTGGTGGAGGTGCCCCTGTTGACTCCAGTTCATTAAATAATCATTAAATAATATATTTAATGAGAGGAGGCACCTTAACTAACTTGTTTAACTGATTATAACCACCAGTTAGCAATTAGGTGCATTAATATCACTCAGATCACCCTTGGAGTGCTCCAGTTAGCCTCCCCGAATGTAGGAGAAGGCTAAGTTAGCCTCCTTGACTGAAGGTAGGCGTGGGTGTGACTAGATGATGTCAATTAGTGCTCCATTGATGTCAATTAATGTCAATTATACTTAGGATAGTGGTTTAACTAGGCCAATTTGACCAAAAAGAGTGTGTATGGTGGTAAATGTCTCCAACACCCCCCCTTAAGCTATAATCAGGAAGAGTTAGAAAACATAAATGCATAAAAATGTTAGGGCCACAGCAACTAAGGCCATAGGCCACCTTGTACAACGCTGAAACTGAAACAATGCTCAAAACAAACTAAGTGAGGAAAAGAGGGAAAACCCAGTGGGAAACCCCCCCCTCAAGCTAAACACTGGAAGTAGTCTGAATCACCTTGATGAACTCACCCCCAATAGTGAATGGAGGTAAGTGAACTTCTTTTCTAAAAATATCTTGTTGAAGATGTCTGCAATCTGCTCATCAATTGGGCAGTATTGCAGAATGATGGTCCTTTCATGCACTAGCTCCCTGATATAGTGCATGTGGATCTCTACATGCTTGGTGATCTTCCTAGTAACTGGATATGTGGATATCTTAATAGCACTTTGATTGTCACAAAAGATTACAGTGGACAAAGTACTACCAAGATCAAACTCTGAAAGAGTGCCTTGCAACCAAATTGCTTGGATGCAAGCATTCATCGCTCCTCGATACTCGGCCTCTGCTGAAGATAGTGCTATGGAAGCACGCTTTTTGCTTGACCAGCAAATGGGGCCACCACAAAACATGAATACATATCTATAAGTAGACTTCCAATCAATAGAATCACCCACCTAATCGGAATCTGTGTATCCAACGAACTCTAGCCCGGAGTCTGCAGCATAGTGAATGTCGTAGGTCCTAGTTCCCTGAACATACTGGAGGATCCTCTTGCCTGCCTTCCAATGAATATCATGAGTCTGCTGCATGTATCTTGATACATAATTCACGGCATAACAAATATCAAGCCGATAATGTGTCAAGTACAACAAGCTACCAATCAGCTGTCGATAAATAGTGCAGTCCATGGGAGGTGTGCTTTTTCCTTCTTCAAGGCTGATCCCTGAAAGGAAAGGGAATGGTGCAAGCCTAAAATAATCCATGTTAAACTTGAATAACAATTCTGAAATTTATTTGGACTGAGTGACCATAATCCCATCATAATTTTTCTCAATTTCGAGCCCCAAAAATGGTTTTAGAAGCCCCAAATCACTCATTTCAAAGGCATTGTGGAGAGCAGTTTTGATGGCCGAAATGGAGGAAACTGTGCTACCTGTGCTCAGTAATTCATCAAAATATAAAAAAATTGTAATTATATTACCATAATAATACTGTAAATACACATTTGGATCTGATCTACATCTCTGGAAGTTTTGCAAGAGAAGGAAGGCATCCATCTTGGAATACCACTCTCTTGGGGCTTGTTTTAACCCGTATAGTGAATTCTTTAGCTTGCAAACCAAAGATGGGTCAGTGATGTAGCCCTTAGGCTGCTTCATTTATATCTCCTCATTAATATCTACATGTATAAATTATGACTTAACATCCATGTGATGCACTTCCCAGTGCTTGGATGCTGAAATTGCCAAAACAAGGTGGATGGAGTCCATTTTTGCAACTGGTGCAAAGGTCTCATGGTTTTCCACTCCTTGGACCTGAGAGAAACCTTTTTATACCATCCTTGCCTTATATTTGTATGTGCTTCCATCAGCAGCAACCTTGGTAAAAAAAAACCACTTTCATTGAACCAATTTCCTTCTCGGAGGAAGAGAAACTAGCTCCCAAGTAGTGTTTTTCTGAAGAGAATTCATCTCTTCATCCATGTCAAATTTCCATATCGAATCCTTTCAAGCATGATAGTAGGATTTTTTATATGAACTAATCATCAAATAGCAATTTTAAGACATCAAATTATCAGGACAAGAGAGTGCAATATCTGCTCTTTGGAAATCAGACCGGGTTCTCCTTGGATCATCCAGATTTCCAATGTTGTCTCCTGTGGAGGAGAGTGTCTGTCGGGCCCATGTAGGAAGATGATTTTGAAATTCAGGTTATGATTCAGCATATTATTATTTATACACACTGATATCATAAATCATAGGATCCAAGTCAGGGTCATCACCCCCAATTTCATCATCCAAATATTCAGTAGAATAGGAAGGAAATTCAACAGTTTTCTCCTTCACTAGTTCCACCTCCTGAAGAGGCTCATCGAACTTGAAACTTTTCTCAATGATGATATGTTTGGTCTTGATATATAGAAGCTTGAACCCTTTAGATTCATCAGGATACCCAATCAACATACATTCTATGATTTGCGGTTGCAAAGCCTTTCTTTTATGAAGCGGAATCCGGGCCCATGCAGTGGACCCAAACACTCGTAGGTTCGACACATATGGATTATGTCAGAAGTATGCTTCGAAAGGGGTATTACCTTTCATGGATGAGTGTGGCACCATATTCTGAATGTATTCTACAGAATTCATGGCCTTAGCCCACAAATTTGCAGCAAGCTTCTTGGATTCCAACATACAAGTGGTCATCTCCTTGAGAGACCAATTCTTCCTTTTCGCTACTCCGTTTTGCTGTGGAGTGTAGGAAATTGAATGTTGGACCTGAATACCACTTTGGGAGCATATGTACAGAAACTAATTACTAACATACTCCCCTCCATTATCAGATATCAATATATTTATCTTAAGCCCAGAGGCATTTTCGATCAAGGCCTTCAATTCAAAAAAAAATTCACATACTTTTGATTTCTTTTTGAGAAAGAAAACCCATGTATACCTTGAAAAATCATCAATAAAAGTAAGGAGATACCTTTATCCATTCATGGATGTGATAGGCATCAGACCGCTGATATAAAAATGTATCAGCCCCAATATGCATGTAGCTTGGTTTGCCTTCCCCCGATCGAACTTGTGCTCAGGGTGTTTTCCAATCACACAGCCTTTGCAAATTCCCACGGTTGCCTTGATGACCGGGAGGCCTTCAACCATGGATTTTTTTTGTAATTGATGAAAATATTTGAAATTAATATGGCCAAAACTCTCATGCCTTAGCCTACTAACCTCATTTCCATGAGTTAGCAGAGCGGTGGGCTTTGCATCCGCAACAAAGTGAGATAACTCATAGGCTTTTGCATGATGGTTTGCAAGGCCTTTAGCAATGAGTTTCCCAGATGCAATTTCTGTTATCTCAACATCATTTGGGCTGAAATAAACTTTCTTAGGCACTCTAGTATGTGTCATTTGATAGACACTAGGGAGATTTGATGCCAGAGATGGTACATACAATACATTTGAAAGAAACCATTTTCAAGATCAACCGTACCTTGTCCTTCTGAAATGATGGTGGAGTCATCTCCCGTGTGGATGGGGATGGATTTGCTGGTCTCCAAGGATGAAAAGGAGTCTTTTTCATCCGTCATGTGTTTTGAATCTCTAGAGTCAATCAATAGTGCTTTGGACTTCGAAGTGCTTTCCATGAGGGCATGACCTTTTTAATGCTGTGGTTCCTGATCTTGCTGATATCTCCTCCGAAATCTCTCTAGAAGATTGATGTGATTCCTCTCAAGGAGAGAGATTGTTTCATCAATCTTCTTCTTCATGCAAGCATGTTCAAGGTGGAAGCCCTTCCCACAATAATAACACTTGAATTTTTACTTTCCATGGTGCCTATTGTAATCTCACAGATCACATAAGGTTACCAATAATACACACTAAAACATATATATAAAATAGAGACAAGAGATAAGAACAAATAGGTGAATAAACAGATTATATTATACGAATGAGTCCATACAAAATAGAGAACTGAATTGATTTCTCATCTAGCTCAACAACCTAATATATATGATTACAGGACGGTTACAAAATAACTATCTTTTGGTTCGGTGAACCGACACGACCTTAGGTGGCTGAACTAATCTCTAGTTTTAGTCGGTCGACCGACTTAGTCAGCTGTTCGACTAAGTCAGCTCATCGACTTAGTCGGTTGATCAACTAAGTCGGCTATCCTTCAATTCAACTTATCGATTTGCTCCTTTCACATCTCCCCCATGAACAAAATTTTTCTTCATCCCGAAGAAACAGGGAGGTACAAAATTCTTCGTAGCTGGCCTCAATAGTTATTACGGTGGGCTGTGAAGTCTAATGGTCAGTCGTTTCTGTATGCAGACTTCTACAATGGCTGGGGCTGTTATTGCGAGGTGATGTTGGAAATCTCTCCAACTCTGCAAAATTTTCTAGATGTCGATGGTGAGTGTGGTCAATCTTGATAAGATCGACATATTTTCTGAGATGGAGACTTCATCTATCTTCTCCATGTCAGAACCCATAAACTGGTCCTTCTCCTCTGCAGTCTCAATAAGTCGTTTCATCTATGAGTAGATGCTGTCGACTTTCTCCAAGTTAGGGAGAGCTTGTTGCACCCAACAATCTTCTTCCCTCTCCAGTCGCTGCAGTTTGGCAGTTTCAAGCACTATCTGTTCTTTGATTGTTGTTTTGAGTGCTTCCTCAGTGGTTTTTCTACTTTCTAATGCCTGAATCCCTTGACGATTCTGTCGAGTCTGCTGATAGAATTACCCATAGTAATTAGGCTAGTCTCTTAGTATTTGCTCAGTTATGACAGACTCCTCCATATGATCCTGCAACACTTTATAGGCTTCAAAAAATGCAGTGTGTTGTCCCAGCAATGGAACCAATGTTGTAATCTCACAGATCACATAAGGTTACCAATAATACACACTAAAACATATGTATATAACAGAGACAAGAGATAAGAAAAAATAGGTGAATAAATAGATTATATTATACGAATGAGTCCATACAACACAGAGAACTGAACTGACTTCTCATTTGGCTCAACAACCTAATATATATGATTACAGAATGGTTACAAAATAACTACATGTCGGTTTGGTGAACCGACATGACCTTAGGTGGCCGACCTAATCTCTAGTTTTAGTCAGTCGACCGACTTAGTCGGCTGTTCAACTAAGTCGACTCATCGACTTAGTCAGCTGATTGACTAAGTTGGATATCCTTCAAGTCGACTTATCGACTTGTTCCTTCTATAGTGCCCTTTTCCTTTGTTCTTCCTTGAGCCAGAAGACTCAACATGTTGCTAATTTTCAACTCTAGGTTTAGGAGCATCAAATTTAGTTTTTGGGTTCTTCTGCTGCTTTCCTTTACCCTTTAGATCTTTGGGCTCCGAGACATGAAGGGGTTGATCACGGGAATATATTATGATCCCTATCTAGACAAGCTTGTCATGTTCACATGTTAGGGAATCAATGAACGCATTGAGTGTAGGCATCTTCCATCCAGGGGTTGTGAGCTTCCCTGCACAGAATGTAGAAATTTTTTTTGAATAATCAGACCCAAGTTTGGAGAGTATGGTGAGGATGAGCTGATCATCCTCCTTCTCCACTTTGCATTGCTTCAAGAGTAAAATGGTATGCTTTAACTTTGTGAAGAAATCATTCAGAGTCTCGAAGTTGGAGGGTTGGACAGACATGAGTTCATTTTCGAGCTGGTAAACACTTAAGTCATCATGCTTTCTGTACAAAGTCTCCAATTTGTCCCATATTTGTTTCAGAGTCTTCAATCCTGTAAGATGGAAGAGAAGGTCTCAGGAAATAGAGAAGCATAAGAAACCAAAGGCTTCATCCTTCTTGTTCAAGAATATTGATTTTTCTGTGGTGGATCCAGGCTCAACTTCAGTGTCCATGGTGACTCTAAAAATTCCTCTGGAGCACTGCTGAATCTCCATATCATTTTTCCATGAGAGGAAATTGTATGGAGTCAATAGATCTACTGAGGAGGCCATCTGGATGTGCTGGAGTGAATGCTGCACCTGTAGAAACCTAAAAATCAAAACAGAAAGGGCAATGTAAGGTCGGACATCCTACACATTCTAGGCTTTCATCACACCCAGTATAGCCAATCAAGCAAGCTTGATCAAAAAGTTATTTACTTGAGGTATTAAGTGGTAAGCCTTGGCTTCTGGTGCAGTGTTGGATTTTTGAGCTATTGCTCAAATTTCATGCAGAAATCTGTCAAAAAGCTTGTTTTTGAGAGATAGAGCTTCGTCCCACTGTAAGCTCTGATACCATATTAATCTTGTCTATTGATCTAGGAACAAATAATCAATCTTATCAAGAATTAATCAACAAATAACTCATGAACTAGTGTAATTGGTCTACAGGAATAGTAGCCGCTCTGTATTCACATAAATAATGAATAATTACAATTACAATGACATGCTACAAGCATGAATGAAGAGACAATTTGAATTCCTTAGGAGGTCATTCGAATTGAATGAATGACTCTATCTTAACTGACTGTAAGCCATGGCTCACACTCAGTTAACCACTGAGAAAAACCCTAATTGACTCAACTAACCCTAACTAAAGTTAGAGTGCAATAAATGACTAAGTTTCAACTAAAAGAGATCAGACACATGTCACAGTTCACCAACCATGAAGAGGTAGCACTACAATGATTCCAATGAACCCCAATGAGGTTGACTGAAGTTGAACTGCACATCAAAAGTTGGTGGAGGTGCCCCTGTTGACTCCAGTTCATTAAATCATCATTAAATAATATATTTAATGAGAGGAGGCACCTTAACTAAATTTTTTAACTGATTGTAACCACTAGTTAGCAACTAGGTGCATTAATATCACTTAGATCACCCTCGGAGTGCTCTAGTTAGCCTCCCCGAATGTAGGAGAAGGCTAAGTTAGCCTCCTTGACTGAAGGTAGGTGTGGGTGTGACTAGATGATGTCAATTAATGCTCCACTGATGTCAATTAATGCCAATTATACTTAGGATAATGGTTTAACTAGGACAATTTGACCAAAAAGAGTGCGTATGGTGGTAAATGTGTGCGTTGAAATAGCCTTAAATGAATTGAGTCATCATGTAAGGAATTGGAAGAGCACCAAAGGTGAAAAGTAGTGACATGTTCACTAGGATGTTCTCCTAATTTTCCCTCAAAATTGGGAATGTCCAGGGGAAGCTTGTTAGGGATAGCCGGCCAAGCCGGGTCATGAGATACTAGATTATTCATAAATCTTGATAAGTCCGGTAAGTTCAATGTTGCAAGGAAAGGGATCCTAGGTTGAGCTGGTCTATGCCACACTCCCTGATAGTTCTGGTTCATATAAGGATGATTACTGTAAATACCATGGCCTTAACCATAATATCCTCCTCCCATTTGACTCGTGTAGGGCTGCATGGAAGCATTATGATGTGGTGTACCTCGACTATGCGGTGCTACAAAGCCATAATTAGAAGAGTAAGCAGGTTGTTGATACCTGTACCCATAGGGTTGATAGTTCTGTCCATATTGCGGTCCATAATACTGTACATGAGAAGCTCCATAAGGTGTCCCATGGGATGTCCCATGAGAAACTCCCACTACTACATTTCGATCCAAAATCCGACGGTTACTTCCGACGGCGCGTGGATTTCTCTTTTTAAACCTACCAAAAATCACAAAGTTAAATTTTTTTTTTGTAAATGTAACCACCAGTGTCGCTTAAGCGATAGATATTCTCCTAACCGTCGGTTAAGCGACGGCTATTCCCATAACCGTCGCATATCCGACGCTTATGCTAAATGCTTTACATCCAAGCACAATACTTTTTATCAAAGCATAGCGGTTTTTTTTTTGGAGGGAAGCTCTGATTTTAACTAACCGTCGCATATCCGACGCCTAGTTTTAAATTGAAAATCGTATCCGTATTATTGCCGCGCTTTCCAGTTCACTTGCAAATGCTAAAGATCTTGGAGAGTGGATTGGTGCTACTGCACATGGGCGGGGACGATGGTGCGAAGCGAGAAGGGAAGGTATCTAACCTACCGGGGGATATCATTAACTAGGGCTCCTCATTTAGGCCCTTCAATGCTCGACAGAGGAGTGCAAACTTTATTAGCTCTGAGCTTAGACCGGA
>LPNX010427000.1:20137-32639 GCA_001517045.1 Pseudotsuga menziesii | reverse complement strand
TGTGCTTTATGGTATGATGTTAACTTGTCATAGGGTAATGTAGAGTATGTTATTGTGTACATGTTAGATTTGTAGAGTATGTTAGTGTGTGTTACTATGTGTAGATTAGGGTATATGTTATTGTACATGTTAGAATTGTATGATGTTAAAAAGTTCATGAGTCGTTTAAATTCTTCCTTTAAGTATTGGAAATTCATTTAAGTTAGCACACATGCATGAACCACACATATCATTATATCACATAGGTCATCCACACATATCATGTTCCAAGACCAAGTCAACCATGATATCATGTTCCAAGATCAAGTAAACCATATCTATGTATAAATTTGAACCTTGCTTTATATTATATATGTTTATAGCAATAATGTTGTACAAAAATTGCCATGCCACATGGCCATAATACAAAATAGTGGATCAAAAAGTACATCTGTGTGTACACATATGAACAAAAAGATACATCTATGTATGCCCCCTATACATTTTTTCTAGTTATCCCCTGTTTTGCTGCCACTTCCAGAGTCTTCAGAGAAGTGTAGCTTTCTTTTGTGACTGCTCACTGGTGATCCCCATTGCTGAACAAGAGGGATAGGTCTCATCAGTGGAGACTGTAGAAAAACCAACATTTGTAAGTTAATTTACCAACCTTTAAAAATTCTATATAAATTTGTTCAAATTCCTTGAAACCAAAATAACATTTCTACTTACTGTACATGAGTAAGTAATCACGGGTCCTGGTGCCTCACTGACAGCGACCCTGATTGGGTGCTCTTCTTGCACCACTTGATCACTATTAGGCTACATATATATATATATATATGCCAATGTCAACAAATATACATGTACCTTGTGGGGGAGAGGGTCACCAATTTGGGTTTCTTCAAGCACCAAATCAGAGAAAGATATGTACACACAAACGTACAAAGAAAGCAATCTAGACATAAACATACCTGCTGGCTCGTCAAAGGTGGGCCACCGGTTTGGTGCTCTTTATGCACCGATGCCTCACTAGGGTCCTGCATATAAAGTAGCATATATATATGTCAATTTCATATAACATAGTGAATCAGAGACATATATACTATTTGGAAGGAAAATGTTGAACTACCAAAGAAAGTGAAACATGTACATGTACTTGTTTGGGGGGAAGAGGTGGGTTGACAACAACCTCTCTTTGGTGCTCTTCAAGCACCACTGTCACAATAGGTTCCTACATAAAGTAACATATATGTCAAAGCGATATGTAAGTTACAAAATGATTTTTCCAAACAAAGTGAAACATAATTAAAAGCATATATAATTAAAAACATATTTCAAATAATACCTGTGTCTGTGAATCTACCTCTGCATGAGAGGGAATAGGCTACGAGACAATATAATCATCATGGGAAACCTGCATAAAACATGTTACATATCAAAATTAGGATACATATTGAAGGTTACTTGATCAAGATATGTACACAAACGTACAAAAAAAGCGATCTACATAAACATACCTACTGTCTCGTCAACAGTGGGCCACCAGTTTGGCGCTCTTCACGCACCGGTGCCTCACTAGTGGCCTGCATATAAAGTAGCATATATATGTCAATTTCATATAAAATAGTGAATTAGAGATATATATACTACCTGGAAGGAAAATGATGAACTACCAAATAAAGAGAAACATACATACCTTTTTGGGGGGAAGAGGTGGGTTGACAACAACCTCGCTTTGGTGCTCTTCAAGCACCACTGTCACAACAGGTTCCTACATAAAGTAACATATGTCAAAGAGATATGTAAGTTACAAAATTATTTTTCCAAACAAAGCGAAACATAATTAAACTTCATATTTCAAATAATACCTGTGTCTGTGAATCTACCTCTGCATGAGAGGGAATAGGCTGCGAGACAATATACTCTTCCTGGGCAACCTGCACAAAACATGTCAAGTATCAAAATTAGGATACATATTGAATACATTACAATCTATACTATAAATATATAAATAATGTTGACAAATTAACAAGTATAGTTCTTACCCCTATTGGTGAAGAACCAAACCCATAAGCAATATTGACAGCCGCATCAATGTTGAGAACATTGATCGATGGACTATGCGACTGTGGTGTGCCATGGGACACCAGCTGCATATTTGTTCACAAAAATTGTTAGATAATTAAATAGAAATAAAGTGCGAAACAATTGAAGATTTTGACATGAAACAAAATATAATATTAAAATAATGAGTTTTACTTACAAAGCGAAGTAATCCATCATCTCAGAAGTCGAAAGCAAGGCCATAGCATATGGCTCCACATGATGTGCAAGGGTGTGGAGTAACACGATGCTCTGAAGACTCTGCATCTCCTCTGTGATCTGTAGATGGGTCCGCCGTACAAGTGCCAACCCCTTGGTCTACATTGCCTTGGACATCAGTCCCATGCTCAAGCAATGTCTCTGCCATGTCAAGTAATGCCTCCTGTGTATACTCAATGACAGGACATGTAGGAGGATATACCCAAGGGGGTTTTGGTGTGCGTGGTGGGCGTGGCACACGGTTGGGATCTGTCCTGGCTCCTTCCCTATCTTGGGGCATCCCATGACCAACAGCCTGGTTGCCTAAGAGATCGAAGTAGTTAACATGTTTCCTTAGGATGAATTCTGCATACAACTTCCTAAGGAAATAAAATGGGATGTCCCTATTCCCATGGGGGTCTTCATCAAAGACCATATACCAATGATCCATCCAATTAGCCTTTATATTTGGTTCAATGCACCAGTCTATGGAAATGTGTGCTCGACTAGTGGGTGGAACCAATTCGGTGCTAGGGTCTCGGAATAATGAAAATAACTGGTCTTTTGTAATTTTAAGGGCTTTGATGTCTTTATGAGTCAATCCATCGGAGTAGTATTGCCTCCTAGATTCTCTGTATGAGGTAATGTTGTACAGAGCTCCTTGGGCACCGAAAATTGTGTTTTTTATTGTGTCCAAGGCATCGGCTAAAGAATCTCTCAAATGACCCCCCCCCTCTAATAGAGCTAAGGCGCCTCAATGATTCCAAGCGTGCAATAATCTGTGTGTTTCTATCTTGTTCCCCCTCCGGGTCTAGGTTTGGTTGTGGGTTAGGTTGTTGTGGGTTATTAGAGGGTGGGTTTTCCACATTATATTGTTCATTTGTGTTGTCTGTTAATATTTAAACATAAAATTGCAAGTTATTTTACTTAGAATCATTATTTGATTGTTCACATTCAATTATTTTTTTAAATTTGTTCAAAATAATTATAAAAACAATGAAATTATGAAAAAAAATTAAAAAATGGAAGGCTAAATGAAAAGGATTGAACTAGAATTTACCTGCCATTGGAGCAATCCACCTCGAACTCAGCCTCGACCTCGACCTCGACCTCAAAAAGGTAAAACACAAATCACACTTGCGGTTTTTTGCTCTCCCGATGCTTTGAAAATGAGATTTGAGGGGCCGGCGGCCTCTATTTTTTTTTTTTGCTTTTGAATATCGCAAGTGCGATATATCGCATATGCAATATATCATACTTGCGATATACTTCTTTTGTGGCCCCCTTCCAAAAAAATAACATGTTTGGCAATGTTGTAGTTTTCCAAGTGAGTTTGAGCAAATGCTTATCTCTGTGTGGAATGCCTTATTAAACTTGATCATGATTCCAAAATTCCTCCTCCCACTAAGAAACCATTAGTCAATAAGTTTTCAAATGCCTTTCAACTTCTTGAGGGTCTCCCCCCCACTTGTTCTATCCAATATTTCATTGATTTAATTTTTGGTGCCTCCATACAAATGCTTTTTCTTACCAATTATCTCCACATAAAGTTATTGAATTAGAACATAAGATTAATCCCTTATGGGATCTGGCCATATCCAACCTAGTTCTTCCCCTAATGGCTCCTTTTCCTTCATTATTCCAAAAGCATAGAAGTGGTTCCCTGCCAAAGATTCTCGTGCTCTTAATAAGATCACTACAAAAAATTGCTATCCCTTGTCACAGTATGATGATTTTCAAGGGTAAAAAATTCTTTACCAAGATGAAATTGTTGAATGGGATAACATCATTAGGTTTGCATGAGTTCCAGTGACACCTATAAGATTGATTTAAGACTAAGTTTCTTCTCCATCCAAGGATTTTCATTGTGATATATCTTGAAAAAAATATCATTTTTAGTAAAACGTAGGAAGAGAACCTATGTGTGCACTTGGTACTAAAGCTGCTTCAAACTCACAAATTGCAGGTTACTCAAAAAAAATATTATATTGGGAAACCTCCATTCACTATCTAGGACTTCTTATTGATAAAATTGGAATAGGTGTTCATCTTGCCAATGTACAAGCTCTTGTTAACTAGCTCATCCCCTCATTGTTGTTGCTTGAAAAAGTATTTATCGGTGGCCTAAATTTTTATCAACATTTTACTACTAATTTATCTCACATTTCATACCCCCTACATCAACTCTCCAATCCACTTGTGTTTTCCTAACAAAGTTAATGGATGAGAGTTCTTGGAACTCAAACACTACATTGTATTTGAAATTGGTTTTGCACCTTTTGGATTCGCAATATCCCTTTGAGATTGAGACAAATGCTTCACACTATGCTACTAGTGCCATATTAAAATGGGTTGGTCATCCCACGAACTATCATTCCAATACTTTGACAAACGCCAATCTGAAGTACAACACGTATGACAAAGAATTTTGAGATCTAGTGAAGGCCTTGAAGCAATGGTGCCATTATGTTTTGGATAAGGAAAACAATTTTTGTACATATAATCATCCCTTAATCTTTTGAATTCATAGTCTAAGAGTTAAGAACAATTCCATCTCAAACATGCCTCCTACCTACAATGGTTTCACGTGGTCTTTAAATATAAGAAAGGGAGTTCAAATTAGGCGACAAATGTGTTGAGTTTCCCTCCAAATCAACCAATGCACATTTTGGATGTTCCTTGTGTTGCCTATGAAGCTTGGAACAACTATATGTTACTAGTACTTTCTTTGGGTCAGTTTGGCAGGCCTTTCATCATCCCACCCAAATTAATTTGTATTTGGGAGGGTTGGATGTTTATGCATGATTAAATTTTCCTACCCAACACTCTAGGCTCCTTAGTTTTGATTTGGGAAGCTCATGCCTCTTGATATCGTGGACATTTTGTCCCACTTAAAATGCGTTGACAGGGAAAAATGACCCTTCATCAACAAGGATAGAGTGTCCAATCGGAGGTCCCAATTATAACCTCTTTCATTTGTGATGGCACTTTTGACTAGTATGTGGACCCAATTGTCGTTTGGATGTGTACCCTTTTTTGTGATTTTATTCTATTTTAAGACCCTATTATGTAGATATATTTAAAGATGTAGAATGCATTTCTACCTAACTTATCCTAGCCATGAGCTATTCTTACAATTAAGCTAAGAATGAGCAAGAACCACATTAATTTTCACATGGAATAAATTGGAAGAAACAATTTTCCCATACTTCATAACAAATAAAATTTAGTATCATATAAGTCATAATCAAGGCAATAAAAAACGCATATGCGATATATCGCAAGTGCGATATATCGCATATGCATTTGGTAAATGTTGCATATCACACTTGCGATATATCGCATATGCGTTTTGTAAATGTTGCATATTGCATATGCGATATATCGCATATGCGATATTTAACATTACAACATGCATATGCGATATACATTTCCACGAACCTTAGCCTTGTGTTTGGGCTCGGGTTATTCCGAACGTACCATCAATAACGCATATGCTTGATTTGCACTTCGGAAGTGTGTTTCTGATTTCCTAAGTGGCACCAAAAAGTGGAACCAACTTCGTGCGACCTCCCATTAATAATAAACAAAGATAGAATAGTGACAAACTCTACTAGCACCTCGTCGAAACGGAGAAACTGAGTCCTCCATTTGGGCCTCCACCACTTTTGTCCTCCATCTCAATGGCAAGCTTACAAGGCAATGGAAAGCTTGGGAAGAGAAGCAATGTGTGCTCCAAAGGGACAAAGGGATGCAAACTCAAGCATAAACAAGTGAGGAAACAATGAACTATAGTTTCCTTGCTCTCCAAAGTTTTCCTCCTTCAATGCATCCCATAGGATCAATATATAGCCCTCCAATGGACAATGGAGTGTTGAGTCAGAGCGTTGTCCAGGCATATGGAAGTCCAAGAGTCAAGTTATTCGGGAATCATTGGGGAAAACTCCAAAAGTTTTTGTTTTATGCACATTTCCCGATGTACATGGGTATTGGCTAAAACATTGTGTGTACACATGGGTATTGGATTAAAATTTGCGTATAAGAATAAACATGTGTTTTTTAGGGATTTTCTTGGATCATCAAAGTATAACTTGAGCAATCTTGCATTCCAAGGAGTCTGTAGAGGGACATGGAATGCCATAAAGGTGTGATTTACCAAGTGTGGTAAAATCAGCTATAATAGATGCCCCCTAATGTGTGAGGTCATAGGGGCAACATGATGGCCAAAATACATTATATCCATCCCACAAGTGGAGTAATGAAGACCCAGGTGGAAGAAACAACCACACATCAGTATAATACAATGATAAATCTTAGCATGTGACTGCAAATATACATGTAGCAGTCCTAGATACATAAGAGTACAATTACCATGAATAGACATGATATAAAAATTTCATGTGTGGTCATTGCCACGTACAATATACAATGAACAAGATCTCCATAGTGGATGAAGATATCTCACAATATACTTAATTTGGTCATGATAATTGACATCTCATGAATATTGACACAATCAAGGAGGTAACATATGTGGAATGCCACCAAGCTTAGAGGTATTCTACGCAAACCGCTATGAGTACATGTCCCATCATGCGAATAAAGGTGTCAAGGTTGAACATGATGGTCAATCATCTGATTACGGGTCATTGATGTAAATTGTTAACAGACGTAAGATATCCCATTGATAATGATAATGGGAATCAAGGTACAAAGTGCAATCTAACAAGTGTGAATAGATGTATTGAGGTTGAACACTTGAAATAATCCATCGATCATGGGACATTGATGTATTCCAAAAACTATTGATGGCGAGAGAACCTACCATTGATGACTACAAGTCTCAAGGCACTCAATGGAATTTAGACTCCTATTCTAGAATAAATGATTTGAAGTTGATGGAATGGAATCCTCTAGAATGAGGGCATTAAGGAATCCCCCATCAACCAACACGAGGTACTCAACAACGCTAGATCATTTGGAAGAACTTGAATGAACAAGATGTGCACAAACCAGTAACTATATCGAGAATGGCCGACATACAAAGATAAGATAACTGAGGAATGGTCGAATCAGGCTAAACTTCCTTTAAACAAGAGCATAAGGAAAATGGTGAGTGAACATAGGAAACATAGACTTGACACACAAACTAGGACATCTTTGTGACACAAGAGGCATCGATAGAGGCTCCATAGGGACTAGAAGCATAACCAATCAGTGGATAAAACTTAGAGTAACGAGTACAGCTCTTAAAGTCATACTAATAACCCAACCAACGGATGTGATATATAGTAATCTGTTCAAAGGCGACAGGACTCAACAACTTCCAAGAGTAATATCATTTCCTGTCCTACTTTTTATGTTTTTTGATTTTATTTTTGGACATTTTCATATTAGAAAGCTTGAAAAAGAATAAAAGTGCTTATAGTATACAACTAGGAGGAGACAAATGTCGTGGGAAATCAAACTAGTTCCAAGAAGTGGAACATACCTATGCTCAATGCAAGGAAGCATGTGCGGGATGAGGACACTCAGGGGAAGGTGTCCTCCCAATAAGGGATGACCAAGCTGCAAATGATATATAAAAGGATCCGCTTGGATAGGATTGAGATGAGCTCGGGCTACATGGGTTATAACTCTAAAGCAGGGAGCTGACATAAAGCTCAATAAGGGAAGCAAAACACATGAAATGCAATTACAATTTGATATACAAGGGAGTCCTTGTGGGAGATCGCCAGCATAAAGTTTAAGAGGGATATGAAGCTCTTGCTCAAGGACATGGCAGGACTCCCAAACCTAGTGGATAAATTTCAGCATGGGTACCACTCTATAAAGTGGGATCTAACTAGGGCACCCACGAATAGGAAGGCTCTACCACTTACATAATGCCACTTCTAATAGTATTATGAAGGTTTTGTGACATTACAAGGTGGGTTTGTACCTATAGTCAAGGTGACATGGTCATAAGGCAATGCATAATAAACGTGGATGTGGTCCTAACCTATATTCCAGTTCGAAATTATACCTGTAATAGATATGAATGGGTTAAAGCCTCGGAGAGAGTGTACACAAAATGGACCCTACATGACAACAATATTAGTCCAAAACAACAGGAAACATTCAGTAAAAGAGTCCAAACTATAGGATATAGGGAGGATTGATCATGGAAACTATATTCAAAGGAAACAGTGTAGTGGATGATGGGACATAAGAACGAATCTAAGGTGGAGACCCAATGTTCACGTATGCACTACCACCCCCGTGAGAACGAACACTAGTGTTAATATCAGGTGAAGGGAGTGAAAATCCTCCACAAATGGAGTAGAGGGTGGAATATGACCACTCCCGAATCTATGAACAACGTAATGGGTTGCAGTGCCCCTAGTCCAACACCAGGGTCCACACTAGGACCTGGAGCAGGTGACGGGATACTAGTAGTGATATCAGGCATATCGAACATAAAAGGACCCGAAATAAAGAGAACATAATATGCTCAAGTAATCGTGATCCCTTAATCCAACTAACGTACAACAAGCACACTCCTCAAAAAATCTAAGCCAAGTGGAAGCAAGCCAAGAGGGAGGATAAATGAGCTCTCGAATATAGCAAGTTTTTCTCGCCTAGGAGAGGCCTGAAACTACAATACACTACAAGCGGAGGTGTATAACCAATTATAGTGGCCCTCAGCTTCAACGCGTAAATTGTGATGTCTGACCCCTACATGGCTTTGACACTCATAGAATAACCTTTGAGAGTACCCCCTGTGATACCTAAGGTCACCCCAATATAACCAATGCTCAGGAAGACAGTCGTAGGAAGGATCTACCGTATGGGAAGGATAACAAATCCTGAAGCTCAAAAACACCAACGGTACCTCAAAAGCCCCCAGATACAAATAAGATCCTGGAAATATATCCAACGTTGCACAGAGAGTGGCAAGGGGATATCCTGACCACAAACGTGTAGGTTTCCTCGTGCTTAACTCCTGTGTAAGAAGAGCCTCCTGAGAACACTAATTGTTCCAAGGATTTCACTCTCTCACCTGGACAGATACCTACTGTGTTTTGTTTAGTAGTCTTGAAGAAATTTACTTACACAATCCATTCCAAGACTCTAAAACCTAAGCTTGTTGATGTACCCTATCAAATAAAAATGTTTAATTCATTTTAAATTAAGCGTTGATTTTAGGGGCTGTGATTACTCAAAGGAAATGACTGTGCAACCAATGATGTTGTGACTCAACAATGAAAGTAAATATGCACACCTAACAAACAATGCCAAGTGCAATTCATGTTGAATGAAAAAAGGGTATGCCACTATATGTTTTATATGTTTCTTTGAAATTTAATTCTCTTCTTTAATTTAACATGCAAATAATTTCAGCATTAGTTTTTATTTCTACTCTATTGAAGTGGAATATGTAATGAAACGGTCAGTAACCATGCATTGAATTGAAAATGATATTGGTAATATATTTAAATCATAGGAATAAATTACATTATAAATACCATGAGCATTGTGACACCAAACAAAATTATAATGGTTGTCTTCTCCCCCACTGTTTGTCCTAAGAAATTTATCCTTCTTCCCACTTTGCCTCTCAACAATGGCATTGAACTCCTTGAATGTTTCAAGAGCATCTAATTTGTACTTGAGAAAGTACCACCATTTTTTTTCTTGAAAAATCATCAATAAATGTTATGAAGTACTTTGTAACTGAAGGTGATGGAGGTTTCACGAGACCAAAAAAGTTTCCATGCACCACTTCAAATTGGATTCCCATCTTTGTTAAATTTATCCCTATGTTGCTTGCATAAAATTCAATCTTCACAAACACATTTCTCATGTCAAGATAGACACAAATTGTAAACAATTTTAAAATTCTTCAAACTTTCAAGACATTGATAGCTAAGATATCCATACGTTTGTTGCAAAGATGAATTTGGAGTTTTTCTCAACCATTAAATCTTTTCATCCCACTTTTATAGCAATATACTTTCAAAGAACACCTCCTCCAACACCTTCTATGACAATTCTATAGTGGTTCCTTTGTCCTTTTAAGAGACACTTACCCTCATTGAATTCAATCTTGAAATTTTGCTTTGCAAATTTGACTCATTGACAATAGATTCTTCTTCAAACTTGGTATGTATAATGCATCATGCACAAGATTTAACACTTCCATTAGCCATCTTCATTAGAATTATTTGTGTCTTTTGACCAAGTGCACCAATGCCACCTCCTAAAGTAACCATCCTCTAATGAGGAAAACTACTCCTTTATGTTTGTCTTGACCCTCATGGAACCTAATTATATATACCATGCCTCTTAATATATGTCTTTGGTTACTATTAAAGTAATATATGCCATGCCTCTTTATATATGTCTCTGGTTACTATTAAAGTAATAAAGATTCAACAAACTCTCTTTCTTTTTTAGATACTACTGTTTGTTATCAAGATCCTTTTTAACATATATGTTAGAGTTCCTTTTATGTGAATGTTATGTATCCCAAACATAACATTGATGCTTCAAAACTTCATAATGTACAATATTACATTTATTGATATAGCCAAATTATTAAATTCATTGGAAGATAGCCTAGCAAATCGAGGTGTTGAATTGAATTGGGATCTAATATGATTAGTGCCACCCATTATTATTTCAAGATCATCAACCACTTAAAGGTGGAAGTGGAATGTGTGCAAAATGGTGCTAATTCAAGATCATCAACCATTACAAGGTGGAAGTGAAGTGTGTGCAAAAGTCATAGATAGTAAAGGGTGAAGTATAAGGTAATGGAGACTATAACACCCCATGTAATGATGGTGTTTGTACTTAAATAAAAGTATCCACATTTGTATGAAATGCAATGATGTTTGTACTTACTTGAAAACATGAAATTTATGTCTCTTCAAAGCAATGTCATTTTTGTCTCTAAAATGATCGTATCTCGCTTTCTTTGACAATGTTTTAAAGTTTATGGTGTGAGTGGTGACTAATTGAGCATCAAATCTTCGGTATTGGAGTTTTCAACTCTAGCTAGTGCATTGGATAAGCCAATATTTGTATTTATCTTCTAAAGTTAGTTTTCTCAAATTTTTCCTTGAATTTTCAAACTAACCCTCCTTTTTGGTATTGTTGTTTAGTCAAAGTTGAACAAGATTGTTCTCTTGTTTCTTAATTGGCCAAAACTTTGCCTTTATTTTCCCTTGTGCTTTGTTATGAAGGTATATACAAACCTGTTTCCTTCTTGTTAAATTTTATTCATTTTCTCTTCTTGCAAAACCAATCCTCATATCTCATCAAATGCCAAGTTAAACTCTCATTGATGAGCTAAGAATCATTGCAAACTACTCAAATAGGCCAATAAAAATTGGTTAGGGAATTAAAGATACAAAATTTGTTTTCTATCTTTACATTTACAACCATAAATCAATCTAATATATTTTTTAGAGTAGTGAGATGACCAGTGACTAAGCACCTTCTACCATCTTCAAATTATACAACTTGTTTCTCAAGTAAAGAACTATGGTTTCATTAGAGAGTATCATCATTCATGATCTTGTAGAGAGCCCTTTACAAGATCTTCATTCATGATCATTCATGATCTTGCACATATTATTTGTCATTTAACATTACCATACCAATGATGGAAATGGTTTCCTTATCACTAACATCATAAGCTTCTTGTTCATCAGCATTCCTTGCCTTGGATCCCATCCATATTCAATGCACCAAAGCTTCTCCACTACATACTTCAATTGTAATTTTGTTTCTTATTTCAATGATGCAGATGTAGCCTATTGCCTGGAATCTGGCCAAACTATTTTTCCTTCCATGTGCTCTTTTCCTCTCGACGTTCTTTTTGCCCCTTTTGTGTAATGTCCCCTCACGACCCCCATCCGAAAATACAAAGCTTAGTAAAAGGCGATTATGAGTCTAACCTCTTGAGTTAGGAATTCAACTGTTTGATTTAGAGGGTGAAACTTGATATGACCAAACGATAGAGAAACAAATCCACTAGTGGGAAAATTATAATAAGAAACTTAAGCTCCCCCTTGAAAATATTACATTCTAGACATCTTAATTTAATTAAAGATGACAGGTTTATAAAAGTCATCTACTTGACTATTTATCATAGAGGTGTGAATAAAGTAATTGCTTTCAGTGAAACAATCCACTTGTATAAGTATAGAGAGAAAACTATACTTAGATACAC
>LPNX010427000.1:0-19812 GCA_001517045.1 Pseudotsuga menziesii | reverse complement strand
GGGGGGGGGGGGATGAGCCTTCTAGGGAAATTGCAGGTATTATTGCATGGATGTCGGCATGCATTGTAAAAATAGCAATAGAAACATATTTAAAACAAGGAAATTGGCTGCGTTTTATGGACCTTGACAGGAAACCTGTCGAAAAAATCCTCGCCACTTGTCCCTGTGATTTTATTATAAAAGGGGGCAAGATGTTGTGGTTGGAGGAATTGGGGGTTTTGCGTTCTCCTCCATTAAGCTGAAGGGACTCCTTTGCAATCACTCTGCCCATGCATGGCGACTTAGTCTGCAATTTAATTTAAGTTCTGGTATGCGATTTAATTTGAGTTCTGGTATAATATGATATGCGATTTGTTTTAAGTTTTGAAATGGCAATCTGGTGTTAGTTTGAAACTTGTGCTTGATAAACCCTGATTTATTTATTCCCACGATTGATCGGCGGGGTNTGATATGCGATTTGTTTTAAGTTTTGAAATGGCAATCTGGTGTTAGTTTGAAACTTGTGCTTGATAAACCCTGATTTATTTATTCCCACGATTGATCGGCGGGTTGCTTGATAACTTAGAACGGTGCTTTGCCAAACGCTGCTACATTAATCGATTGCATGATCTGTGCTTTGTTTATTTTATATATGCCACGATCTCTTCAATTTGATGGCTGTATCGGTGCTTGTCAAATGTTGCCATATTATTTTGATCTGGAGTTTTGCATGATCTATGCTTTATTCATTAGCTGTATATATATGCCCATGTTTTTGATCTGATTTGTACTTGGAAAAATCTGATTCTATTTATGCCATGGTTTATGAGAACCGATTTAGGCTTAGCTTGAATATTGCTCTATGTATTATATGCCATGATTTGCAGAAAGTTTAGCTTTAGCTTGAATATTGCTCTATGTGTTATATGCCACGATTTGTAGAAAGTTTAGATTTATCTTGAATATTGCTCTGTGGATTATATGCCACGATTTGCAGAAAGTTTAGCTTTAGCTTGAATATTGCTCTGCATGTTATATGCCACGATTTGCAGAAATTTTAGCGTTAGCTTGAATATTGCTCTGTGTGTTATATGCCACGATTTTCATAAAGTTTAGCTTTAGCTTGATTATTGCTTTGCGTACTTTATGCCACAATTTCATGAGAACGCTGACGATCTGGTGGATTTCACCTCTGCTTTGTCAAAACTTTGTAAAATCGATCTGGAAGTCTGAATGTTATTCTCTATTAAATCTATGCAAAATCGATCTGGAAGTCTGAATGTTATTCTTTATTAATTCTCTGCAAAATCGATCTAGAAGTCTGAATGTTATTCTCTATTAAATCTCTGCAAAATCAATCTGGAAGTCTGAATGTTATTCTCTGCAAAATCAATCTGGAAGCCTAAATGCTATTCTCTATGAAATCTTTGCAAAATCGATCTGGAAGCCTGAATGTTATTCTCTATGAAATCTCTGCAAAATCAATCTGGAATCCTGAATGTCATTCTCTATGAAATCTCTACAAAATTGATCTGGAGTTTGAATGTTATTCTCTATGAAATCTTTGCAAAATCGGTCTGGAGTTTGAATGTTATTTCTCTGTGAAATCTCTGCAAAAAATCGGTTTGGATTTTGAATGTTATTCTCTATGAAATCTCCGCAAAATTGATCTGGAGTTTGAATATTTAATCTATGTTATTATGCCACGATTTTAGATAGGAAATCAATCTAGGTTTAGTTTTTGATTAAAGACTGATCTTTATTAAAATCTCTGTCTTTTATGACCATGATTGCATGAGAAATCAATCAGGTGGTTATGCGATGGCTGGATATTCTTTTTATTAAAGACTGTAAATACTTTCTGCATGGAGTACAATATTTAACCTTTTCATATTTGCTGATCCGGGTTGTGAATAATGCCTCTGTTTTGGTTTAGTTGAGCTCATGCTCAAACTCGAAGTAAATTGGTTGAAGACTGATGCCCTTATAGTCTGTAAAAGGTTGAAATCTGTATTAACGTATGGTCGAAAGATGGGTCTCGAAGATGTTTTTAACATATGTTATAAAGTATGGAATTCTTTCAGATTATAAGGAATCACGGACAAAAGAAGCATGTTGTTATAGAGCCTAAGTTGCCCTTTTTATTTTATATACCAACTCATGGTGTTTGGCCGGGAGCTCATTCTCGGATAACATAGAACTGGTATCATTTGTATGCTGACTGGTTGTGCAGAGCCGAGTCGTGAGCATCCATTTTTGGGATTGGGAAATGCAAATTTCCAGTGCACTTGCCTTGTTTCGAGGCTGAAACAAATTGTAACAGATAAGCCGCATCACTATACCCCCTTTTATGGAAGAATTAATAAAACGACTAACAAAAGCTTGGTGGACGTAGCCTCATGAAGGAGGTGAACCACGTATATGGTTGTCTCGTCTTTTGTATTTTCATGTTGTGCATGCTCTTTTTACATAATAGTGTTAGTATGGATGCAGTATAAATGTTTATTGGTGAAAAAAGTTACTAAACGTATTTTGCAGACATTCAATTCAAGAGCACATTATTTGGATGGCTTAAACTTTAAATAAAAAGAAATGAGAATATTTACCCATTTTATCTAATCCCGCAACAAGGTATTGGGGGGATGTCACATTTTGGAGCAATTGTTAGTTTTAATTTACATTAACACTTATCACTTGTATATGAATCTAGCTCTTCTTACAATATTAAAAATTTCCTATTCCATTCTTGATTATCAAAAACATATAAGCCATGCATTAGTATTGTAACTAAAACTTTCCATTTCTATTATGTGGGTATTAGTCTTATGGATGCAGTATAAATGTTTATTGGTGAAAAAAGTTACTAAACGTATTTTGCAGACATTCAATTCAAGAGCACATTATTTGGATGGCTTAAACTTTAAATAAAAAGAAATGAGAATATTTACCCATTTTATCTAATCCCACAACAAGGTATTGGGGGGATGTCACATTTTGGAGCAATTGTTAGTTTTAATTTACAATAACACTTATCACTCGTATATGAATCTAGCTCTTCTTACAATATTAAAAATTTCCTATTCCATTCTTGATTATCAAAAACATATAAGCCATGCATTCATATTGTAACTAAAACTTTCCATTTCTATTATGTGGGTATTAGTCTTTGACTTGGGATCATTTAACTTGCATTTTAATCTTTTTTATTCAAGACCTTTTTTTTAGTTACTAAGATTATTATTATTATTAATATATTTTATGATGGTGGTTGTGTTAATAATAATATGTAGGTATAATTAGTCTTTGAATCGGGATCATTTAACTAGTATTTTAATCTAAAATACTAAGATTTTTTAATTTTATTTTATGAGAATGGTTATGGTTAAAATAATTAAGAGTTATGGATTTTTTTATATTGAGATACACTAGTATTTATTAATGTTTATTAAAATTAATTTTGATTCATTAAACTTAAAAAATTAAATAAATAAATTTAATTTAAATCTTTATTATTATAAACAACTTTAATATTTTATTAAATATTTATATTAATATTATTTTTTAATTATTATTTTAAAAACTATTATTATAAAAATTGTGATTAAATTGTCATTAATGAAGCTAAAGATTTATTATTATAAAAAAAATCCACCAATATGTTTATATATTATTATTGGTTCTTGATGCTGTGGCATCATGTATTGGTTCTTAATGTTGTGGCATCATGCTTCACATTTACCAAAGTAACAATGCAATTATAAAATATTTGGTTGTAATTTAGCTTTTCTTTGAAGTGGATCTTTGAATTTATTATTTTTCTCAATTCAATTGATTCTTTAGGGTGTTTTTTTTTATGTTATTTTTTTTTCTAACTATTATAAGTTTACCTTTTCTATCTCTTTCTTATTTTATCTAATTTTATAGTCTTTTTTGTTTGCTAAAACTCTTTTAATTTGAGTGAGTTGCATTTGGTTTAAAAAATTATGATCTAAAAACATCTAAATGGTAAAAAATCTTTCATAAATCACACCTAACTTAAAGCATACTAATCCTCAATAAAATTGAACTCCATGATCATTCTACTAGCTTAATTAAATGATCAAATAAAAATTGACCCATACAAATCTACAATTATTATAACTCCTTATTATACTGTTAGTAAAATGACACTTGAATTAGTAACAAGTGTTGAGTTAGTACTAATAACAAGTGGTGTTGAGTTAGTACTAAGTGTTAGAGTCACTAACCCATAAGATTTGTTGACTATGAAAAAGTCAACTCCATAAAAATGGTTGACTATGAAAAACTCAACTAAAGGCTTATGTGCTTTTGAAAACAAAGAAGCACATTTACTACATTATTTAAAGCCTTTTTGGATTAATTTATTTCCGAATAATTGATTTAGCATTTGAGATATGTTAATGCCGAATATTTAATTTGGCATTTGGGATATGTTTTTTTCCCATAACCATCGAGATGCCTAAATTTTTTAAAGGCCTTAAAGCATTTCTATTTTCAATTCCTCAACTAATATATGGATGCCTAACAGCCATTTAATTAGTATATTATAAAACTATTTCTTTAGAATTGACAAAATTCATATTGGATTGGTTAGATGAACTTTGAATTTCAAGTTTAGAAATTTCTTCACATGTTTTTGAAAGTAAAAAGGTTAGTGACTTTGTTGATGCCTTTGAATGAGGTGTTAATTTAAGAATAAACATATTTTTCTATTAAAAATATGAAGGACAACCACCAATTATAATGTTAATTAAAAGAGTTATTTGATTTAAGGGATAACTTATCTTAGTGTTAATTAAAAGAGTTCTATATTTAAGGGAGTTATCTTTGTTAAAGAGTCTTAGCTTAAACATCTTTCTATATTTTCCATATACTTTTGGATAGAAAAGTTTATTTCATCTTAAACTTTAGCAAGGATGACTAATTTCAGAAGTTAAGGTATTTTCTTGAGATTTGGATTTAAGGAAGTTATCTTTGCTAAAGATCTATAGTTTAAACATCTTCCTATATTTTCCATATACTTTTGGATACAAAAGTTTATTTAATCTCAAACTTGAACAAGGAAGACTAATTTCAGAAGTTAAGGTCTTTTCTTGAGATTTTTCCAAGTGCATAACTACAAGTGATACAATTCGTAAACAAAACTTGTCATGCTTCCTTCCCTTTAATTACTCAAATAATCCATTTGGCATACAAACTAATATCGGGTATGAGGCTCAAATCCTTAATTCTTGAGGAGGAAATATAGATTGCAACTAAATCTATGAAATCCAAGATCGCATTGGTGTTAGTCTAAATAAAATTATGGAGGGATTCTTTATAGTATTTGGAAGGAATTAGGAAAAAAATAATAAATTTAAGGGCTCCTAATCCATTAGGAATTTTGACATCCATATACACACTTAGTGAGAACCAACTCTAAGGCTAATCCCTAACATTTTTTAACATATCTTAGCTTAAGTTCTTAACATCACAATATATTAATGAAGGTTAGAGACAATAACAATGACAAAGATATCAAAATGTAGGTATGTATGGACTATCTAGATAACTCCATTAGAGAAGGACACGGGAGAGGGGAAGATGTTGTGGTTCAAGTGTTTGGTCTTGATCATGGACCCTTGCCTACCCAGACAACACAACAATTAATAAATCAACCAACTTTATCAATGATTGATATTAGTTTTAATTCAATTCTATATAATTGGTTAGTACTGAAAACATGACCCATCGAAGTATGTCACCCAACTATAGTTGAAATTAGTTATATGACTAAAACATACAAACACAAACCACTCTACTAGATTGGAATGCTCACAAAAACACAATTGACATCAAAGAGTGTGCATTGTGATTATATTTTTTAACAATATGTTTTCAAATGACCATATGTGATACAAATTTTGTGATTCAATCTAAGATTTTGTTAACTTCTCATCTCACAAAATAAACTCCATCCTTTATAGCCTTAAATTTGTGTGCTGGTTTCGTTAATGTCATCTTCCTTTACATGTTTATAGGGTTAGGAAGATGATTGTATGTAATTTTGAACAAAAAATATTCTTGTAATTCACTTTGTTACCAACTCTATTCCAACATGCTACATCACACATTACATTATGCTCTCTCAATCAAACAATTTTTTTATTGTAAAAACAATAATTTTTAAGAGAACCTATTCACATCCAAATAAGAGCTCAAAACCTTTGAAAATGTTAATACATTCATCTATATATTTAATAAACCAAAATATGTAGATGTATTCAAAGAATCAAGGGGTCCATTGAATTGCATATGGCATATAATATATTTACAATATGACAACCTATAATTCCTAAACATTCCCCACCCCAATGTAGCATTACGGTTGCTTGTGGCGCACATGGGCCACAACTATATTGTGAGACCTTCAAAATTTGACATCTTGACCCTATACAAGCTAATAATTCCAAAACTAACTATACACATAATGGAATATGATCACATGATCTCCCTGGTTATTGCACACTACACAAATCCTCCAAATTCGGGATCGTGTAGCTAGTAGGTTGACTGTGATGTCAATCTCATAGTTGGGTTGGTCAATGGTGATGCCAAGAGACACATGACTAGATTAAGATGTGACATGTGGTGAGTATTGGAGGTGGTCGGTTGGTTCCCAATGTATTTGTGCATGTATATGCAACTAGTATTGTATTATTAGTGTTGTTGTTTTCATGCAACAAGGAAACATTTGGTCTAAAGCGAACTGAGTATGATGGAAATGAGATGGAATAATTCCATACTAAAACACCTCAACATGCTTGTCTAGATGGAAATGAAAGCGATGGCATACTCTACATTCTTCCCTATGGCACCCCACATACTTGAATTGTTCAATTATTTGACTATGATACATTCTTGTAACTCTTGTTGCAATGTAGTGGTGCGTACAACCTTTGAGACTGAGAGTAGGCTTTATATGACACATTTTATTAAAAGTTAGAGAGATTGTGACAAAAAATATCAATCATGACCGTGTGGTTGTTATTATTGGGTAGCAAATTATTATTTTTTATGGAAATGATGTAAGTGCATAAAGAAAGGGATCATGCCCGGAGAAGCCTATAACTATAATGATAATCGACAAATTCCCAAGATAACAGGTACCTTGCATTCGATAAAACACATTTTGATCAAATTGAAGTCACGTTCAATCATATGGAAATTGACGAAAAAACATCAATGCTTCTCAAATCTAAACAATCCCTAGATCTTTACACACAATATAAAACAAAACAATAAACAATCACATTTACTTCTCATATTTATTGATAGATATTTGTTGTGATTATATCATAGGAAATTGTGTGGGTGTAAAGTGAATTCCTTTTCGAAGGCTTGTAGTCATATCTTTGGAGGAAACCATCATCTTTTCACTAGACAAGTAAGGCCACTTACACAAGATGTCCAATCTATAGATTCATCTATGCATCAACTTAACATTGTAGGTGATCATTATTGAAAATACTCAGCTTTGCTTCCAAGTGTAGCTTTGAATATGGATTTACATGCTAGCAAGTCAAGTCAATGATGTCTTAAGATTGCATATTACAAGAAATCAAAAATATAAAAGGGACACATGTTTAACCTTACGTCATTAATGATCAAATCGATTTGTGAACTAGAAAAACTTCTCAATTTGTTGGCAAGTGTTTCCAAGTGTTTCTTACATAGGCCAACACTTCGTGCCATAGATTTTAATTTTATATATATAGAAATGGAATAAAGTCTATTCTATCCATAATAATAACATTTAGATAAACATTAAGATACACCCAAATTCACTAGCATAGTAGTGAAGTTCCATCAAAATCCTAGGAAATGGGAGGGAGCCTTTCTTAGGGGCCTTATTTAGGGGCCTTATAAAGGGTCATAAAGAGTTGGGGCTATGATAAATCTATTAAGTGGAGCCTATATTGAAGACCTTAGAGGAGGAAAATGATACATAGAACAATTACAAAGTCAAAGTCAAAGGAACAGTCAAAGTCAAAGGAACACGTGGAAAGGTATAACCAACTAGATTGTTTTTTAAAACACATTATTTTGGAGGACTAAGTTCAATAATGAAAGGTTTTGAGAGGTGCCACTACCTTAAATACACCTTCAATATAGTTTTTGAGTATTGAATGGTAAACCTTGTTTGTTTTATAGTTTTTGAGTATTGAATGGTAAACCTTGTTTGTTTTAAGGGCTACAACGTGGTATGGGCTAAATTGTCACTAAACTAGCCGATTTTCAACATCTATTCGGCATGATTTAGGCCGAAATTTGGGACTTGCAACTTCAATAATTGTAAAATTGCAATTTTATAAAAAAAATTACAATCTTCACATTTTTCA
Source organism: Pseudotsuga menziesii (assembly GCA_001517045.1). Classification (NCBI taxonomy): domain Eukaryota; kingdom Viridiplantae; phylum Streptophyta; class Pinopsida; order Pinales; family Pinaceae; genus Pseudotsuga; species Pseudotsuga menziesii. The sequence goes on along the minus strand of LPNX010427000.1, from coordinate 11,431 downwards.
TAGTATCTTAATGAACTTAAAATGTCAAAATTGCATTTTGAAAAAAAAAATTGATCGGATTTTTATTTGTTAGATTCCAATGAAAGTAGTTGGAAATGGGGAAATTTAATTAATAATAGTTAACAAACATCTACAATATAGGCTCAATTTACTTATGCTCTTTTTTATAAAAGAAATCATGGAAGGATAAATTGAAAAGGGGAATTACTGTTTTTTATTATTATCACATTTCATGCTGCTATGTCTACAGGGAAATGAATGGAGTAGCAAACCGCTTCTTAAAAGAAGGGGTGGAGATAGCCTTCTGAACCTGGAAATTTTTTAAACATAAGGAAGAGGAAGTATATGAAATCTATCACATACCCTTTGCACAAGCCCTTCTTGCAAGACAAGTTGTCTAAATATGCTGTCCACTATACTCTTTTTTTGAATTCTATCATAAACTCTTTGCAGAAGCCCTTCTTGCTAGACAAGCTGACTGAAAATTCTGACCACTATACTTTATTTTGAAAAGCCACAAGGAGAAGCTCCATTTTGACAAATGCAAGCTCACAGGGACATTCTCTCTCGAATTTTTATGGCTCAGCTCTCTGCACAGATAGAGATGTTCAGGCTACAGGTCTGTTTTTTTTTTTCTGGAAACACTTACGGACACAGTTGTTGGCTGAATAATCAGTGGTTTTGAGAATTTGGTCATTGATTTTAAAAAAATTGGAATTATTGATCTCTAATATCTTTAGACATTCAAATTGATTTCTAAGAATTTAAAGAAATCTTATCTTTTAATTGAGTTATTCGAAAGTAATATCCACCGAACTTTAAATTAATTATTTTAAGCAAAAAAATACCTGCATCGATTCACCATCTATTCTACTGCCTTGGATCATTTCATTTTACTTATTACTTCTTTTAATTGATTGACATCTATTCGGAACTTGCAGATACAGCGTAGTCTTAACCCGCATCTTAACGCGGCTATTGGAGCCGCATGATCGGCTCTGGGCGTCGATTGTCTGCAAACGGTGGAACCACGCGCTCACATGTGCTTCCCACAAGCTAACTGTCAGAACTTGCATCTCCAAACCTACTTATATGATCATTAGGGAACCCTGACCTACCGCCGGGAGACCAGGTATACATTTCAAATCTAGGATTTGTAGGGTTTGTGAATAAATGTAGTATGCTCGAGGAGATTCCTGCATTTGATTCCATCTCTGGGATTTGTAAGAGCCTTACATCTCTGGATCTTCAGTATTGCCATTATTTGTCTGATGTTCCCCTCGGTTCATTGAAAAATGTCCAAGAGTTGAGTTTAAATGGCACATCCAGATTCACTCCGTCGGGTTTGTCAAGAATATCAGATAATTGTCTGAGGCTTCCGAAGGTCTCACTGGGACTTTGCAACCCCATGACATTACCTTGGCCCTCAGATCTCTGGCTACCCACTGCCTCCATTTTTCATGCTGATTCATGGGTTTGAAAGAATTTGAATATTGTAATCGTCTTTTTCCTGTAAATAATGCCGCTCTTAACATGATTTTGCGGAACTCTAGTAACCTAGAGAAACTTTGCTTGCGAGTTGAGGGATTGACAGAGTCTACTCTGCTGGGTACAATGGAATACAAACGCTCTAAAATCGCTTGAGCTTCAGTCATTTGCTAGCGCTGGGCAAGGTTTGGCTATGTTATGACAAAGGCGGTCAAGTCTTTTAGTTAAATATTATTTCCGTGCTCTAATGCAGTGTAGTCATAACTACTTAGCCTGCTGCAAAGCATTCAATGTTATTGCAGGGGATAAATACTCAGCCTGCTGCAAAGCATTCAATACCATTGCAGCAGGCATATTAGGGATGATATTATTGAAATTAAAATAATGTTCAATTTGTAATTTGCATGTCATTGTAGCAGGCATATTAAGATAATATTATTGAATTTAAAATAATGTTCAATTTGTATGGGAGTTGTTTAAACAGGAGACTTTTTTACCTTTGTTTCTTGCTGGTTTTTTTTATTTTTTTGTTAGTTTTTTGTTATGAATCTTCACGGAATTTTTAAAACGCTCCAAAAACACTGCTAAATCTTATAGGTGTTGAGGGTTTTCTTGTCACCTAATTTCATTTCTGATTTTAAAATCACCCAACAATCAAAAAATTACAGATTTTATGAATTAAATTCACCTGATTTCGGGAAAAAAACAGCGTGGAAGTTAAAAAAAATTCCCCTAGTTTACAACTCCTTTGTATGATATATAATTTAATTTTTAAAGTACAGAGTTACGTGCATAGCTCCACGTTTTAATTAGTTGAGATTGTTGGATTTTTTTATAGCTCCACGTTTAAGTAGTTGAGAGACGGGAAATGCAGTAAAATTTCAAAAATTGTAATACCATCAAAGGCTTACCAGGTGTGGGTTATCATAATTATTAGCAGAATATAATTGACTACATTTAATCCTTTAACTATATGTCTCGGTGGATGAGAGTGAACCTAAACACCATGTTTCCTGCAAAGAATCTAAAATACTATTTCTCCTGTGTGCTCGTGATGGTGTATTATGGATGGTCTGTGTTTTAATGGGATGGTATAAATATGGAGGCTTATATTTTATAATTTGGGATGGATGAAGAAGGGTTTTATTTGAAGTTTCAGGAGATGAGTATATATTGTCAAGATTTATTTAATGATTTTTTTTTAAAATTTCAAATAGATTAATTATAAAAAATATATATAAAAGAATATCCCAGTTTATATGTGATAACTAATAGCTAAGACATGGATAAACTTATAGTTAGTGGCATTGTGGCTGTGCTTGTAATATAACAATCTCAAGTACATTTTTTACAAGAAAAGGATGACGCATTTTATTGTAATGAAAAAAAACTACACTTAATGATCATGATAAATTAATACAAAGGGTATAATGCATGATCGCAAACTGGAAATACATATTTTTGGAAACAATTCTGAAATATTTTTGGAAGTAATGACAATGGACTCAAATTACTTTAGGTTTAGTGACACAACTACTGCTCCCTCACAAGTTACAACAAACTAGAATGTAGAAGAACTTTGGCATTCACAAGTGTTATTTCCAGCTGTGCTTGCAGTGCCTAGCAAATATGCCATATTTGATTGAAATTTTGGAATGTTTGCACTCATAAAAGTATTTTTGATGTTTTCCAATGTATTCGCAGTGTCCATCATAGTAGGTCGTTCTTCAGGGGATTCTTTTGTGCAGAGCAAACCCACACTTATGAGGTGAGTGAGGCAATTGAGTTCCTTATTAGTTTCTTCAATGGTGGTACTAGTCCTCAATAGACTCTTATCCACCACTTCCTCAACTCGCTTTGGAAAACTGCTACCTACCCATTTTTGCAAGGTCGTTCCTTCCACAAACATGTTGTGGGTGGGTTTCTTTGTAGTGAGCATCTCTAATAGCACTACTCCATAGCTATAAACATCACCTTTTGTTGTCACATGTCCGCCCAATCCATATTCTGCATTCAAATATCCTCATTATAAGGATTTTGATTCTCAAGTTTGAATAAAAATAGAAAAATCATGACATTCTCTAACATGCTATCTATCTCAAATAATACCTGGAGGAATGTAGCCTGCAGATCCCTTGAGTGCATGTGTGGAAGTGAGAGCTAAATCCTCAGAATTTACAAAACATATGGTAGCAATGCCAAAGTCTATTAAATAGGCTGTCATATCTTCACCTAGAAGCACATTGTTTGGTTTTAGATCACAATGGATTACCTCCATGAAACAATGGTGATGTAGATATTCCATGCCATGTGCAATGTCTATTGCTATGTTCAACCTTTGAATCAAACTCAAACCACTTTCCACTTCCCCATTGGGATATAACCTCTTCTCTAAGCTTCCGTTTGGCATGAAAGGAAATATCAAAGCTTTGATTTGGTCGTTTGAATAAGAGGTTATTATTCTAATTAGATTTCGATGTCTAACTCTACTCAATACTTTGCACTCCTTGTCAAAACTCTTGTGAGCACCTTCATTTTCCAAATTTAGAAGCTTCACAGCGATGTTTGTGCCATCATTCAAAACTCCTTTATACACTTTGCCAAAACTACCCACTCCTAACAAGTTGGCATCACTAAATTCCTCTGTTGCGGTGATGAGCTCTCCATAGGAAATTCTTCTATGCCCCACATTCAAGGTCTCTGCAACCTCTATAGGAATATGCCTCTTGCAATTTTGTCTCCACAAGATTCCCAAAACCAAACACAATACAACCATGGCTGAAATTGCAATGGCAGGTATGATAACTCTTTTCAAATGTGAAATACTTTTATGTTTGTGAATAGAGCATGGTGATAGACTTACCCAAGGTCCACACAGACCAGGATTTCCCATAAATGAAGTGGCACCAAGCTTTTTGAAAACTCCATCTTTTGGCACTTCTCCTGACAAGTTGTTGAAAGAGATATTCAATTCATTGAGCAGTTTGAGATTTATCAATGATATTGGTATTCCACCTGACAAATTATTTGAGGAGACATCCATGTTTTGAAGACTTTGAAGTTCACCAAATGACATTGGAATTGGACCTTCAAGTGCATTGAAAGAAAAATTCAAGTATTCTAGCTCTTTGCAGCTTGCCAGTCCACTTGGGATATAACCACTTAACTGATTTGAAGAAATATCGATAGCTTGCACCATAGTCATCTTGCTTAGTTCCAAAGACACTGGCCCTTCTAATAAATTGTTTGAAATGTTAAAATAAAAAGCTAAATTTTTAAGACTTGCTACCATTAGAGGTATGCCATGATTGAGCCTATTGTATGATAGGTCAAGCAGTAGTAAGTTCAAACAGTTTCCTATATTTGCAGGTATATTACCTGATAATTGGTTTTTATGAAGATATATATATCTTAGCTGCTGAAGCTGACCAATAGAATCAGGGATCTTTCCAGAAAAATTATTTTTCTCCATAGATAGGAGCCCTAAGCTCTTGAGATTCCCAATGTCCGTTGGGATGTTTCCTCGTAACCTGTTTCCTCCCATATATAACCGCTGCAAGGATTGAAGCATTGTAAGTGATGACGGGACTACCCCTGTAAGAGAATTGTGATCTAAACCAAGCGTGATTAAACCACTTAGGTTTCCAATCTGTGAAGGTATTTCTCCTGATAATCCGTTTGCACCCAAGTGCATGACCTCCAATTTTGTAGACAGGTGGTTTATAGAAGAGGGCAAACGTCCACTGAGATGATTAGAGGATAACTTTAATGTATGTAGCTTGGAACAATTAATAAGAGAAGTAAGGATGGGAAAGCTCTTTGTGATGCCGCTAACCAATTGATTATTTCCTAAGTTAAGCACCCGGAGCTGTGTCAACTTACCGAACTCCATCGGCACTACTCCCGTGAGTTTGTTTTCCGCTAAAGAGAAACTTTGAAACTTCGTACAATTGAAGAGCGAAGTAGGAATACTGCCACTCAACTGATTACCCCCCAAATATAATCCTATCAACCGGGCGTTTCTGCTACAAAAAGCTGGAATGTGACCAATGAACTGATTTTCAGTTGCATCCAATTGTAGAAGTTTGGTGCAGTTAGACAAGGAAGATGGAATTTGTCCTGTGAGATGGTTATGACATAGAGCCATGGTGGCCACGTGGCTTAGCATACCTAGTTCTACAGGAACTTTTCCATGGAGGTTGTTGCTACACAAATCTATGTACTGCAAAGATGATATGTTTCCCAAGCAAGCCGGAATTGTACCAGTCAAATTGTTATTGTATAAGTTGAGGTGTCGTAACCTGGGGATAACACATAGTTCGGTGGGAATGTTTCCCATGATATTGTTATAGGCTATAGAAAAGTTCAGTAAACTACGACACCCACTCAGAGTGGACGGAATGGAACCTTGGAGTTGATTCAAAGACAGGCGAAGCATCTTTAAGCGAAAGAGGCTTCCTAATTGATAGGGAATGTTACCATGAAAACTGTTATTGCGAAGGTCAAGTATTTTAAGAAATGAGAGATTGCCCAGAAGAGGAGATATTGTACCTTGTAATCCCATTCTTGAAACATTGAGAGACACCACTCTCTGCCTGCGGCGACTGCATATGATACCTGTCCACTCGCAGAACGAAACATTTGGTTTCCAAGTATTGGTTAGTGATTCAGATCGATCGTAAGTGATCTCAGACAAGAATCCAAGCAAAGCGTCTCGATCAGAAGCATTGCTGGGATGGGAATGGGGAGTAGATAATTGAAGTGTGGAAACCACAGAAGGACCGAGAAAGAGAATTGAATAACAGAAGAAGAGAATAATATACCTGAAAAGAGAAGGAACATAACAGATCTCCATCTTCTCCTCGTCTAACAGAATGGACAGAATGGGAATGATTTCAGTTTCTTCTTCGTTTTTCTGTATTAATTCAATCTTTGAACTCTAAATTTATAACACAAATTTACTACGCGCCGAAAAGATGAGAAATTCTTACATAAATTTACTACGCGCCGAAAAGATGAGAAATTCTTACATAAATTTACTACGCGCCGAAAATATGAGAAATTCTTACGGTGAGCTAATTTTCAAAAACAAATCAAATTACTTTCATAAAGCTAGTCACAAGAATACCGCACTATAGAAAATAACCAATAAAAAAAATACGGCATTTTGATTGATCAAATTATTCTCATAACGTTAGTCAAATACGGCATTTTGATCGATCAAATTACTTTCAACAAGTTAATCAAAACAATACCGCACTATATAAAACAATCAATAAAAAATACCGCACTATATAAAACAATCAATAAAAATAATACGGCATTTTGATTAAATCAATCAAAAGCATCCAGCAATTCAAACGTTCAAACTTAAACACCTTACTTCATATGGCTAATCAAAAGAATTCAATACTTCATAGACTTGCTCAATCAGAAAAATAAGTCTAACGAATCACAAAATACAGCACTTTGATCAAATCAGTCGAAAGGCTTTGTCTGATCTGTCAACGTACCGTCAAACTTTACAACAAGGTAATAAGTGGAAAATTTTTTGTAGGGAGAAATTTGGTAAAGATATTTCCTTTTTACACTTGCAAAATGTAGAAATTTTGTGGATTTAAAAAAAAGATCTTTGTTATTTATAAAATCAAAAGAATAAATTATATTATGTAAATATCGCAGGTCTAATTACTAATATAGCGTTTAATTATCCCATAACCAATCAAAAGTTCTTCCATCAAATAAAACATCTAAAAATCTTCATTCTATACTATCAAATAAAGCTATCTATCTCTAAAAAGAAGTTGCAAAACAGTTGAAAGAAAAAAAACAGACACTTGCAACAGTCATAAAAAAACAGATACTTGCAACAGTCAAAAATTACTTCTCCCTCAATGAACTCCATCAGAGTGAGATGTCCTATAGATATATTACGCATGTCAGTTGGCTATTGCAGTACCTCCATAAAATTAACGTTTTAGAGAATAAGTACCGTATCTTAAACTTTATGTAAAATGAACTCCTTTCAGTAAACTTCTTAGACAAGAAAAATTCTTTCTGTGGAGTAAACTTCTTTTCGGGATGGTTTGGATTTCACTGATAGCCAAAACCGAGCCCACTAAACTTGGGTTTAGCGCTCAGTCAATATTTAAAAGAAAATAATTTCACTTTTTAACTCCGACCTGTTTTTACTGCAACCACCCTTTTTATTGCCACCAACTTTTTACTGCTACCAACCTAGTTGCTGCGACCAAGTTGATGCGATCAGATTTGGTGCGATCAGATTTGGTGCGATCAACTTTTCTGCGATCAACTTATCTGCGATTAAGTTGATGCGGCGGTCAAGTTGATGCGATCAACTTATCTGCGATCAAGTTGATGCGATCAACTTCTTTGCGATCAAGTTTATGAATGATGTGATCAACTTCTCTGGGATCAAGTTTGGTACTTGATGCGACTAGATTGATAGAATATGATTCTTAGTCTAAAGACTTAAGAATTTTTACAAATACTTTTCACCTGTGCGTAAAATGAAGTAAACTACCCACTTTTACAAATCCAAATAACTTAAGAAAAACATATGTCCAAATATGTAGGAATATTTGAGTTGAACAAAGTGCGGTAAAACCTGGAACTTTCACGCCGTGAGATTTTTATGGGTTCTTGTTCTTTTACTTATCAGTAACAGTAAAAGACATTTACAGAAGTAAATCTGGAAATATGAGCGGCCAAATAATCATGAATTCAACCACAAACTATTTCATATATTAACTATGCGGAAATACAAAGTAATACAAACTTGTCTGTTACAAACTCGTCCGTCTACAGAGCTTCAGCTCTACGGCTAAATCAAATGCATAGAAGCTTGAGCTTCGACTTCACTTTCTCACCCTGAGTTCCTCTGCTTGTATCTTTTCGTGTCTGTTCGTGTTCTCTCTGTATCTGTAAACTAAATTACAAAATGCTTCTTCTATTTATAGACAACCTGAAGATTGCTACAGCATAAACCGACTTACTTGCCGACTTACTTTGCATTAAACACTGCAATAACTATCTACCTAACAACTTAGCTTCTGAAATAAATTCGATTGAATTACGCTGCCTACATGTGGACTTTTCCTCCTTGTCAGACTGACAGACAAGATCGTGGCTTATCCAGACTCTGATAGAGTCGGTTGGAAGGCAGGGAGAGATCTGCGTGGAATTACATTTTTCCAACACTCCCCCTTAATTATAAGCAGATGGAGTTTTTAAAACAAAATTTACAAAATGTCTCAGAGCTTAGACATGCTCTGTTCATGACAGAGTTCACTGTGGAGAACTTGTCATTCCAAGATAACTACGCAGATACTGGAATGTGTCCTTTGCCAATGGCTTTGTGAAGATATCAGCAAGTTGGTCTTCAGACCTACAAAATTCCAAACAAATTTCCTTGTCGTTCACCAGCTCTCTTATAAAATGAAACCTTGTATCAATGTGCTTGGTTCTCTTGTGAAACACATGATTCTTTGATAATGCTATGGCTGAATTGTTGTCGCAGAAGATTGTTGTCCATTCTTGATGGTTCTGTGACAAGTCTTTTAATACTCTCCTCATCCAGACAGCTTGACATGCAGCACTTGTTGCTGCGACATACTCTGCTTCAGCTGAAGATCTTCTGCTTGGTTCTCTTGTGAAACACATGATTCTTTGATAATGCTATGGCTGAATTGTTGTCGCAGAAGATTGTTGTCGGTTCTTGATGGTTCTGTGACAAGTCTTTTAAGACTCTCCTCATCCAGACAGCTTGACATGCAGCACTTGTTGCTGTGACATACTCTGCTTCAGCTGAAGAAAGAGTTACTATGGGCTGTTTCTTTGAAGCCCATGAAACAACACCTGTACCAAAATGAAATGTGTATCCAGATGTGCTTTTCCTGTCATCTATGCTGCCTCCATTGTCACTATCAGTGTAACCAATGAGTTTAAAATTTTCTGAAGTTGAGTACATAATACCAAGGTCTTTTGTGCCACTTACATACCTCAGAATTCTTTTACCTGCTTGACAATGTGAGTCTTTTGGTGACTCCATGAACCTTGAGATCAGACTTACACCATACATAATGTTTGGTCTTGTTGCTGTCAAATACATAAGGCTGCCAACAAGCCTTTTGAACAGCGTAGGATCTACAGTGGATCCTTCATCATCCTTGCTCAATTTTAAACCTGTTATCACTGGTGTTGGGGCTGTCTTACAGTTAGACATGTTAAACATTTTTAATACTTCACTTGCATACTTAGACTGTGATATAAAGATACCACTTTCAGACTGCTGAACTTCAATGCCCAGAAAAAACTTCATAAGCCCCAGATCAGTCATTTCAAATTCACTTTCCATGACTGTTTTAAAATCTGCTATGCCATAATCACCAGTAAATATTAAATCATCTACATACAGGCAGACAATTAACATCTTACCTTGCTCATCGACTTTGGTGTACAAAGTCGGTTCACTTTCACTTCTGTGAAATCCATTTTCAATGAGATAGGAATCAATCCGACTGTACCAAGCTCTAGGAGCTTGCTTCAAACCATAGAGTGCCTTTTTCAGCCTGTACACTTTGTGCTCTTGGCCTGGAACTTCATACCCTTGTGGTTGTTCCACATATACTTCCTCTTCTACATAGCCATTTAAGAATGCCAACTTGACATCCATCTGATGAACATGCCATTTGTTTTGTGCAGCAATGGCCAAAACTGTTCTGACTGTATCCATGCGTGCAACTGGTGTGAACGTTTCATTGAAGTCGATGCCAGGTTGCTGTGTGAACCCTCTTGCTACCATTCTTTCCTTGTGCTTTTGCACATTCCCATCAGCATCTTGCTTTGTCTTATAAATCCATTTGACACTGATTACATCTTTGTCTTTTGGTACATTAACCAGTTCCCATGTCTGGTTTTTCTCAATGCATTCTATTTCTTCATCCATGGCTTGTGCCCATACTTCTTCTTCAACAGCTTCTTCAAATGTTAGTGGATCATATATAGGAGAAAATAATGCAAACAGAGAGAATGAATTAGGTGTACCAGCTTCATATATCTCTCGCAGACTTCTTGTCTTCACCGGTTCTGTCGGTGTCGACCTCGACGAAATGCTTGATGGAGTTTGCTGTCCCCTAGGTGTACTTGTCGGTGTAGCTTGAGCTGCTACTTGTGTCGATGGTCCTTGTGCTGAACCATGTCTTGGTGTCATGGGAGTCGACGGTGCTCCGACCGGTTGACTTACATGTGGTATTTGAACCACTTCCTCTTCCATATCGTCATTGTCAATGTTCGACACAATCTTGACATTTGTGTCGACGGTTCCATCCCATGATTCATTCTCGACAAATTGAACATCCCGACTGATTATCACTTTCCTTGTGACAGGGTCATACAGCTTGTATGCTTTTGTGTCTTCTGAATAGCCAACAAAAATACATTTCTGCCCCTTCTTCTCTGGCTTCCTTCTCAGCTCATCTGGAATATGAGCATATGCTACACAACCAAAAACTTTTAAATGTGAGACACTATGATTCATACCTGTCCATGCTTCTTGGGCAACTTTGTTCTTCACACTCTTTGTTGGACATAGGTTCATAATGTATACAGCAGTTGCGACTGCTTGACCCCAATACTCATTTGGCAAATGCTTGGCTTCCGACATGTTGCGAGCCATCTCCATGATGGTTCTGTTCTTTCTTTCGGCAATACCGTTCTGCTGAGGTGTATACCGTGCAGTGAATTGTTTCTGTATGCCATGGGTCTTGCAAAAATTCATAAATTCATTTGAAACATATTCACCTCCTCTGTCGGTACTTAAGATCTTGATGCAGTGTCCACTCTGGTTCTCCACGAGTGCCTTGAACTGCTGAAAATAACCAAATGCATCAGATTTGTGTTTCAAGAAATATACCCATGTCTT
>LPNX010426990.1:0-21751 GCA_001517045.1 Pseudotsuga menziesii | reverse complement strand
ATACAATAGAGGTATTATCTCTTCTGAGAGTACCTATGTTTCCATGGTTAATATTTAGGTTATTCTATAGCATTCTATTATTGAGCCGAGAGGCTCTCTACAGCCCAGTATGGGGCAGATCTTGTAACGTTACATAATCTTATGTCGGCTAAAAAAATAGAAAAAAAAATAGAAGTAACGTTACATAATGTTATGTCGGCTTAAAATAATAGAAAATTAAAAGAAAAAAAACAACTATATAAATAGCAAGAAGTATCACAAACTACATCCAAATCCTAGCTACCTTGATCCAGCAACAACAACAACCACTGCCACAGCAAACAACAACAACCGCGACTGCAACAATAAACCCAGGTAAGAATTTTAAATTTGCTAATCGACAATCAATTCAGCAGGTAATCAATTCAGATATTCTTTAGATATTCTGTGGCTGATATCGAGGAATGTTTGTTATAGGTCATGTTCTGGTTTTGGAGTTGAAGCGAATTTGAATCAATAACTCCTCCGTTTGCCAGCAGGCTTTTATTTTAGGTTTGAGGAAATGGCAACTACCCATGTCGGTGTAACAGAGGTGAAGGCGGAGACAACCCAAGTTGAGCGAGGAGCTGGCCAGGATTTCCCACCATCAGAAATTGCCCTTCATCAGGTTTTCTCAAACCCATCAGCTGGGGTGTTTTAAATTTTAATTTTCCAGTAGGCAAAGAAAAACGTAAATACCCTTCTATTAGGGATCTTGATTGGCATTTCTCTCTTACTTCTATTTCACTATCTTAACAGTAGGATCATCTTCAGATTTTCTAAAATTAGGGATCTTTATTGGCATTCCTCTCTTACTTCATCCACTGTGATTCTACTTCACAATCTTAACAGTAAGATCATCTAAAGATTTTCTAAAATTAGGGATCTTGATTGGCATTCCTCTGTTACTTCATCCACTGTAAATCTATTTCATTATCTTGACAGTAAGATCATCTTGAGAAGTTGTTTGCAAGCAGCTATAGGGCCTCCTTTTACTTGTGTCAAATTAAGCTTTTGCTCAATGCCAAAAGCCTGGAAATATCCACTGCTTCTTGATTACCGACTTTATCCCAAACCTAAATATGATTAAAACTCGCAATTACAATCATTCTAATATCTGGTACTTCATCTGTTTTCCATTCTTCACAACTAGATTTCACTGATCTCGCCAAACTCCTTGTTGGAGGTCCAAATTCTCTATCAGTTGTCGCTCGACCTCCCTTCCATCTTTATTATCACAAAGTTACACAAGCAGTACCAGCTACACAAGCAGTACCGCTGTCACAATGTTATCACATTTAAATGTTAGCACAAATATATTTAGTGAATATGAACGCTCCATGAATTTGATTTTGAATGAAAAGCTAGAGATACACTGATGCGAGTATATCATCAAACAGTTCGGCCAGCCATCTTTGTTTCTTTAGACTGAATATTGAAGTTACCCACATGTATCACAAGTCTGGGAGTTATTTATTGATACGAATAATGCATTTCTTACTAGATACGCTCCCATTAGTTTATCTTCCATGGCTCTTACTTTTTGTTTTGCTTATATATATGTAATTTAATGAATATCATTTTCCAATCACACAATGCAGTGAAATATTTATTATTACTTTTCTGAATGTTTGTGTTATATATCTTGTACAAACTAATTTATTATTTGTGTTATTGAAGAGTATATTTATAATATATTTGTTTTTCTTATTAATTATTATGTTATATATAATTTAGTTGTATATATGAATAGTTAATCTAGATTTAATTTATGTAAATATATCATAGTTTACTCTTAAAAGGATTAGCTCACTTAATCTCAATATAAAACTAAATATATTGGATTACAATTTTTTTATTCTACATATTAGGTGGTTGCTCACCAAGTATAAATTCCCAACTTGTATGGTAGTTTAGTTCCTTTGAAGTTCTAGAACTCTTCCACCAAGAAAAAAATACATACTTGTATTAAATATAGTATAAATAGCATAAATAACTTCATTACATAAATCAAGATATGGATATCATCTTACTTATCATAAGTACACCCAAGCCTCAAAATTACCCAAAAAACTAAACATGCATGAAAATTACCACGAAAAAAACTAAACATTTACAATGTTATGTTTCAAGAATAATTCATGCAACCTGTGGACCAAACTACAATTAAATATTGACATAAAGTTTATAGTCATCCACAACTATATAAAATAGAAATATAGAAGAAAAAAAAACAACAACTATATAAATAGCAAGAAGTATCATAAACTACATCATAGCTAGCTACCTTGATCCAGCAACAATAAACCCAGTAAGAATTTTAAATTTGCTAATAACAACAATCAATTCAGATATTCTTTAGATATTCTTTTTGCAGGTAATATTTGTATTATTTAGAGCCATTAAAAATTCTTTAGATATTCTGTGGCTGATGGAATTAATTTTATTTGTAATCTGCATGCAGGAAGATGTTCAGCTTCTCAAATACATGGGAATGGACGTCTATAGTTTTTCTATATCCTGGTCACGCATTTTCCCCAGTGAGTTAATTTGATTTATAAATGAATTAACAATGAATTTTCAGTTATCATGGTCTTCCATAAATCTTCTATTTCTATTATTTTAACAGAGGGATCGCCCAGACATGGAGGAATCAATAAAGGGGGATCTCTTATTACAATAATCTCATCAACGAGCTGCTCATGAATGGTATTTAAAAAAGAAATGATTTGGTAGCCTTGGGTAAAGCTTGACATGTATGTGACCTAATTTGATGTGACTTTTCATGCAGGTATAGAGCCTTTTGTTACACTGTATCACTGGGACATGCCACAAGCTCTGCAGAACGAATACGGAGGATTCCATAGCAAAAAAGTCGTGTAAGTTTCATTTCCTTAGTAACTCCTTATAAAAATAATAAAAATAAAAAGAAAGGAATGCTAATTCTGTTAAATTTTAATATCCAGGGAGGACTTTGCCATATTCGCAGAAGAATGCTTTCGAGCTTTTGGAGACCGTGTAAAGTACTGGATAACTGTAAACGAACCACTGGTCTTCTCACTTGGTGGCTACGATTTAGGGATTCACGCACCAAGCCACTGTTCGGTTGGATTTGGAAACTACACAGCTGGGAATTCAGCAACAGAGCCTTATATTGCAACCCACAATATGCTTCTCGCACATAGCGTCGCTGTAAAATTATATAGGACCAAATACCAGGTGAGAACATCTCCTCTGTTAAATCTAGCCACTGAAACATGGGAAGGATATATATTACATCTCTTGAATAAAATATGTTATAAAATAAAATGTAGGGGAAGTAGAAAGGTTCCATAGGCATAGCCCTTGTAGTGAGTTGGGTGGTGCCATTCACAAAATCCAAGCTTGATCGAAGGGCTGCTCGCAGAGTGTGCGATTTTAGATTAGGATGGTATGGAAGGGTTTTATGTTTTTCCAAAATTTATACGTGTTTAGTAAGAAGCTTTACCCAATTTTAACAACAAGGACTTATCACCTCAAAAAATAAGAAACCAATTATGTTTTATGGATTACAGGTTTCTGGATCCATTAACATTAGGGAAGTACCCTGCTTCCTTAACAAGATTAATTGGAGCGTGGTTACCATGGTTCAGTGCTGGATACCTAATAAGAGATTTGATCCCTCTCGGCGCTTGATAGAGCCTAGGATTTGGATCTACGCTGGTTCTTATACCAATTATGCTAAGTACTACAATAAAGTTCTATAAATATATAGTTAAATTGTTTAGTTATGATACATGTTTATATATATAAAACTCATATAATACTACTTAAGTTTTATCTCATATACTTATATATAAATTCATATGTTTATAATAACATTGATTTACCATCTAAGAAAATTGTTAACAGCTCTGTAATCTATTTGAGCTCGGTCGAATAAAAGAAGCATTAGTAATTTAAATGATTTCATCATTAACCAAACATACAGACTAACACGACTAGATTTTAACGGTAGAATCTAACAATATGTAATTACTCCTACTATTAGTGTTGTCTTTCCAGTAGATAGAATTTAGGTTCTTTCAAACTGGAAGAAGAATAATTATAAGGTTTAAAACAACAGGTATACATAGTCTATCTTTTTCTTTATTACAACTAGCAAAATCTTCCATCTGTTCTTTGCAATTAATAAATTTAATGAGTATGAAATACAGTACGAGGGAAAATTTTTATCTAAGAACATAAACAGCTATCAGTAATACTTTCTTCTGATGATAAGTAAATAAACAATTCACTAATCTTCAATCTCATCGTGCTATCTTTTATAATTTTTACCCCTGTGCTGGAGTACGATCTGGTAAACCCAGATGTGGAAAAACACAGTGGTCATTATTTTTCGTCTGCAAATTCTATTACTGATAAACTAATAACATCTACTTCATTAAACCAGTAAAACGTTTATATCATAATCAATCACATTCATCCATTCACATTTACTAAACAAAGACAATTAGGTGACAAAACCTGCTTAAGCTTTTGGACAACAACAGCAATGGGAGGCCGTTCCTCCCTACCAACTCCTGGAGAGCACTCAAACAGCGACTCCTCAGGACTCCCGAGCTTGCTCTGGTCTCCCTGGCTGGAACTAGGTGCAACAATAGTCAGATACTAGTCCTCAAACTCAGTATTAACCCAGAACTATCAGTCAGTTCTTCCAGCTAACAAGCTGTAAAAACCAAGTTACTGCAGCAATCCTCTCAGAACAACTTCCTTACTGTTTTTCCCTTTTCCCTCAATGAATTTCCTGAATATCATTCACCTGAATGAATTCTCTCTGGAAAATATCTGAGCAGCCTCAGCTCTCCTCATTGGGTACTTTTAAAAGATTTGCCTAGGTCTTTTTGGGTTAATTGTCATTTAATGAGCCACCTGCTCTGATCCCACTTTCTTGGGGGATCATGACCCCAAATATAGGGAAGTTGCCACCTGCAACTTAGGAAGTGTTTGAGGATGCTACCACTTGTCTTTTTCCCTCCACCTAGTTCCATCCACCAGTTTGACCAGTAACATCTTTTTAATAGCTCTCCCATGCTGTTGTCTCCACAATTTATTTATTAATAATAATATATTCTGAATTACATTCCATTTCTGTTGACTCTGCTGAGTCATCAGTTCCTACTTAGCATTAAACTTAACATAATGTCTCAGGAATATAATTAAAACAATTTACATTATTTTACAAAATTGGGGTATGTGACATACACACCCCCTTAAAATGTAACATCGTCCTCAATGTTACTTATTCCTCATCCTCTGCAACCTCCTGGAACAGATTCGGGTATGCCTCCTGCATCTTACTTTCCAGTTCCTAGGTAGCTTCTTTAAGACTAAGGTGCTTCCATTGCACCTTTAGCTGTCCAATTGTGCGGTTCCGCAGAGTAATTTCCCTCCTCCCGAGGATACAGTCCGGTTCCACCAGAACTTCTCCTTCTGGTTCCACCTGTACAACATTCCAATCAATTACATGAGTAGCATCATGAACATACTTTTTCAGAACAGAAATGTGAAAAACATTATGCACTTTCAAGTTAGGTGGTAACGCTAGCTGATATGCAACTTGACCAATTTTGGATAAAATTTCAAACGGTCCACAATAACGTGGTGCTAGTTCTGCACAACTCCCCAGTCTTAGGGAGATTTTCTTTGGTCTTACCTTTATGAACACGTGCTCACCCACCTGGAACTCTTTGGGAGTTCTTTTCAAATCTGCTTGGCTCTTTTGCCAATCCTGTGCTACCTTCAAATTTTCCTGCACTTGTTTTACAATCTGTTACATTTCCTTCAATAATTCAGGTCCTAACACTAATCTATCTACTGGATTATTCCAGGAGATAGGAGTGTTGCATTTACGCCCATACAGAATTTCAAATGGGCTGAACTTAGCTGATGATTGATATTTATTGTTGTATACAAATTCTGCTAAATGCAAGTAATCCTCCCACTTACCTGGCTGATCCTTAACATACATTCTTAACAAATCTTCCAACACCTGATTCACTCTTTCAGTCTGTCCGTCCGTCTGAGGATGGAAAGAGGTGCTGAAATTCAGTGTTGTATTCAATCCCTTAAACAAGGATTTCTAGAAATTCCCTATGAATTTAGGATCCCTGTCTGAAATAATAACCTTCGGTACACCATGTAGTCGAAAAATCTGCTTTAGAAATATGTCAGCTATGTTTGCAGCCTTGTAAGTGGTTTTAACAGGAATAAAATGTGCTGCTTTACTCAATTTATCTACCACCACCATAATTGAATCATTCTGATTCTGATTTTTGGGCAATCCAGTAATAAAATCTAAGCTGATTATCTCCCACTTCCAACTAGGAATAGGCAAGGGTTGCAATAAACCAGCTGGATGTTGGTGTTCTGTTTTCACTTGTTGACAATCCAAACATCTAGCTATATACTCAACTACTTCGGATTTCATATTAGGCCATAATTATTCTTTTCTTAACATGGTAACAGTCTTTTGGTAGCCTGGATGTCCTGAGTAAGGTGTTTTATGAACTTCATCCAGAATCAACAATTTAACTTTAGGCACATTAGGTACATACAGTTTATCCTTAAACAATAAAAATCCATCTTTATTTAGACTATAACCCTTTATTAAGCTTTCTGTAGGTTGTTCTTTAGCTGTAACTTGTAATTTTTTATAAATTTCATCGTGTTTTATTCCTTCTATCAGCTGTTCATTTAAATCAGAAGCATAAGTGCTGATTGTTGCTGCAAAGTTCAGCTTTGCATTTCTGCTCAAAGCATCAGCCACCTTATTTTCTTTTCCTTTTATGTGTTGAATTTCGAAATCATATTCACTCAAGAAGGCTAACCACCTTGCTTGTCTTGCATTTAAGTTGGGTTGATCTAAAAGGTATTTCAGACCTTTATTATCACTCATTAAAATAAACTTTCTGCCTATTAAGTGGTGTCGCCACATTTTTAAGGCGTGAATTATAGCAGCAAGTTCTAAATCATAAGTTGCATAATTCCTTTCGTGGATTTTTAATTTCCTGGACTCATAGGCAATGACATGCCCTTCTTGAGTCAGCACACCGCCTAAACCATCATTACAAGCATCGGTGCACACCACGAAATCCTTATTAGGATCTGCTATTCTTAGAATAGGCGCAGTTGTTAATAAAGTTTTTAATTTTCTAAAGATTTCTTCACATTTTAAGTTCCAATCGAATTTCTTACCTTTCTTTTGCAAGGAAGTAATTGGATTAACTATTCTTGAAAAGTCTTCTATGAATCTCCGGTAGTAACCGGTAATTCCCATAAATGACCTAACATATGTTATGTCCTTTGGAACTGGCCAATCTTCGATTGCCCGAATCTTTTCAGGATCCACTGAAATCCCTTCCTTAGTCACTACGTGTCCTAAGTACTGGATTTCATCCTTAAAGAAATCACACTTGCTGAACTTCGCAAAGATCTGTTGCTCTCGTAGCTCTTGTAAGACTATCCGTAAGTGTTCCTTACGTTCCGCTTCATTTTTAGAATAAATTAAAATGTCATCGATAAATACGACAACAAACTTATCTAAATATTTATGCATTATATTATTCATTAGACACATAAAGACAGCTGGGGCATTAGTAAGCCCAAATGGCATCACGACAAATTCGTAATGTCCATACCTTGTTCTAAAGGTTGTCTTGAAAATGTCCTCATCTTTAATTCTTACCTGATGATATCCTGATCTCAGGTCTATCTTGGAGAACACCGTAGCTCCACGTAGCTGATCAAACAGATCATCTATGCGGGGCAACGAATATCTATTTTTAATTGTCATCTTATTTAGTTGACGGTAATCTATGCATAGTCGCATAGTTTCGTCTTTCTTTTTGACAAATATTACTGGTGCTCCCCAAGGGGACACACTGGGTCGAATATACTTCTTATCTATTAACTCTTTTAACTGTGATTTTAGTTCATTAAGTTCTAAAATATTCATACGATACAGAGCTTTCAAGCTAGGTACAGCACCTAGTACCAGCTCAATAGTGAAATCCAGTTCTCTCTTAGGAGGTAATCCTGGAATTTCCTCCGAAAAAACATCAGTGAATTCGTTTAAAACAGGAATATCCTCTATTTTTATTTTATCTTTTTCAGATTTACTTGCCTCATCTGTAATAGTTATAGCATAGGATTTTCACCCTTTCCTGACTACTCTTTTAAGTTGTAAGGCATAAATCTGCCTGATTACAGTTTTCCTAGGAATACCCTTAACTGTTACTGGCTGTTCATTATTATTTACGCACGTAAAAGTTTTATCAAAACAGTTTAAAACTACCTTATGTTGCTCTAACCAATCCATACCAATTAGTACATCATACGAGCCAAGTGGCAAAACATTTAACTTAATAGTAGTTTTAAAATCATTCATAACTAAAGCACATTCTTTCACATAGCAGGTCACTTTCCTTTTTGCCCCATTGGCTAATTGAACTAACCAGGAGCTATCAAACTTTTCAGCAGTCAATTTACACTTTTCCACTATCTGAGGTGAAATATAACTAAGACTAGCTCCTGGATCTATTAAAATAGTTACAGGGGTTTGGTTAACCATACCTTCTACCTCCACCATGGAAGTCTGATAATCAGTTTGGCGGTTCTCCAACGCTGCATTGATTCGGGGCATAGTCCTTGCAAATTCTCCAATAGTCATTTCATCATGCACAGTATGAATATTGTTGTTTGGATTTTTCCGATTTGGGCAAACCGAAGCATAGTGCGGGCCATTGCACTCCCAGCACTTAACAGGCTCTTTCCGTTCGAAATTCTTAGTGAAATTTCCATGATTGTTTGAAGCTTCCATGCCCTTGAAGTTATTGGAATTATTAGAATTATTAGAAGCACCATTTCTGTTTCCCTGGAAGTTCTTACCATTAGAATGATTTCTGTTCTTATTATTTCTGAAATTCTTCTGGGGTACAAACTCCTTTTTCTTGAACTTAGGATGATTACTGTTCTTTTTAGCCTTCCAGTTAGCTATACCTTCTTTCTTTTTGTTCTGTTCAAAACTGAAATTTTCCTTCCTCATGGATTCTTCCAGAGTCTACGGGTTATCATACTCGATTCTGTCCTTGATATGATATGGCAAACAACTGAGAAACCGCTGAACTTTAGGTTTCTCATCCACTAAATAAGGTACATACCTCAACAAACTTAAGAATTTACTGTTTAAGTCCTTCATAGTCATGGATCCTAACTTTAACTCGTAAAATTCTTTAGCTCTCTCTTCATAGTATTGTTCGGACAGAAATTTCTTCTTGAAGTACCTTTTAAAGGTACTCCAATTGACTTATTTTTCTTTGATCCCCTTGACTCTTTTCAGATCTTGCCACTATATATCTGCCTTTCCAGAGAGATTATAGATGGCCATTCTTGCCTTCAGCTGATTTGAATAGTTATATATCTGAAAATATTTTCTCATCCCGAATAACCAGGACTCTGCTTCTTCCCTTTTTTCAGTCTCTCCGTTGAAAGTTGGGGGCTTTATTTTTTTGAACTCCCCGGAAATCTCTTCATATGGCCTGCACTTTTTCTTTCTATTATACAACTCAGCCTCACTACTGTCACTAGTAGTGTAATAGCTTTGTTGTTCCTTGAATCCTTCAGATGATGAACTGCTTTCAGCTTTAGCCAGTTTCATCTTTTTAGATCCTTTCTGATGGCTAACTTCCTCAGATTCGGATCTTTTACTCCTCCCTTCTGTCTGGAATTTTTCTATCAAGATTTGGTTTAACTCCTCCTGGGTCTTTAATATCCTCTCGTTATCCTTCTTGACTGATTCCATTTCAGTCATCAAATCCTTTATAGTCTGTATCAGCTCTGAAGAGTGAGCAATTATCTCTTATAACACAGGCTCTCTAAACATCTGTCTTGTCTTAGTATTTGGAGACTCCTCCTCAGCATATTCTCCTAGCTTCTCCATACCTGCCTGTTAGATTCAGAAAAATAAATTTTCTGGTTTTTTTTTTTTTCATAAAACAAAAAATACAGGTTAGTACATTATTTTTACTGTTCTGTGGAAACTAGTTGGGCCACATTAAGGCCTAGTATTTGAACCATGCTTTGATACCACATGTCAGAACACCAAAAATTCCGAAAAATTTAAATTTTTTTAAAAAGCATATATTCTTATTAAATGCAGTCATTAACTGTTTGATTAGTTTTAAGTTACTAGAATTGTAACTGAATGATCCTTTGATTATACTTAACTTTGAAGAATAGTTTCTTTTCAGTTACTAATTGTTTTCTATTTTATACCACAAGGTGGGTTTGTCATGAAGGACTGGGCTTACTTAGCTTCCGAGCTAACACAACAGTTTTCTTCTCTTACAGATACACAGGTAAAACGTATGGGTCGCTGCTAACAAATCTCAAAAGTTTACAATACGATTTGCTGTATATAATTTATTCAGTGAAAGTACATACATGCTAGACAGATTTACCAGGATTTTAAAGGTAAAGATTTTACTAAGTTTTCTTTTGAGATCTATTGCTAGAGAATTGAATTCTACTCATAAAGATGGCAGTTAAAAATCTCTATCCAGGAAACAGGGTTTAACAATTCTATAGAATACGAAACCATTTAATGTTCATACTGAAAGTAAGTGTAAAATGCAATAATTATTTCTTTACTAGCAGCTAGCATGGTAGAAGATTACAACATCAAAGATTTAATTCTAATATTTGTAGTTACTGCAACATGCCATGTTTAGATTGCAATATATTCAGATTTGCAACTGTAGTTGTAAACGATAAGATATTTCAAGTATCGACCTATACTTTTCTTACTTTAAGCATTTACAAAGTTTATTGTTTGATACAAGTCTTCCCTTAATATTTTAAGGATTTGCATTGTTTTGGAATACTACTTCTATTTCCATGATCGATAATTGGATAAAAACCAAAAAACACCTTTAGAATCAGTCCTAGATTTATTATATTTAAACCCAATTATGAGTTTTCAAGGCTATACTCTCAAACAAGGAAGGTTAATTTACCCAAGCTGCTTATCACACATTAACTTATAAAATCTTTGATAATATTTGAGCTTAGAAATGACAAAAGTCTAATTGTCACAACAAATATTCTAAGACTACTAAGAGGTTGTTATTCTATTAGCAAATATCAAGGATAAGGACTAGAGTAACCATAATCAAAATTAATGGATCAC
This sequence comes from Pseudotsuga menziesii, assembly GCA_001517045.1. Classification (NCBI taxonomy): domain Eukaryota; kingdom Viridiplantae; phylum Streptophyta; class Pinopsida; order Pinales; family Pinaceae; genus Pseudotsuga; species Pseudotsuga menziesii. The sequence goes on along the minus strand of LPNX010426990.1, from coordinate 10,506 downwards.
ATAAATTGATTACCACCAGTTATAGACTTTGAAAAATGTTATGTCTTTTACCTTCATTTGAAAACTAAGACAAATGGCAATATAGTTGTAGATTTATAAACAACTACGCCATAACATTACTCCATTACTCTTATAACTCCTTACAACTAAAACAATTCTCCAAACCTAAGTATACAAGACTAACTATGAAAAAAATCTATAATGCAATGTTTTATAAGCATTATTCTAATGTTACGTGGTTGAATTTATATAGCAGGTGATACTATGGTATATCGAACCTTACAGGATCTCTGCGCTATGATTTGGTTTGTAAAATCATTCAATGGTGATCTTGTCGTGGAACTTTAGAGCTCATACCCACTGCATGTAAAGTATTAAAAGTAATACGTGGTCTCTTCTCAGCCATGCATTGGCGTTTTAAAACGGTTGACCCAACCCTAGTCGTCATTTCTCCTTTGCCTTCGGGCCTTCGACCGCTCTGCAAACCCTCCTGGTCCATTTTGCTGTTGCGTTGTTTGTTAGCAATCCCTATGTTGCTCCAGCTCTTCGTGAACTCATCTACTGCACTCTGTGGGAGGTTAAGGTGTTGAATAGCTTGTTGTTGGCGGCTGAAAGTTGTTGTTTTCTTAGGGTTTCTCCCTTGGCATCCATTGTCGAACCTGTCATAGTGTAAGTGCATCACCTCAACTTGATACTGTAAATGTCCTCCATCGTGATAGGTATCCTTAGCTCCAACGAGCTCATCCTTCTCTGAGGCGAAATAAGGGTTTACCCTTCCTTCTGCTCGCGGTTGTCTTGTTGTTCTTCGGTAGCCACATCTCTATCAAACTCTAAGGTAAGTTACAGGTTGTTCTTTCGCTTTCCATTTCAAGTATTAGCCTAACCATTACATTTAATGATGAAGTTTTAAATATTAAATTGTTCCTTCGTTGCAGGGTCGGTCTCCTCCTCGTGGCGTGGAAGACGCAAAACTTCAACAGTTGGCTTTCCCCGGTAAGCCTGGTTTTATCCATGGCGTTCCCTCCTTGCTGGTTTTTAGGGTAGTTAAGAAGTTGACTTTGAGAGGTGTGACCCTCGTGGTTACCTTGGTTCAGTTTAGTCTTATTATACTGCAGGTTAAAATGAATTTAGCAGGAGAAACCCCTACGCTATGCGAGGGTGTTACGGCTTAGGCTGAGGTTGTAAATAATAGCTTTCTTTTGTGATTTTAAGTGATATATATAAAAATAACAACTAGGCTGTAAGCCTGTTTGTGGAAGAGGTTACAACCTCAACTTCATGTCTTCACTGTACTCTTGAATATACAGGGTTTTTCGCCCTAAGTTTATAATATAAGATAATATACTGTTTTTCTGTATCTCTTGGTTTGTATTACCGCATACATTTTTAAATTATGAACTGTGTAAGAATAAATTAAGATACAGGATTACAACAACTTTAATTTGTTGATTTATAATACGGCCGTAAGTAAAAATATTGTCTTATCCTTATAGTTATTATTTTACTTGTATAAGTTGGATTTATAGGGTTAAACACTAATTTGAGAGTGTGAGAATAAGTACAGTTTCTTATTCTAAAGTTATAAGTTAAAAAGTAAGCTCTATTTGAACTGTAGATTTATTAATTGTATTACAATAAGGGTTATGCTATTCTGCTATTGCTTACTACAGTTTTATATACTTGATTGATTTCTAAAAGTACTTTCTTTTATGAAGCTATAATCAGGGTTTCTGTACCTGAGTTATAGATTGCCTTACTTGTTATGTTTAACATTATTAAGGGATATACATCGGGTTGATACCCTTCTATTATATAAGTTCTTAATATTTTGTTTTAATTTATTTTAAACATATTTATAGATAATAACAAGTTACCTTGTATTACAGAGATCAAATTTGGCTCAGCATTAGAATAATAACCATAAGGACTTTACATTCTTACTCTATTGTATTTAAAGTTCTTTAGTATAGTTTATTTACCTTACATTACAGATAGTATAAATATCTTCGGTTTGTAAATAATGTAACATATACATTCCTGAAGTTACATAATGGTAATACTCCTGTATATAAAAATTAATTTATTGTTGTTAATACAATAGAGGTATTATCTCTTCTAAGAGTACCTATGTTTCCATGGTTAATATTTAGGTTATTCTATAGCATTCTATTATTAGTTTTTATACCAATTATGCTAAGTACTACAATAAAGTTCTATAAATATATAGGTAAATTGTTTAGTTATGATACATGTTTATATATATAAAACTCATATAACACTACTTAAGTTTTATCTCATATACTTATATATAAATTCATATGTTTATAATAACATTGATTTACCATCTAAGAAAATTGTTAACAGCTCTGTAATCTATTTGAGCTCAGTCTAATTAAAGAAGCTTTAGTAATTTAAATGATTTCATCATTAACCAAACATACAGACTAACACGACTAGATTTTAACGGTAGAATCTAACAATATGTAATTACTCCTACTATTAGTGTTGTCTTTCCAATAGATAGAAGTTAGGTTCTTTAAACTGGAAGAAGAATAATTATAAGGTTTAAAACAATAGGTATACATTGTCTATCTTTTTCTTTATTACAACTAGAAAAATCTTCCATCTGTTCTTTGCAATTAATAAATTTAATGAGTATGAAATACAGTACGAGGGAAAAGTTTATCTAAGAACATAAACAGCTATCAGTAATACTTTCTTCTGATGATAAGTAAATAAACAATTCACTAATCTTCAATCTCATCATGCTATCTTTTATAATTTTTACCCCTGTGCTGGAGTACGATCTGGTAAACCCAGATGTGGAAAAACACAGTGGTCATTATTTTTTGTATGCAAATTCTATTACTGATAAACTAATAACATCTACTTCATTAAACTACTAAAACTTTTATATCATAATCAATCACATTCATCCATTCACATTTACTAAACAAAGACAGTTAGGTGACAGAACCTGCTTAAGCTTTTGGACAACAACAGCAATGGGAGGTCGTTCCTCCCTACCAACTCCTGGAGAGCGCTCAAACAGCGACTCCTCAGGACCCCCGAGCTTGCTCTGGTCTCCCTAGCTGGAACTAGGTGCAGCAATAGTTAGATACCAGTCCTCAAACTCAGTATTAACCTAGAACTATCAGTCAGTTCTTCCAGCTAACAAGCTGTAAAAACCAAGTTACTGCAGCAATCCTCTCAGAACAACTTCCTTACTGTTTTTCCCTTTTCCCTCAATGAATTTCCTGAATATCATTCACCTGAATGAATTCTCTCTGGAAAATATCTTAGCCTCCTCAGCTCTCTTCATTGAGTACTTTTAAAAGATTTCCTAGGTCTTTGTTGGGTTAACTGTCATTTAATGAGCCACCTGCTCTGATCCCACTTTCTTGGGGGATCATGACCCCAAATATAGGGAAGTTGCCACCTGCAACTTAGGCAGTGTTTGAGGATGCTGCCACTTGTCTTTTGCCCTCCACCTAGTTCCATCCACCAGTTTGACCAGTAACCTATTTTTAACAGCTCTCCCATGCTGTTGTCTCCACAATTTATTTATTAATAATAAAATATTCTGAATTACATTCCATTTCTGTTGACTCTGCTGAGTTATCAGTTCCTACTTAGCATTAAACTTAACATAATGTCTTAGGAATATAATTAAAAAAATTTACATTATTTTACAAAATTGGGGTATGTGACATGTAATCTTTTGATTGTTGAAACAAATAAGCTTTGGAGGCCAAATGGTGTAATGCTCTCATATGTGTGGATTAAGCATTGTCTTACGGCTATTGATGTTGTCGGCTTTTCTCTCAATTTCTGCATTTGAACCTTGTCTGGCATGAACGATTCAGCTGAATCAATAGGAGTATAGTTGGGCAAGTAAGGTTACTTGCTTTTCTTATATCTCATAGCATATATGTTAGAAGATCTATATTATACATGTTTAATAAGTTTATTTGCATGTAATTCTTGTCTCTTTTTCATATATATATCTAGATCTCATGAGGTTTCGTGCAGGATTGTGTGTTTAGCTTTTAGGTAGCAAGGATTAGACGAGCTGTGGATCTAGTTTGAATCCACTGTACATCCAAAATATTTGTGAATACATTTCCCCTCTGTATTCCACTAACACGTTTCCATTGCAGATCTGCTTCAGCAACAAGCACTTCTCTTCTCCTTTTCCTCCTTCAAAATCAATCTTTTTTTACCTGGTTACTTTGTTCACAGCTTTGATATTGTTTAGATCTATTATATTAAAGTAAATTTAACATAGATCTATCTCCTCAAAGCCCATAATATAGATCTTGTTCTTAAAAGGTTTCATAAGCATTCTAGATCTAGATTCAGGGAAATCGTCCTTTTTGCATGGAATTTTAAAGAGAATTTGTAGCATGCATGCATTAGATTTCTGTTTTCTGTTATAAAAGATAAATCTAGCAATCAATGCACATCATATTGGCTGCCTAAAATGCAAGCCAAGATCCCAAGGAAATTTTGCTTTCCTTGGTTCCCTTTTTACCCTTTTTTAACTAGTTTTAACTTAGCTTTTTTTGGGTTAAAATTAAGCTGACCCAGAGGTACTTTCAAAGTGCTTTTGGGCATATTTCAGTCTAATAATTTTGCTGGTTTTTAGCAAGTATAACATAAAAGAGGAGGAGCTGTTGTTCGAAAGTGACTTTTGGGCCTTCTGAATCCCCCCACGGGTCTCCCTTTTTTATTGAAATCTTTAATTTTTGCACTTTGTAAGCTCTTGGTTTCATTCTGTATAAGAATCAAGAGGCGTCATATCAATTTTCTGATATTGTAACCGCTGGTAATAAAAATAATTTTGAATAGGCTCTTTCGAGCCCATTCCCCATCCCCCCTGGGGGATTTGTGTCCGTGTCATTTTTTGTTTTTCGTTCATCTTTTTTCAATCTAGCGTAGTACTAATCTACAGGGTAGTATACTTTGATTTAAAATCAATTCCATATTCCATTTCTATTGGTTTCAAAGTAACTTTAATACTTACCCCACGAGACTCCTTTTGAGCCGAAAGGTGAAGAAAGGTTTGTGGTAGTCTAATTAGAAAAGTGTGGTTTGCTTATCTTTTTATGTTTCATTTGCTATCATCATTTGTTTCAATAACCATAATAAAATAAACCCCTCCTTGATTCCCTGATTGAGGTCCACTTGGATCGAAAGAGGTTCCTGGAGGGTTTTCTTTTTAACAAGAACATCCATCTCAAAATTTACTAAAATTGACAAGACTCTGGTGTTTATGCTCTGCACTTGGCTGTGGTTCGTCCGATCAGTCAAGCTGTATCAAAAACACTTGAGTGACTAGTATAATTAGGATTCACTCTCCCAAATTGACAAACCATCAAGTGAAAATCCAACACCTAGATCAAACCATAACGGTGGAAAAATACCCAAAGGAAGCGGGAACTTCTGAAAAGCAACCTCGGGCCACTGATCTCTGTCACACCCTAACGGGTGCGTTATGAACAATAGCCCCAGAGACTACATTCAACCCACATATTCCTTGCGGGTAGCCGTGAAGGTTTAGTTTTGGACATACTCCAAGTACTCTCGGGTGTATCTGGAGTCCACCCCTTCACCTAATTTTAATCAACTCATATTTCACATTAACTTAAAACTTACCAAGAGGCAATTGCAAAACATTTACTCCAAGCACATGCAAGTACATTGATTTTCTTTTGACTCCATTTTAAGGCACTGGTTATTTTCTTGCTATATATATATATTGTGTCTCAACAGTGTGCTTTCGTGCACTCATTGTGTATCTTGTCATCTATGGTTATTTATGGTTAAATTTCAAACTCCTAAGTAATTCATTCAGTTTAACATCACCATACTAAGTAATTAGCCTTAGTAACTTAATAGGGTCTACCCCCCTTGGCTTCGTTAGGAGTTGAGCCTAAAAGGAGGAGTCAAGAACAAGGTGATAGCCTTGACTCGAGACTTGCCCCCAGGGACACACCAAGTGGCTTGTAGATTTCTGCCACGTGACCTAGGTGTGTGAAAGGCGGCAACAGAGTGAAAATCGGTTTGGAAACTATAACAGCTACATGTTGTAGATTAGCTTCAATATCATTTAATTTTTCACAAGTAAACATTTTTGAGAAAATGGAGAACCGTGTGTAGGCAAGTTAGATTCAACTTTTAGTGCTAAATAACATATCCCATCATGAGGAGAAGATTCAAAATATTGAAAGAAATTCATTTATTTTTATTATATCTCCATGAACATCTATAAACCTGCATTTTTTTCCTTAAGTCATCATGAATATAATTTTCAATTGCCTATGTGTCCATAACTTTTACTATAAATCAACTTCATCATTTGAATACAGGACTACATAGCCAACATGCTTCCTTACATATCTGATAGCAAAACACAATGTTTTCATAGTCCAAAATCAAAGTCCACCAATGTTCACCCTACTTTAATATTAACTTTCCTATAAAACCTTTGCTAAGATCAATCTCCATACATAAACAAGCATATGTAAACAATCCCATCTCTACCAACTCAAAATCACTTTTTAAGTATCTTTAGAACAAATTTCCAATACTTTTAAAGTAGATGCCAAAAATGAAATAGTAGATTGGAAAGGCAAAACCAAATTCACATGTTGGTAAACTTAGTTTATGAAGTAGAACTTCCAAAGCTAATATTTCATCAAATTTTTTAACCAAATAAAAGATAAACATCATTGAAGTTGACACCCCTTGTAAAATATGTTTATAACTAGCAATTGCTCCAAAGGTGCAATAAAAGGCCGAAGAAAAAATGAATAGATACATAAATTGAATTGAAGAGCTATTTCTCATCCCAGGATAAGTTCACAATGAACAAACTAACCTAAGAAAAACACTTATGGGTTGAAAAACAATATATAATTAAACTACAAATCAACCTATAAGTGTCTTTACAATGTTTCTTGATGTTTGGATATAGATGATTATCATACTTAAAGTCATAAATATCGTAAATTTATATTTACAATAATATTTGTAAACAAAGTTCTCTTAGTTTGTAAGAACATAGAGAAATGAACCAAACCTAAAAGTTGATAAACAAAAGTAAATGTTAAATTTCAACATGTTCACACTTCACATTGTATGGTAATTTATGTGATGTGCAAATGAAGTTGTTATCTATGCTATTTGGTAATAGATTTTTTTCTCATTTAGAGGAAAAAAATTAAGTAATTTATGAGTTTTAAAGATCCATCTCCTCATCATTATCACCAAATATCTTCCCTTAGGATCAACTCTTAATTGTTCTTTAAATTCTTTAGCTAATCTTTTAATGGTCTTAAAGGTTGCTCAACCCCTTCTTTATTATTTCCTAAAAACAATCTACTTGTTACATAACTTTCCTATATGGAATAACATTCATAAAGAAGAATTTAATATTTTATCTTAGCACTTTCTCTATTAGGAGATTCCCCACTTTTGTATAAAATTAACTATTACAATAACCTTTAAGTAGGAATATCTCTCTAACTTAATACCCAAGATGATTATAGTAAAAAGAATGAAACCCTAGCTTCTTTGCTTTGGGAGCTCTAGAGTTAATTTCTCAACCTCCCATGCCTAAATTAAGATAATTGTTTATAGTGAACAATCACTTAGTTTAACTTAGGTTTAACACCAAGATGGCATGCGTTATTGATATCCTTGAGTCAAGTCCTTCCATTTCCTAAGTCTACTAATGCTATTGACAACTTAGAAAAATAAATAACATTACTTACAGTGTTTTATGAACCTTGAGCTTCTCACGGGATAGTTGCAAATTTACATTTACATTTGTATTCTCCATTGTAAAAAATTGACTTGACTAGTAAAAAGACAAATTATAAAACCAAGAACATATAAAGTTTAATTTTAAATTAGCTAAATTGTAAAACACATTTATGTAATTATATATAAAATTTCAATTTAAAATTTAGTTGACTTGAAACTTAAGCAATATGTTTAACAACACTAGATTTAATAGATTTATTATTGGTCTGCTAAGGCTGCCAAGAGCATGTCTCCTGCTCACTTTGGCACATTACAATGTAATATTACAAGCATATTTATAAGGTTCTTTAATACAACTAGCAAGAAACCACGGGCCACTAAAACCATGCTCCTTAAACCACTTACATCCTTGCTCATTCCCAAGTCAAGGTTAACCCAAACATGTAAATGTTCATTTCTAGTTATAGAGAAAAACAAGTCATTTCTCAAAACATTTGGATAAATGTTTAAAATCTTCATTTGATGGTAAAATGTTTTTGAAATTCCAATTTATTCTGGAAATCAAGATTTTAAAATTTTATATGGATTATTTTACTCATTAACTATTCTTAATATTCATTATTTGTTTTAAAAAAAGACAAGTAAAGCAATTTTTGGAAAATACTTGGTCATTTCCCTGTCAAGTAGGAATACTTATGAGATATTTTTGTAAATTAAAAAGGGTTTGCACCTCAAGAGAACTTGATTCCTCTCAAGGCTTGGTAAAGCCATAGTTAAAATGGATCTATACTAGTCTACTTAAGACACGACTCATTAATAAATCACCATTAAATAAAACCAAATAAAATTATACACAGAATATAGTTAAAAAATGTGATAAGTATATCTCTAATCTCATGAAACGATATGTGAATCTTTACCCAAAAAAATGTGTAAGCACAATCTAAATAATATAAACCAAGGAAACAAATTAAGTTATCTCTTAACATAAAATAGTTAACATTGTTAAAATCAACAGCCATGCCTAATCCCACTATAAATTAAATTAAAAAAACGATCCATCAATCTATACTACCATCATCTAATAATAAAAATTAGAAGACTATCATCATCTAATAAAAATTAGAAGACTCTTCTAGGAGACCTACCAGAACTACCATAAGAACCAACTCATTTTAATAGTTGCCTTCCCAAGGGATTATTAAAGTTTGCATGTGAACCGTTTGTCACTCGTGCCTATGATTTAGTGTAACAAGTGGCATATGCCCATGGAGGAATTTAGTTCTGCTTGCTCAGTTGAAAAACATGCAAAAATGCTTGAGCTCCATACAAAAATATAACGTTGTACCCAGGGTTGGAATTTCAAATGGCGGACACCTGTTAAACTTGCCGGTAACAATAAAAATCTGAAACGTTTTCTCTATCCTAAGCCAGATTTTGACGGTTTAGGTAAAATCTTAGCTGTATTTGACAGGTAAATTGACCCATGACGGGCATTTACCCGTCAAATTCCATCCCTGCCTATACCTACTAGCGAGATTCTTGAGAGTGCCCGGACAGTCCAGAAAACATTGCGGCGTAAAAATATACGTGTCAAGTTTTTATTTGATTTTTTATTTGATCAATGGACGACCATAAAAGATATTCATTTTTCAAACCGACCTCGGAGAAAGAAGGCCTTCAACCTAATTATTACGATTAAAATTTTTACCAATTTTAAATACTCTATCTTCAACAAGAACAACAACAAAATCATAATTAAAAGTTGTGTTAATAATTCTCATTTTACTATAATATAGTAAAATATATTAAGCATAACATCTATATACACAATTTCTTTTTAATATATTTTTTTAATTATAGTTTATATTAAAAAGCAAAAAAAATTACATCAATATTATTGAATCCATTAACATTGTATATTAAAAATGTATCACATGTAAGAGACACATTCTCAATCCATTTTTTTTTTATGAATTTTAAACAATCGATTAACATCACAAAGATCACGAGAACAATAAGATGAAACAAGTGGAATAAGCAACGCAGTTGCTTAGTACCTGCCACTTATGTAAGAAACAATGTAAAGTGAATTAGCATCGGACCTCATGCATGTTCATTTACAACTCCATGAGTGATTTAGATGTTAAGTATCCCTTCGTAGTCTTATGAGAAATTTTTGGTAGACATGAAACACCTAACACTAGACATTACCATCCATAGCCTCGTAAGTGATTTAAGGCATACATAGCCCTCCATAGTCTCGAGAACTATTTTTTATAAGCATTATGCACCCAACAATAAAGTAGTAAGTGATATATTGATTGAGATGTACATAATTTACGGAATGTAGTAGACCATTCATAACTCAAGAGTCATTTAACGCTTACACCGACCTTCATAATCTCAAGAGTGACTCAAGGTCTACATAGTCTGTCATACTTCCATGAGTTATTTTTGGTAGATATTATGCACTAGTAGAAGAATAATAAATGTTGCATAATTTGAAATATACATTATGGATGTGGTGATGTTACTTCATGGCTTCTTCCAACAATTATTTTTCTTCTAGATTTAATATCTGTTTCTAAGGATTACAAGGAAACCTAAGTGGCTTCTCCCACGAATGTAGACTCTCTCCTTCCTCTCTATGAATGAAGGGTAATAACCTCATATAGGCCAACACAAGTGAGACACATGGTGTATCCATGAAGATATATAACACTTTTTGGCCAA
>LPNX010426987.1:833-12435 GCA_001517045.1 Pseudotsuga menziesii | reverse complement strand
CCTTCGGAACCACATTCAGTAGCACTGCTGTCATTCCAGTGCATCAGTTGTTCAGCTCAGACATGGTCAGCCCAGCAGTATGTTCCAGATTTGTGTCCCCTCCAGACTCTCATGATATACACAGTTATTTTTATGTATCTTGATACGAGCATGGGAATGCCCGCCTCGTCCATATATTGATATTTTTCCTCATCCAGTATTTGAGGATCATTTATATTGCTATGTTATATTCTGATACAAGCATGGGAATGCCCGCCTCGTCCATATTATCAGATGATCCCTCATCCATTATTGAGGTTATGTACTTTTCAGTCCTTGCAGGTGGTTCGAGATCGGTGTCTCGGACTTCAGTTGCTTCCTTCTCTTCTCCACACCCCAAGAAAAACCAAATATGACTCATGATGTCCATCGGCCATACGATGAGCTCCTGCCCTCACACATCAGGGGGCAATCTGTTAACACCCAAAAATGGTTAACTACCTCATCTACCCCATTACATGGCTCATTTGTCCACTTTCCTACCATATCTCCATCAAAAACCCATAAAACCATCTAAAAGGTCACCGAAAAGCTTAAAATGCCTCCAAAAGGCTATAAAATCCTTTTTTCCTCCAAAAATATCCAAAAAGGAATAAAAAATATAAAATAATGAGGAAAAAAGAAGAAACCCTAAATAGCTGAAACCCTAAATAGCTGAAACCGTAAACAGCTAAAACCCTAAAAAGCTGACCTAAACCACATGGTTTTATAAATAAGTGATGGAGACCCATTATTCCATATCCATTATCATAAGCATCCTCCCTCTGCCGAAATTATTCTTGAAACCCTAGCTTACCATTAAGCTATTTTCACCATTGAGAACTCTTTTTGGCCCATTTCCACCACCGGAGAAAGGGAAGAAGCAGCTTGGAGCTCGAAGCCACCGACATCGGACCAGCGCAACGGACTCTATCAACCTTCTCATTGGAGGTAACACCAATAAAGATCATTATTTATTTCTTTACTGTTTCTGCTTTATATTATTTACTTTTCACCGTATTGTTTCATGTTATTTACTTTTTACTGTTTTAGCTTCAAGAACGTATTTAGATTAGTTTTTGTTTCAGTTTATCATTATTTAATTTATATATCATTGAACTGCTACTAAGGAATCCATATTCCTTAGTAGGTGCTCATCCGCACAAGCTAGGGTGAAAACCCTCCATATTCCTTAGTAGGTGCTCATCCGCACAAGCTAGGGTGAAAACCCTAGCAACAGTACTTCCTCTACTTCCTTGGACTTCTGAGTTCTCCAAGATAATGATTATAATTCATTTTGGCCATCGCTTCCCTCTGACCTCACACATTAGGGGGAATCTGTTATCAATCAAAATGGCACTTCTCCGTCCGAGTGCTGACATTCCTCATGTTGGTACACAAAAGGACAATTTCGATTGAAGTGGCCTAAACACTATAGATGGGCATGACCTTTGATGCATTTTCCTCAGACCAACCTTGTATATTTTTTATGAATTTTGGGTTGCATACGTGACTATGTGCATTGCAACCCGCGTATACTTGCATACGTGAGTTCCCTTTGAGCATATATCAATACCTGCGTATACCCTAATTCAACATTAAAAATATAATTTGAGATTAGATGAGATTAGTTGGGGCCTAATCTATAACTATCCCAACCATCTCAACCATCCCAACCTTCGAAACCACTCTATTTCCCAAAGTATAAATAGAGGCCTTGGGGTGGGTCTAATAAAGGAATTTGGAGAGAAAATTTATGCTGGTGGTATATCTTCAAAGTCTTGGAGCAGAAGAACTCAGAGTCCTTTGGTTGCAGAGGAGTCCTTGTGTCAGAAGTTGGGTTGTACTCTTATCTTATTCACCGTTTTTTAATAAAGAGAATTCTTCTTCTAATCTTGTATTGAGTCTATTTCATGTATATTGGCTTAATGAATATGTTGATTATGTTATATATATGTTTTTTATCTAACCTCTAATATACATATGCATGAGATATTACTTGAAGGATTTTCTCTTTGCAGGTGGAGAAGTACATCCCTAGAACCTTTGGAGAGAAGTGGAGTGAGAGAAGATCAAGCTTGGATCAACCTTCGTTAAACGGGTAAGTCAAGATTTTCTTCCTATTCTCTTTCCATTCCCTATAAAAATCCGATTGTCTACAAGTTAGTAGTAAGTTGGTAACCCCAGACCCTAGGTTACAAGGGTGCTTTATCCTGAACAACACTAAGTAGGAGTAGAGTAGAGTGATAAAGAGAGAGAAGACCAAAGAGCATAAGAGGGAGGAGAAGTTTGTAGAGATAGAAGAGAATATCTTGAACAGATTATATAGCTTTGTGTACAGACAAAAGGTGCATCTATTTCCTCATGCCAATGCTAGATGAAGAGCACTTTGTGGTTTTTGTCCAGAAAGGTTTCCATGTTATATGTTGTGTATATGTGTGAATGTTGAATAGCTTATCTTAATGAATAAGTACCATGTTTAATTATTGATTGGTTATTGTGTTACAAACGGATAAATGTATGAATGGTGATTTATAGTAATGAATATGCACATGATGTCAGTTCACTGTGTGTTTGCGTAAGACTGCATAAATAAGGGTGAATCATACTTTAGTTTTGATATATAAAGTACAAACCACCAACCCACCTTCCCGGTCTTTGTTGGAAACCTTGGTGCACAGCCAAGGACCTAAAACACCCTCCTGCACAAACTATGGAAACGTGGTTCTGGAAGTTACCCATAAAACTGAGATATCTCGGGTGAGAGGGCATCTATGTTGTAGGTGCTACCGATTGGGCTCTGCTCCATCAGGCCGATATCTTGGGATTTGTTGTGTTCACCAAAAATGGGTTGAACCTGGGTCCAAGGATAGGGAAGAGGATAAAAAGGAAACAAATCTCCATACAATATCCACAAAGAGGTGTCCAAACCTTATCCACCCACTCTGCTCATGGATTTATAACTAAATTTCCCCACCAGAGAAGTGAGGGGAAGATCCATGACATGTTCTAATCCCATATCCATCTCGAGGACCATATCGTGGTTGTCGGTTATACGATTCTACCTCTTATATCTCTTTTGTTTCCCACGATCACCAAGGTTCAAAGATATTCTCACCCGTTTCTGTTGAATTTTATGGGCTCCAGATCCATCCTTCCCTTCACTCTGTCACTTGATGTTTTGTGTAAAACCTAATGATGGGTCAGACTCTATATCCCCCTCACACCGCTGAACAAGAAAACCATCATCTCCTCCGATATTTGCACTCTCAGTAGGGCCCCTTGATAAAACCCCTGGATTGGGATCTAAGATCTTTTCTTTACCCTTTGAGCTCTTCCCCTTAGCAAAATCAACCACAAGGTTTCCCGCTAGAAAGATACCCATAGTCTCAAGTAACGGTTTCCTTTCTGGATGAATGTCATAATATATGTATTTGTAGTGTTCATCAAGTTTTGCAACACTTCACATTCTCACCACTCATCAAATGCCATTTTTTTCGACTGTACTAGAGCAACACTGGTTTCTTTTTACGTTGTCTAGACTGTATGACAAATCCATGATGAGAATGGCAAGAAAGAATATTTGATCATGACGTTACGAGATTGTGCGCTAGACTGGTATATGAAATTTACCATAGTACCTGTAGGAGTGGTCCCAAAGAAACTCAACGAGATTCGACTTGGGTTTATTGATGAATTTAAGAAACCGAAGTCTAAATCCCAATGCATCATCGAGATCAAGGAGATCAAGAAGCTACCGACAGAATTTGTTTGGGATTTTGACCATATAATTAAGACATTAATGGCCAAAGTGAGTTTCCATATCTCGAATGTGCAACACAAGGAATGGTTCATTATTGCCTTGTTGCCACATATCTGAACATCGTTGATGCAAGAGAAACTCGTGTTTGAGATAGAGGCTCTAGAGATAGAAATGAAGTTAGAATCCTCACCAGTTGGATACACTGGCTCAGGAATGATGCAAATTTATTCGTAGTTGGCCAATCTTACGGTGCAGCTCCAGGACATTAAAAGAGGCAAGGAAGTTCAAGAGGAACTATGGTGTACTAGATGCAAAACAGATGGACATCATAAAGATAATTTCTCGACGCTAATGAAATATATCGCAACAGGTGCTCTGAACCCATTAAACAAACAAGGCATGCCTTGGTGTAGAGTATGCCAGACTAGAGGTCACAAATCCAAAGAATGTATGTACTTACAGAAGATTGTAAGTGCACCCGCTAGTCTATATAGTAAATTTTGTAGATCAGTAAGTCATGATGAAAAGTACTGCAGAGCACTTCAGTTGCTGCCAGAGAAAACCATGGATACCTAACTAATGAAGAATGATGAACAAATGCAAGTTGAACAAGCGCAGCCTCAGTATTAGCCTGTGCAGTTTCAACAACAACAATATCTGTAACCACAATACCAGAAGAATCAATATCCTCAGCAACAACAATACCCTCCGCAAAGTGGGGTGGGAACTTCATAGGTCGAGGACAACAACCAAGTGGAGGATTTGGTCGAGGAAGAGGCCTAGTTGTATGCTATAATTGTGGGCAACCAGGACATTTTTCCTAACATTTCAAAGTCCTGCAAAAAATTGTGCATATTTTAAAGCATTTGATCACACTGTCGAACAGTTTCTGCAAATTATTGTGAAATGGAAGGCTAGAACTATCGTTAACCCCAACCCAGTGCACCATCTAAATCCAAACCCTAATATGAATATTCAAATGATTTATGTCGAACCAAGACAACCAGACCTTGTCATAGTCACACGAGGAGGTGTTGCCACAGGAGCAGACCAAAATACACCGCAAGGGCAACCGCAGGTGTGACCTACGGCACAAAAGAAAGCTCCCCTAGATGTTCAACAAGAGAAAGAAGTATTCTTGGAGGTGCAACAATAATTTGTTGATACCAATCATCCATTGACATTTTGACAAGTTAGAGCTATCCCCGAACGATTTGAAAAACTAATCAGAAGGTCGTCCATTAAAAAGGTTAGTAAGCACAAGGACTTTTTCAAAAGTTGTTTAGCACTAATCCAGGATAAAGATGTTGTTGCGGAATTGAAAGTACTCATAAAAGACACCACATAAGACCTACGAACTGAAAAAAGAGTCAATCATATCAAGAGAAAAGTGAAGACAGGTCGAGAACTACGAATGACTGCGCAAATGGGAGATTATGATATGGACTATATCATACTAGAATTGGAATCGGATGTAAATATATTGACAAGAAATACATGGGAGAGAATGAACAATCCGCATGGATGGAATGAACCGATAACTGATGGTCAACTACCAGGCCAGGTCCTCATAATACCACATCCAGATTTGTTTGTAAGATACAAAGTGAATGAGATCCGATGGAGAAGAATGATGACTAACTATTATGGTGAAAATGGCCCTGGGGTCCTGTTGAGGAAGTTGTAATGACTATTCTGTTTAGGAAGCATGTTGTTTGATGTTGTTTACTAACAGCTGGGAGCTACTTGGAAATTCATCCAATTCTGGGCCTGCATGCAGAAGCATCTCCAGCCACTGGGGTAAAGATGGCAATGCAAACACCCTCTGATGTCGGGTAAAGCAATGTTTCCTTAGAGGAGCTCAGCATGACTAGAGGAGCAATGGAAACTATTCACAGACCAGAGGAAATACCACCAAGCCCTCTGGACATGGTGGGAAAGAATTAATTGCCACATTGCATAGTGTCCATTTCTAGGAACGGCTGGTCTGAACGAATGCTCAAACTGGGAGAAGAGGAAGAAAATTCCAACTTCATCACCGTCATCACGATAAGTTACTGAAAACATGAATGGTGATGATGAACCCAAATGAAAGTATAGCTAGCACACCCTAGTGGAAGGAGCTACTCCAGGTAGAGGATGGTGGATCTCACCAACATTGTACCCAAAAGAAATATGGACCCTCTGCTGGATTCAGAGACGGTTGAGAGCTCTGAGGCTTACCCAGATGTTGTGTACTCATTCACGGGTAATGCTTAAGAATATTCTGAAGGGAGGAAGGAAAAACCAGGGACGAGTTGAAGGCTGGAGCTTGAAAAATGGACAAGGGGCATTGGTGTTCCTGATAATTCCTTCAGCCCCTGCGTTTTACCCCTAAGTCCTACTTTACTGAGCGGTAAAAACATCCAGAAGCTGACAAGAATGACAATTCTTTCAAGGATTTATTACTTTTGATAAACGAAACTGTCTTATGGAGGTATGCAAAGTTGACAGTGTTACCAGGAGATATGGAGGCTACCGTGCATAAATCCAAACACATAAGGAAAACCATTCCACCAGCTGCAAACACAGAAGGAACATACAATCAAATACAAAATGAACATAAAGGAAGAAGTAGAAAGGGTCATGGGGCTAATTCAGCCTATGCACCAGGACGTGCATGAGGTAGCAGCCTCGGTAGAAAGTGACATGCTTGAACACTCCAGTTCCGACCTAGTGAACCACATGCAGAAAATAGAAGAATAAGTGTGCATAGAAACAAAGAAGTTGTTGAAAATCATGGAGGATTTTCAGAACAAAATCAGTGCAAGTCATTTTATGGAGCACTAGCTCGTGTGGCTTGGGATGAGCCACAGGGGAGTGTTGGGGTCCTGTTGGGCTTCCGGATAGAAGGGTACAATTCATGTAAAATTTTGTCCAAGTATGGAAGAAGAGGGTAAAGAAGAAGAAGAAGGAGCTACAACAGAGGAAGCAACATCAAAGGAAAGGGAAGAATGATGTGAAAGAATACGGAAAGTAGGGAAGAAGACAAAGAGAAGGCGCGGGACGAGGAAGCTGTGCCAGTGTAGTAAGCTATGACGGAAGGACAGAGCAAGAGATCATGAGATGACATGGAAGAATATTAGTAGAAGCAGGCGTGCAGATAAGGTAACGGACAGAAAATGACAGTAAGGCATAACGCTAAGAAAGTGACAGCCCTTAGCGATCGTGATTAAGAGCTCGGCTGGAGCCAGCGGAAACCACATGCATAAAGGCATTTTTGTAAGTCAGGTCGACAACGCCTTTTTGGTTATGTATTGCTAGAATAGGAAAGACAACCCGTTGGCTGAAGATAGTAAGTCGACTGGGATAGCGACTGAAGCTAAGTCTGTTAAAGTCTGTATTGAGTCTGTACAATCATGTATGAGAGTGGTATCGAGTTTGTAATAGGACTATAACGAAAGGAACCCAAACTGTAAATGGGTTAGATGGTTTTGAGCTGAGTAGCTAATACAACAATTTTGAGTAAGTCTCTAGACTCTTAGAAAAGATGCTTGAGCTAGACTAGAGGTAGATAGTTTTGGATAATGACTTTGGATCGTTGAGTGCATCAAAATAGTCATCCTGCAGCTGAGTGCACGGATAGGTAGAGAAGGTTGGGTCGATCCAGGTTGTGTGCAGATCACTAAGTAGGAATAGAGTAGAGTGATAAATAGAGAGAAGACCAGAGAGCATAAGAGGGAGGAGAAGTCTGTAGAGATAGAAGAGAAGATCTTGAACAGAGTTTGTAGCTTTGTGTACAAACAAAAGGTGCATCTATTTCCTCATTTTTATGCCAGATGAAGAGCACCTTATGGTTTTTTCTCTATTGGGTTTCCACGTTATATGGTGTGTATGTGTGTGAATGTTGAATAGATAGCTTAATGCATAAGTACTGTGTTTAATGATTGATTGGTTATTGTGTGACAAATGGATAAATGTATGAATGATGAGTTACAGTAATGAATATGCACATGATGTATGTTCACTGTGTGTTTGCATAAGATTGCATAAATAAGGGTGAATCATACTTTAGTGTTGATATATAAAGTGCAAACCACCAACCCACTTTCCCAAGATTCGTTGGAAACCTTGGTGCAAAGACAAGGACCTAAAACACCCTCTCGCACAAACCATGGAAATGTGGTTTTGGAAGTTGCCCATAAAACTGAGATATATCGGGTGAGACGACATCTGTGTCGCAGGTGTTGTCGGCTGAGCTCTGCTCTATCAAGCCGATATCTTGGGATTTGTTGTGCTAACCAAAAAGGTGTTGAACCTGGGTCTAGGGATAGGGAAGAGGATAAAAATCCAACAAATCTCCAGACAATATCCGAAAATAGGTGTCCAAACCTTCTCCACCCACTCTGCTCATGGATTTATAACTAAATTTCCCCACCAAAGAAGTGAGGGAAAGATCCATGACATGTTCTAATCTCATATCCATCTCGAGGACCGTATCGTGGTCACCATTCCTACGATTCCACCTCTTAGATCTCTTGTGTTTTCCATGACCACCAAGGGTCAAATATATTCTCACATGTTTCCGTTGAATTTTATGGGTTCTGAATCCATCCTTCCCTTCATTTTGTCACTTGATGTTTTGTGTAAACCCTAATGATGGGTCAGTCTCTGTAACCCCCTCACACCGCTAAACAAGAAAACCCCCTGTATCCTCTGATATTTGCACTCTAAATAGGGCCCCTTGATAAAACCCTTGTATTCGGATATGGGATCTTTTCTTTACCCTTTGAGCTCTTCCCCTTAGTAAACTCAACCATAAGGTTTCCTTCTAGAAAGATATCGATAGTCTCAAGTAACGATTTCCTTTCTGGATGAATGTCATAAGATATTTATTTGTAGTGTTCATCAAGTTTTGACAACACTTCACATTCTTGCCACTCATCAGATGCCATGTTTCTCTCCAACCACACACCCCTGGAATCCTTGTTGTCCCTAGACATCACCGAAATCTAGTTGTAAAAAAACAAACCAACAAATACCAGGATTTGGAATATGCTTCAAGGATGGAGAAACCCCAAAAAACAATCTGTTCCAAATCATGTTTTTGAACCCGCCAAATGTCGCCCACAGCAAGAAACACATAAACCGCACACCCGTCCCCAATCTATGACCCCTGCAAAGATCTTGATCTATATATGAATCATCGCATTATGTATACAACAATGAGAATGAATAAATACAGGTTTAAATGACCAAAATAAATAGTGAAAGCACTTAACACCACCCACCAAAGTACTGAGTCGACTCGTACACAAAACTAGAGGAAGTCTACGTGGTGGTTCCAACCACAGATCTAAGCAACTATGTTAACAAACCCTAACAACTGAAACCCTCATCTCCATTTCCCTCCAGAGGAATTTATGCGATATGGTATTCATAGTGTGTACTTGAATCATTGTCGGTCGAGTTCAAAAAAGGTGAAAAGTGTTAAACCAATAAAATTAAAATTAAACATGCACTGTAAAACATATGCCACTAACTATTATTAATGGTGGAATTAAAATTCATGGAGTGTAATGATTGATTGTAAGGACATTTTGATAATAAAAAATAATTCATTACTAAGCATGAATAGTGATGGAGTGTAATGATTCATTGTAAGGACATTTTAATAATTAAAAAAAAAACATTATGAAGATTAAGAAGAGATAATTAGCTATTTGTAGAATTTTTAAAATTGATGATTATGATGGTATTTAACGTCTATTGAGACCAACTTTGGTATATATAGCTTATTGGTTGAGTTGTGGTTAAGCAGTAAATCAATGGGAGTTTTCCAACACTAGCCCAAATTCGATTCTCAAAGTGAAGGTGCTAACATCTAAAACTGAGAGTCCTTAGAGTGACATGTCGCGGGAGTGATAAAATAAAAGACCTCAACTCTGATGAAAAAATAAGGGGTGTTGTTGTTAAAAAAAAAACATTACTTGGATTGGTGTAAAATTTTATTTTGATGCTCAAAAAGCTTAGAAAGGAGGCAAATTTTAACTAGTAAACATAAAGATAATGATAGGCTTTCTTTGGAAGATTGGAATTTTATCTCAAAAATATTTAGGAATCCCGAGATGTCGTTGATAACATTCAAACCCTTCTTATAGAGGAATAAATTTTTTCTTTAGAATGCATTGATTTTGGGTTCAAGCATGTTGCAAATGGAAAATCTAGGGACATTGAATATTACCAAGTAGAAATCTTAAAAATTGGAGGGTCGATCCCCATTCCTCACATACACAAAACCTTCAATCCATCGGTCAAGCAAGGTTTCCCTATTCCTTGGATGCAAAGCCTCATTATTGCTTTCTTTAAAAGCAATGATAAAAATAACCCCTCTAATTATTGGACCGTTAAGATTAACCTTGTCTTAGCCACGTTTTATAGTATCATTTTAAAAAGAAAAGTAGTGTGTGCTAGAAAGTGAATGTAAATGGGTTAAATCCTAAAGGTTAGGTGAGATTTAGAAGACATCACTCTACCATGGACCACCTTGTGACATTTATGATCATTACGAAGGAATGTCATAATAGTAAATCCAATTTATTTTTCTACATTGTGTTTTTTAGGAAATCTTTCAATACATTACCTAGAAATAACTTATGGAATATATTAGAAGAGCTAAAGGTTACTTTCAAGTTGAGAGTTGTTGCGATAAGGTTGTACGATACTGTCATTGCAAAATTTAAGAGCACTGAGGGGTGGTTGAAAGATTTTAATTGTAATATTGGAGTTAAGAAAGGTTCTGTTGCTGCCGCAACCTTTTCCCCGGCTTCAGTTTTTCACTTAAACCCTGGGACCCCTCCTCATCTTTGTTTGCTTGGATTGATTGTCAGAGGCTTGGCACCTTCGAGCGTATCCGTTTGTTTTTGTTGGAAGTTGAATGCCTGCTTCTTGAATCTCCGTGTCCTTTTTCATTTTTGAATTTTGTTTGGTTTGTTCACTACCTGTTGAATGTTGTTATTGGCCTTTGCGAGAAAGTTGATTTTGTTTTGTTTGATTTTGATCCTTCACGCTGCTGATCGGACCTCTTTCTGAAGTTTCCGAGAAGTTTCCGAGCCTCACGTCACCCGCCGTTGCGGCTCCCTGACCAAACCTTCCACCTGACGCCCGACGCCCGATTTCGCTGTGTATATCGCTGGCATTAGTTTTGGTTCGCCCGCCATTGCGGCCAGAGGGTAGGAGTTGACCTCCGATCCGCTGTCCCCCGACATCCGACTTACTGACTGCCACCCGAACTTTTTTTTTACCTCGTCGCCCGCCACCGACTCGCGTCCCGTCCGCCGTTGCGGTTGACAGAACCTTCCGGCTTCCGACCCACTTCCCGCCACCACCTGATTTCCTATGGCGCCCACATTCTCACTTCCCCTCTTCTGGCACTCCTACGCCGTTGCGGCTCCTGCAGCCTTCTCCCATCCGGTGTAAGAACCTTGTCTCGTCCGACCTAAGAGCTGCCCGACTACCGATTTACCTTTTCGTTGCCACTCGGATGAACTAAGTTAGCTCGTTGTGAATATATCATTATAATTTTAGATTTGTGGGTGCCTAATGTCTAAATTCAATGGATAATGCACCAAGTTTGTATGCAGAGATCATCTCATGAATCGCTGAAGCAGAGCATCGCGCCGGAAATGATAACGAGGACGAATGATCGAGGTACCGACGGGACTTTTTCTTTTCAGCGGTTACTGTCAGAAAATAAACTCCTGTGGAAATGATGGAGAAGGTGAAACGACCAGGAAAGAAACTGAATCGTCAAGGGCATGGAAAAGACACGTTGAGGGAGCT
>LPNX010426956.1:17721-39196 GCA_001517045.1 Pseudotsuga menziesii | reverse complement strand
ACATACATGTATTTAAAAAATGACATTTTTTAAATGTTTAAAATGTTTACCTCCATCACTGCTTTCCCCCGTGAAGGATCTGGCATCTGCCAGTTTAATAATTATAAATTTTAGGCTGTAGATAGCATTAGTGAACTAACATGTACAATGTGTGGAAATTAACAAATTAATAAGTATTAAAAAACTGACATTTCTAAAATGTTTACCTCGGTGTGACATACGACAATGGGTGCTATATGAAGGGCACTTGCACGAAGTTGGTTCCACTTTTTGGTGCCACTTAGGAAATCAGAAACGCACTTCTGAAGTGCAAATCAAGAACACATATGCGTTATTGATGGTATGTTTGGAATAACCCGAGCCCAAACACAAGGCTAAGGTTCATGAAAACGTATCGCATATGCGTTTTGTAATGTTAAATATCGCATATGCGATATGCAACATTCACAAAATGCATATGCGATATATCGCATATGCGTTTTGTAAATGTTGCATATCGCATATGTGATATATCACCTATGTGATATGCAACATTTACAAAATGCATATGCGATATATCATAATTGCGATATATCGCATATGCGTTTTGTGAATGTTGCATATCACATATGCGATATTTAACATTATTATTGGAAGGATTGTTAAATGATCATAATGGATGTGGAAGACATGGTTGATACCTATCCATACTAGTGATACCCATCCATGCATCATGTTGGTTCCTTGCATCCATACATCATGTTGGTTCCTTGCTTCATGCTTCAATCTTGCTTCATTAAAGGTGATGGTTCATGGGATGATATGAGTAGGGTGGATTTTTTAGGTTTTATGAAGAAACCATTGTGGAGGATATACGATCTAAAGATATTTGAAATGTAGAGATTGAAAGCCATGATTTTAGAGTAACCATTCAACAACCCTTCCATCTCACTCTCTTCTTCCACTACCTTCCTAATGAAGGCTTCCTACTTCTAACAACACCCAATCAATCAATTTCATTTTGATATTTGCATTGGATGGACTACAATAGCAAGGTACAAAACATATCTATAGATATGAGTAGGGTGGATTTTTTAGGTTTTATGAAGAAACCATTGTGGAGGATATATGATCTAAAGATATTCGAAATGTAGAGATCAAAATCCATGATTTTAGAGTAACCATTCAACAACCCTCCCATCTCACTCTCTTCTTCCACTACCTTCCCAATGAAGGTTTCCTACTTCCAACAACACCCAATCAATCAATTTCATTTTGATATTTGCATTGGATGGACTACAATAGCAAGGTACAAAACATATCTATAGATATGAGTAGGGTGGATTTTTTAGGTTTTATGAAGAAACCATTGTGGAGGATATATGATCTAAAGATATTCGAAATGTAGAGATCAAAATCCATGATTTTAGAGTAACCATTCAACAACCCTCCCATCTCACTCTCTTCTTCCACTACCTTCCCAATGAAGGTTTCCTACTTCCAACAACACCCAATCAATCAATTTCATTTTGATATTTGCATTGGATGGACTACAATAGCAAGGTACAAAACATATCTATAGATATGAGTAGGGTGGATTTTTTAGGTTTTATGAAGAAACCATTGTGGAGGATATATGATCTAAAGATATTCGAAATGTAGAGATCAAAATCCATGATTTTAGAGTAACCATTCAACAACCCTCCCATCTCACTCTCTTCTTCCACTACCTTCCCAATGAAGGTTTCCTACTTCCAACAACACCCAATCAATCAATTTCATTTTGATATTTGCATTGGATGGACTACAATAGCAAGGTCCAAAAAATATCTATAGATTTTCCTAGAATTTATTGTTCATACAAAACAATATGGCATAAATGAAAAATGTGAATTATATATATTGTTCTATTCGAGTTTGTTTGAATATAATGTTTGTGCCAATATTGTAATCTCAGAAGGTACAAGATCAATCATATAATTTCTCATAGCCTCCATAGTATAATGAGCTTTGAATGACACTCTTTTCATCCTTCCTACTCTTTCCAACCTTCCATCAACTAGTAGATAGGCAAGCCTAAATTTTTCTTCATTAACATATGAGCTATTAATACACAACAATCCATTTGGTATTGTATCATGAATTCTTCCAATTAAATTATATCTGGATAGAACAAGGAATGTAAGAGGACTCATAAATGTTTCTTACATACCATAAGATATTTAGTGCTTGTAAGTTGAAAGCAGTATGTGGAAAGGGAAATAATGATCAATGCTATTAAATAATAACAAAATAGTGATATTATCTCCACAAAGTAGTATGTTAACATTGCATAGTACATATGGCTAATAATGGATCTCCACAATGTGCCTAGAAAATATACACAAATGATACCACATATTACCCTTGATAAAAAAACATGCAATATAGTGTTTCTTACTTTTTAATCCATTAGCCAAAATATATTCTATTATCTTAGATACCAAGGTTACACAAATATATGGGTTATTTTTCTTTGAGATAATTTCTATAAAGATATAATATAGTTCCCCCAAGACTTTCCTATTCTTTAATTCTTCTTATTAGAATCTTCTATCATCTCAAAGAAACAGAAATAAAATTTTACTGTCCACCCAGCTGGGCTTGGATCCTTTTCCTTCTTGAATGGCGATATTAGGAAAAAATTGAGTTCTTCCTTTGTAACATCATCTTTCAAATCCTTATTTCCCTTATCCTCCATTTTCAAAAACAAAGAGACAGTATTCAATATTTCAAGAATATTTTCCCTTTAATGTTCTTGGAAGTTACTAAAACAATTTACTCTTGCATATGATATTTCTCCAAAAAAAAATTACTCCAAACCCCTCCATGTTTTTATCTTTCTAAATGTATGAATTATTTTTATATGTTTAGCATAAATTTGAAATAATTTGTATTATGATCCCCTTTCGCTAACCAATTTGATCTACTTCTTCCACTTGCATTCTATTTCCTCTTTCCCAACAAAATCCCTTCTCCCTTCTAATTGTTTTAGATTATTTAATTCCACTTTTCTAAAGATTCCTTCAATATTATCTTCTAGAAAAAAATGTGTTTGATAGAGTCTATATATATTAGTTCCTTACTTTTCAATGTCGCCTATGCGATATATATCGCATATGAGATATATGGCATATGCGATATTGAAAATAAAATTAAAAGAAATAAAACAGAGGCCATAGGCCCCTCAAATTTCATTTGCACAGGATCAGGACAGCAAAAAATCGCAAGGGCGAAATAGCGCAAGTGCGATTTGCGTTTTTGCTTTTCAAGATCGAGTTCGAGGTGGATTTCTCCAATGGCAAGTAAATGCTAGATTATCCTTTTCACTTAGTCTTCCATTCTTTAATTTTTTCCATAATTTCATTGTTTTTATAATTATTTTAAACAAATTTAAATACAAATTTGAATGTTCAATAAAATAATGATTAAAAGTAAAATAACTTGTAGTTTTTTGTTTAAATCTTAACAGATAACACAAATGAGCAACACAATGTGGAAAACCCACCCTCTAATAACCCACAACAACCTAACCCACAACAACCTAACCCACAACCTAACCCAAACCCAAACCCAAACCCGGAGGGGGAATAAGATAGAAATGCATAGATTATTGCACGCTTGGCGTCATTGAGGCGCCTTAGCTCATCTATTAGAGGGGGGGATCGTTTGAGAGAGTCTTTAGCTAATGCCTTGGACATAATAACAGACACAATTTTCGATGCCCAAGGAGCTCTGTACAACATTACCTTGTACAGAGAATCCAAGAGGCAATACTACTTCGATGGATTGACTCATAAAGACATCAAAGCCCTTAAAATTACAAAAGACCAATTATTTTTATCATTCCGGGACCCTAGTACCGGATTGGTTCCACCCACCGGTCGAACACACATTTCCATAGACTGGTGCATTGAATCAAATATAAAGGCACATTGGATGGATCGTTGGTATATGGTCTTCGATGAAGACCCCCATGGGAATAGGGACATCCCATTTTATTTCCTTAGGAATTTGTATGCAGAATTCAACCTAGGGAAACATGTTAACTACTTCGATCTCTTAGGTAACTAGGGTGTTGGTCATGGGATGCCTCAAGATAGGGAAGGTGCCAGGATAGATCCTAACCATGTGCCACACCCACCACACACACCAAAACCCCCTCAGGTATATCCTCCCACTGTTCCTTTGATTGAGTATACATAGGAGGCATTATTTGACATGGCAGATACATTGCTTCAGCATGGGACTGATGTCCAAGGCAATGTAGACCAAGGGGCTGGCACTTCTAAGGTGGGCCCATCTATAGATCACAGAGGAGATGTAGAGTCTTCAGAGCATCGTGTTACTCCACACCCTTGCACATCATGTGGAGGCATATGCTATGGCCCTGCTTCCAACTTCCGAGACGATGTATTACTTCGCTTTGTAAGTAAAACTCATTATTTTCATATTATATTTTGTTTCATGTCAAAATGTTCAATTGTTTCGCAATTTATTTCTATTTAATTATCTAACAATTTATGTGAACAAATATACAGCTGGTGTCCCATGGCACACCACAGTCGCATAGTTCACTGATCAACGTTGAGAACATTGATGTGGCTGTCAATATTGCTTATGGGTTTGGTTCTTCACCAATAGGGGTAAGAACTATACTTGTTAATTTGTCATCTTTATTTCCATATTTATAGTATAGATTGTAACATTCAATATGTATCCTAATTTTGATACAACATGTTTTATGCAGGTTGACCAGGATGAGTATATTGTATCGTAGCCTATTCCCTCTCATGTAGAGGTAGATTCATAGACACAGGTATTATTTGAAATATGCTTTTAATTATGTTTCGCTTTCTTTGGAAAAATCATTTTGTAACTTGTATCGCTTTGACATATGTTACTTTATGCAGGAACCTATTGTGACAGTGGTGCTTCAAGAGCACCAAAGCGAGGTTGTTGTCAACCCACCTCTTCCCCCGAGCCAGGTATGTATGTTTCACTTTCTTTGGTAGTTCATCATTTTCCTTCTAGGTAGTATATATGTCTTTGATTCACTTTTTTATATGAAATTGACATATATATGTTACTTTATATGCAGGCCCTTAGTGAGGCACCGGTGCATGAAGAGTACCAAACCGATGGCCCACCTTTGATGATCCAACAGGTATGTTTATGTACATCGCTTTCTTTGTACGTTTGTGTACATATATTTCTCTGATTTGGTGCTTGAAGAGACTCAAATTGGTGACCCTCTCCCCCCACAAGGTACATGTATATTTGTTGGCATTGGCATATATATATATTTTTTATGTAGCGTGATAGTGGGCAAGTGGTGCAAGAAGAGCACCCAATCAGGGTCGCTATTAGTGAGGCACCAGGACCCATGATTACTTACTCACATACAGTAAGTAGAAATGTTACTTTGGTTTTGAAATTTGAACAAATGTACATAGAATTTTTAAAGGTTGGTAAATTAACTTACAAAATTTGGTTTTTCTGCAGTCTGCACTAATGAGACCTATCCCTCTAGTTCAGCAATGGGGATCACTAGTGAGTAGTCGCAAAAGAAATCTACATTTCGCCGAAGACTATGGCAGTGGCAACAAAACGGGGGATAACTAGAAAAAATGTATCTAGGGGGCATACATAGATGTAACTTTTTGTTCATATGTACACACAGATGTACTTTTTGATCCACTATTTTGTATTGTGGCCATGTGGCATGGCAATTTTTGTACAACATTATTGCTATACATATATAATATAAAGAAAGGTTCAAATTTATACATATATGTGGTTGACTTGATCTTGGAACATGATATCATGGTTGACTTCGTCTTGGAACATGATATGTGTGGTTCACCTATGTGATATAATGATATGTGTGGTTCGTGCATGTGTTCTAACTTAAATGAATTTCCAATACTTAAAGGAAGAATTTACATGACTCATCAACTTTTTAACATCATACAATTCTAACATACAATAACATACCCTAATTTACACACAGTAACACATACTAACATACTCTACAATTCTAACATACAGACAATAGCATACTCTACATTACCCTACGACACTAACATCATACCATACTATGATACAATAACATGTACCATAACATAACATACTGACAATATGTACCATTTAATACTAAGTCAAGCATGCATGTGTAATATATGCCATATCATACCCTACAATACCCTATGATACTAGTTCATCATACCATACTAACATACATCATGTACCTTAGATACCCTAAATTGGTTGAATTAAACCCTAGTTGGTGCATGCAAATTTGTGTTCATGAGAGCCTAGTTGGTGCATGCAAGTATTGGTGATCATGTGTTTCTAGTTCCCTCTCCTAACTTGCATGATTGCTCACTAAAACCTAGTTCCATCTCATACCTTGGTAACCCTAGTTGGAGCATGCAAATTATTGTTCATGAAAGCCTAGTTGGTGCATGCAAGTATTTGTGATCATGTGTTTCTAGTTCCCTCTCTTAACTTTCAAATTGCTCACCAAACCCTAGTTCCATCTCATACCTTGGTAACCCTAGTTCCACCACGGGCCTTTGATTCCTTCTCATCAAAATACCCCAATAGATAACAGCAGACAAAATACTACATGATCTTTGCAAATGTGCCAATTTCAAAAATTGTCCAAAAATTTCTCCCATGTTGGTCTTATATGGGAGAAAAATCCCAATTTCAAAAATTGTCCAAAAATAATAATAATATTATTATAGAAAATATCCAAAAACACACATAGTCTTATACATCCATAAAAACTATATGAACCAAAAGATTATCTAACTCAGCCAAAATAGTGGAATATATACATAGATATTACATGTCACCTTTATTTGAATCACAAGGAAGAAACCAAATAGGGCCCTTTAATTATCTCTTCTAACTCCATATCTTCTAGAATTTGACCTGCTTTAGGAAGAGAATCAACAATAATGTTTAGTTCCCAAAAACATGCTGAAAATAAATGTACTAAAGAGTAGCAGTATTTGACAATCAGGTCTTGTTTAACATCTAATTTATAGTGAGATCCTAGTCAACAAAAAGCTAGAGAGATTTTAGACCACCATTGAAAGCACATTTCATCAAGATCATTGAGGCCATTAATTATGCAAAGTTGTTCATTCCAATGCCAGTTCCAAATTTATACTTACTGACATGCATATCAAAGAAAAATAAGATGCCATGTGATACTAAAATTTGGATCACTTTGATATGCACCATCAAGGAAACCCATGAGTTTGATATGTAAGCTACCATGGGAAAAGAATTAGATACATGTGTTTAGTGTACTTTTTGAGACAATGCTTGAATAAGAGATTAATTCTTGAACAAAAGAATGATTTTTTCCTCAAATAGAATTAAGAACTAAGTTCATCCCTAGCCAAATCCCCCATATGACCATGTAAAAATAATTACTTTAAACATTTTGAGTTCTCTTTTTCCATACCAATGCCACTAACAATCATAATAAAAGCACATCTCATACCTTGTTCCGTCTCATAAAGCATATCTAATAACTTGCATGATTGCTCACCAAACCCTAGTTGGACATCTCATACCTTGTCTTGACCCTAATTGGAACATGCAACTTGGTGACTCATGAAATCCTAGTTGGTGCATGCAAGTATTGGTGATCATGTGTTTGTATTTCACTCTCCTAACTTGCATGATTGCTCACCAAACCCTAGTTGGACATCTCATACCTTGTCTTGACCCTAATTGGAGCATGCAACTTGGTGACTCATGAAAGCCTAGTTGGTGCATGCAATTATTAGTGATCATGTGTTTCTAGTTCACTCTCATAACTTGCATGATTGCTCACCAAATCCTACTTGGACATCTCATACCTTGTCTTGACCCTAGTTGGAGCATGTGCAACTTTGTGACTCATGAAATCCTAGTTGGTGCATGCAAGTATTGGTGATCATGTGTTTGTAGTTCACTCTCCTAACTTGCATGATTGCTCACCAAACCCTAGTTCCATCTCGTACCTTGTCTTGAGCCTAGTTGGAGCATGCAACTTGGTGACTCATGAAATCCTAGTTGGTGCATGGAAGTATTGGTGATCATGTGTTTCTAGTTCACTCTCCTAAATTGCATGATTGCTCACCAAACACTAGTTGGACATCTCATACCTTGTATTGACCCTACTTGGAGGATGCAACTTGGTGACTCATGAAAGCCTAGTTGGTGTGCATGCAAGTATTGGTGATCATGTGTTTCTAGTTCACTCTCCTAACTTGAATGATTGCACAACAAACCCCAGTTGGACATCTCATACCTTGTCTTGAGCCTAGTTGGAGCATGCGACTTGGTGACTAATGAAAGCCTAGTTGGTGCATGCAAGTATTGGTGATCATGTGTTTGTAGATCACTCTCCTAACTTGCATGATTGCTCACCAAACCCTAGTTGTACATCTCATACCTTGTATTGACCGTAATTGGAGCATGCAACTTGGTGACTCATGAAATCCTAGTTGGTGCATGCAAGTATTGGTGACCATGTGTTTCTTGTTCACTATCCTAAATTGCACGATTGCTCACTAAACCCTAGTTGGACATCTCATACCTTGTCTTGACCCTAGTTGGAGCATGTGCAACTTGGTGACTCATGAAAGCTTAGTTGGTGCATGCAAGTATTGGTGATCATGTGTTTGTAGTTGACTCTCCTAACTTGCATGATTGCTCACCAAACCCTAGTTCGATCTCATACCTTATCTTGAGCCTAGTTGGAGCATGCAACTTGGTGACTCATGAAAGCCTAGTTGGTGCATGCAAGTATTAGTGATCATGTGTTTCTATTTCACTCTCCTAACTTGCATGATTGCTCACCAAACCCTAGTTGTACATCTCATACCTTGTCTTGACCCTACTTGGAGCATGCAACTTGGTGACTCATGAAAGCCTAGTTGGTGTGCATGCAAGTATTGGTGATCATGTGTTTCTAGTTCACTCTCCTAACTTGCATGATTGCTCACCAATCCCTAGTTGGACATCTCATACCTTGTCTTGACCCTAGTTGAAGCATGTGCAACTTGGTGACTCATGAAAGCCTAGTTGGTGCATGCAAGTATTGGTGATCATGTGTTTGTAGTTCACTCTCCTAACTTGCATGATTGCTCACGAAACCCTAGTTCCTTCTCATACCTTGTCTTGAGCCTAGTTGGAGCATGCAACTTGGTGACTCATGAAAGCCTAGTTGGTGCATGCAAATATTGGCTATCATGTGTTTCTAGTTAACTCTCCTAACTTTCATGATTTCTAACCAAACTCTAGTTGGACATCTCATACCTCGTCTTGACCCTACTTGGAGCATGCAACTTGGTGACTCATGAAATCCTAGTTGGTGCAGGAAAGTATTGGTGATCATGTGTTTGTAGTTCACTCTCCTAACTTGCATGATTGCTCACCAAACCCTAGTTCCATCTCATACCTTGTCTTGAGCCTATTTGGAGCATGCAACTTGTTGACTCATGGAAGCCTAGTTGGTGCATGCAAGTATTGGTGATCATGTGTTTCTAGTTCACTCTCCTAACTTGCATGATTGCTCACCAAACCCTAGTTGGACATCTCATACCTTGTCTTGACCCTAGTTGGAGCATGTGCAACTTGGTGACTCATGAAATCCTAGTTGGTGCATGCAAGTATTGGTGATCATGTGTTTGTAGTTCACTCTTCTAACTTGCATGATTGCTCACCAAACCCTAGTTCCATCTCATACCTTGTCTTGAGCCTAGTTGGAGCATGCAATTTGGTGACTCATGAAAGCCTAGTTGGTGCATGCAAGAATTGGTGATCATGTGTTTCTAGTTCAATCTCCTAACTTGCATGATTTCTCACCAAACCCTAGTTGGACATCTCATACCTTGTCTTGACCCTAGTTGGAGCATGTGCGACTTGGTGACACATGAAATCCTAGTTGGTGCATGCAAGTATTGGTGATCATGTGTTTGTAGTTCATTCTCCTAACTTGCATGATTGCTCACCAAAACCTAGTTCCATCTCATACCTTGTCTTGAGCCTAGTTGGAGCATGCAACTTGGTGACTCATGAAAGCCTAGTTGGTGCATGCAAGTATTGGTGATCATGTGTTTCTAGTTCACTCTCCTAACTTGCATGATTGCTCACCAAACCCTAGTTGGACATCTCATACCTTTTCTTCACCCTACTTGGAGCATGCAACTTGGTGACTCATGAAAGCCTAGTTGGTGTGCATGCAAGTATTGGTGATCATTTGTTTCTAGTTCAATCTCCTAACTTGCATGATTGCTCACCAAACCCTATTTGGACATCTCATACCTTGTCTTGACCCTATTTGGAGCATGTGCAACTTGGTGACTCATGAAATCCTAGTTGGTGCATGCAAGTATTGGTGATCATGTGTTTGTAGTTCACTCTCCTAACTTGCATGATTTCTCACCAAACCCTAGTTCCATCTCATACCTTGTCTTGAGCCTAGTTGGAGCATGAAACTTGGTGACTCATAAAAGCCTAGTTGGTGCATGCAAGTATTGGTGATCATGTGTTTTTAGTTCACTCTCCTAGCTTGCATGATTGCTCACCAAACCCTAGTTGGACATCTCATAACTTGTCTTGAACCTAGTTGGAGCATGCAAATTGGTGACTCATGAAAGCCTAGTTGGTGTGCATGCAATTATTGGTGATCATGTGTTTCTAGTTCCCTCTCCTAACTTGTATGATTGCTCACCAAACCCTAGTTGGACATCTCATACCTTGTCTTGAACCTAGTTGGAGCATGCAACTTGGTGACTCATGAAAGCCTAGTATTGGTGATATCATGTGTTTCTAGTTCCATCTCATACCTTGCCTTGACCCTAATTGCTGCATGCAAGTATGAAAGCCTCTAGTTGGATTCTGATTTGTACATGGCAATGTAATTAAATGTATATTAAACTAAGAACATCAAGAAATGTAAATTTCAACAACTCGAGAGATTGTTATTTTCCAAACTATATTTGGTGGTGTCTAAAGACACCATTCTTGGCGCCTCCAATGTGTCATAGATGGTGTTTGTATCCTAGGCACACGAAAGGATAGACATTAGTAACATCATATGAAAAAAAAGAGAACACAATGAAAATGTGCAAACATGATTTATAGATAACTCACTTGAGGTTGTACGATCATGTTTATAGTGTCCAGTATCCTCTGAATAATATTATGTCTGCAAATGGTATTTGTAAATCATAGGTTTATTACATTGGTAATACAATAAGGCTAAATAATGGAAATTGTGCTTCAGAATTCACTTTTAAAAAGGTTAAATAACGCACCTGACAATGCACTCATACAAGTAGGCCATCCGGATCATCTCTGGTGCTGATGGTGTCCATCAATCTTTCGTGTTCTATATGAGGTAGCAAGTATCGTACACATGACATATTTTTGTGAGCAAGTGTGCGGAGCTTGATGTTTATACCAACTACTAGGTTGGTGAAGTGGTATACAATAGCTCCTGGTCTATAATCCTGATATACATACCCACCCTTCTTTTTCTGTTGTGCTGTAAGTGTCAAGTAATCCCCTTTTATAACCATCGAGCCGGTTGGGAATTCAATATTTTCATCATCTGTAATAGGTTCTAGAAGGGTTTGTTTCCCCTCTAAGCAATGTGCCAACCAATAGTCAGAACCCCATTCATTATTTTTTGGGGAAACCAATGCATATATCTGACTTGTGAAAGGAAATAGGTCGAGTTAACAATACATTTTGTAAATAAGGTCTTGCATTTGTAATTTCTACATAAATTAAATTCTACAAAGGTCGAGTAAACAATACATAAATGCATTTTCTTATTTAGGTACTACTCATGTACTTGCTTGTATGAGATCCGATATGTGATCATAGTCTGTAGAAATATGTGTCTGATCATCTTCCAAATGGTCTATTTCATTACCCCCATTGAAATTGGTGCCAAGTGTCACTCGATCCCATGTATCAATGGTATCCGTATGCTCACAATCACCCCATTCACCGATTCTACAGGAACTGCAAAAGCAAGCCTTAAATCTTGTCCAAATTTGTAGGGCCAAGTTGTCTGAGCTTCTAATTGAATGAAACTGTCAAGTTCCATGCACTGTGTTCACTCGAGGTGTTTGTGATCAGTCCACATTTGTAACGTCCTGGAATATTCTTCGCACTAAGTGTTTCCTTGTTTCTTGTTCTCCCATGACAGATGCACACCATTGGACTATAGATGCAGCATCTCGAAGGCGGACACCTGTAAAATTCATCTCCTCCCTTTGAAGGGCAGTTTTAATGCATGCACCAGCACCATCGTGCTCTCCTTTTCCATGACCAGTTTCAAAGTAGTTCCATACATGTGGCACCTTGTATTTTATGTGCAACAAACACAACCATTCAAATACACGTGCATTCTGGAACTGTCCAGCGTAACCATCTGACCAAATGAAATGACGATAAAATGGTATATCCATAGCTATCACGTGATCATAGAATAATTTAAAGCAATGTTGCATGTAATGGATGTCATGGATCTGGTCCTCACTTATGTATAAGTGACTTTCTTTCAGTATCACACATTTCTCTTCATTGCTATCTTGCCCATGTCGATACGCGATATGCACCATTATGCTCACCTGCTCTGAGTGATAGTATTGACTTTGAATTTCATTTTGTGGTTGTAGGGTGTAATTTTCCGCGAATTCAACCATTAATAGTATTGTTCCGAGAGGGAAGGTGTCCCAGCATATTCTGAATTGCTCATCTTGCCACCGTGCCATATCGACATGTTGAATGTACTATTGGATCTTTCCACAAAACTCTGGAATAAAATCACATACTCACACCTGGTACATGAATATTAATATGTCAGTAAACCACATAAAAAAATGTGTACATGAATATTAATTTGTCGATATTCAAGAATTTACCTGTGAAGTCACCCATTTAATCTTCCTGCTTTCTTTCCCATCATTTAGTTGATATGTCTCATACTAATAGTTCTGCTTCTCGATGATTGCATTCCCGAACGCTTGATTTTCACTTTCATGGATGCAATCAGACCATAAGGATATCCCACCACAATTGTTGCAAGAAACGTCTACACATTGTTTTAAGTAATGTGTCTGCCCATCTTGCCTCGGCCACATGATGCTATGGATGAAATCTCTGGATGACATTGGCGGTACTGTACTTGAGCATTCCTGCACATGGTTAGGATGCAAAAAATGATGTATATGTGCAAATGTATGGTAATATAGGTCAAACTCTATGTGGTATCTACAACAACAAGTGTTCCGGATGGTATTGATTCTAACATACCAAGGCTTGCATTTTTCAAAAGATCTTTGCCTGAGCCTTAGCTCTACGTGGGCAACTTTAAAGATCTCGAACAATTGAGTTTGTGTCATGTCAAGATAATGCTTAACATGAGGTTCAGTGTGATGAGAACCCCTACAATTTTTTAACACATCCTTCATGTTAGATGAAGGCCTAGTGTTATCATGCCAAAACGTTTGCATTAGGCCCTTCACTGCTTCGACTAACTTCATGTGTTTGTGGGGCAACCTACCACTAAATTCCCATAATGTTTCCATTTGTCCCTCTACATCAAGGTTGTCTCTTCTTACTGAATATTTTTTAAGTGTCTTTGGATGTAAAGGAACAATTTGTGATGTGCATCTAAGTAAACGACATTGTCTTGTGGATCTACATACAATTGATTCAACCAATACACGATGAGCCACATTACAGTCTTTTGAATGAGTTCTTTTACCAATCGATGTGAATGTAGCAGTAAGAGATTTAACAATGTGATTACTTGATTCCATATTCTTCATTGTTGTTATGCCTAAATTTCTTCTAACAGTTGCCATATTTCTAGATTTAAGCAAAGCTAAAAACAGTTGGCATTTATTGGCTTCGGATTTGTTATCAAAATATTGTTTCACTATTTGAGAAGAATGACGAAGGATAGTGCGTTTAGCCACCTTACCTTCCATGGAAGTCAATCTGCTCTCGTCCACTTGTATTCGTTTAGGAGTTCTATTTCGTTTTGATGCAAAATTTATTGTCGTTTGAAATGCTAGTGACGTTTACATCCACTACCGGCTCACAACTTCGATTAGGAGATTGAACCACTGAACATGGTTGTTGCTGAGTCACATTTACATCGAGAGTAACATAATTATTGAACTCTTCACAAGATTGTCCATCTACTAATGGATGAATAATATCAACTCTCGTATAGCCAGCTTATTTTAATGTTGCATTATCTTCCTTAGCCTCTACGTCAGGTATCTGTTGAGGGGGAATGGGAACTATTTGCTAATGTAATGAATGCTGACGATTTCTTGAATCTTCCCTATTTTTTTTTGTTTTTTATTATCTGCTTCTTCTAGTGTAAGCACCTTCCTTGCTGACTTTTGTCCTCTATTATGTACATTCCCCATTGAAATCCACCCAAACCTGTACAAAACTATGGAATTATGTAAGTAATGATAAAAAATTGCATGTTGAACAGTTCTCTGTGCGCGGGTTTAGACGAATTATGTCTTTTGATACGTTAAAGGTGGCCAACACGACGCCACCCTACATTTTCTATAAAACAACACATATCACATATGCAATATAATGCACCTCCGATATATCGCATATGCGATATTGAATTCCATCTTTTTAATGAACGGGCAGGTTTTTACATGTTTTCCATAACGCATACGCGATTTAGTGCATATGAGATATATCGCATATGCAATTTACTGCTCAATGAAAATGTGCAATTTACATTTATCTAGTTATGATGAGGATGAGGGTGATGAGCATTGAGGGTTTCCATGAGCATGATGATGATGACTATGAGGGTGAGGGTGTCGATGATGATGAGGGTGAGGGTGTTGATGATGATGAGGATGAGGGTGTCAATGAGGATGAGGGTGAGGGTGTCGATGAAGGAGAATGTTGATGATGTTGAAGATGAGGGAGTCGATGAAGACGATGACGATGAGGATGATGATGAGGAGGAGGAGGAGGAGGAGGAGGAGGGTGATGAGGATGATGATGAGGATGGTGATGATGATGATGATGATGACAAGGATGGTGATGATGATGAGGATAATGGTGACGATGAAGATGATGGTGAACAATGATGGTGATGACAATGAGGATGATGACTATGATGATGATGATGAAGATGAGGGTGATGATGATGATGATGATGAGGATGAGGATTATGATGATGATGAGGATGAGGATGAGGATGCTGATGATGTTGAGGATGAGGGTGTCGATGAAGACGATGATGATGATGATGATGATGATGATGATGATGATGAGGATGAGGGTGATGAGGAGGAGGATGATGACTATGATGATGAGGAGGAGGATGAGGGTGATGATGATGAGGATGAGGGTGATGAACAATGATGATGAGGATCGAGGTTGATGATGATGAGGATGAGGGTGATAAACGATGATGATGAGGATCGAGGTTGATGATGATGAGGATGAGGGTGATGATGATGATGAGGATGAGGGTGATGATGAAGATGATGATGAGGATGATGGTGATGATGAGGAGGATGACGAATATGATGATGATGATGAGGATGAGGGTGTCGATGAAGATGATGATGATGGTGAGGATGAGGGTGATGAACGATGCTAATGAGGGCAATGATGATTATGAGGATGAGGGTGATGATGAAGATGATGATGAGGATGATGGTGATGATGAGGAGGAGGATGAATATGATGATGATGATGAGGATGAGGGTGTCGATGAAGATGATGATGATGGTGAGGACGAGGGTGATGAACGATGATGATGATGATGATGATGATGAGGGTGATGATGATGATGATGATGATGATGATGATGGCCATGATGATGATCATGAGGAGGAGGATGACTATGATGATGACGATGAGGATGAGGGTGATGATGATGAGGAGGAGGATGGTGATGATGACCATGATGATGATGATGATGACCATGATGATGATGATGATGACCATGAGGATGAGGGTGATGATGATGATGACCATGATGATGATTATGATGATGATGATTATGATGATGATGATGATGATGATGATGAGGATGAGGATGAGGATGAGGGTGATGATGATGAGGAGGAGGATTTGGGTGATGATGATGATGATGATGAGGATGAGGATGATGACCATGATGAAGTTGATGCAGATGAGGGTGATGATGATGATGAGGATGACGAGGATGAGGGATGATGATGATGAGGTTGACGATGATGATGATGAGGATGAGGATGAGGATGATGATGGTGATGATGATGATGATGATGAGGATGACCATGATGAAGCTGATGAGGATGAGGGTGATGATGATGATGATGATGATGATGATGAAAATGAGGATGATGATGACGGTGATGAGGATGAGGGTGATGATGATGATGAAGATGAGGATGATGATGATGATAATGAGGATGAGGATGAGGGTGATAATGATGATGATGATGATGATGATGGTGACCATGATGATGCTGATGATGACGATGATGATCATGATGATGCTGATGAGGATGAGGGTGATGATGATGATGATGATGATGATGATGATGAGGATGAGGATGATGAGGATGATGATGAGGATGAGGATGAGGGTGATGCTGCTGATGATGATGATGACCATGATGACCATGATGATGCTGATGAGGATGATGACGACGACGATGATGATGAGGAGGATGATGATGATGATGATGATGACGATGACCATGATGATGCTAATGAGGATAAGGGTGATGATGATGAGGAGGAGGAGGATGAGGGTGATGATGATGATGCGGATGAGGGTGATGATGAAGCTGATGAGGATGAGGGTGATGATGATGATGATGAAGCTAATGAGGGTGATGGTGATGATGATGAGGAGGAGGAGGAGGAGGAGGAGGATGACTATGATGATGATGATGAGGATGAGGATGAGGGTGATTATGATGATGATGAGGATGAGGGTGGTGATGAGGATGAGGATGAGGGTATGAACAATGATGCATTAGTACAAAAACAAGTTAGTTAAAATTTACCTATAGCACCATTAGAATTTACCTAGTTCAATTATGCTAGCAACATTAGAGAACTCATGAAGTAAGCTATAGTGGGAACCCACCACCCATACAACTTCCAAGTAGCTAGTGACATTGTGAATCTAGAAGCCATGCCACATAAATTAGCTCTGAACATAATTCTATCAAGCACCTTAGTTGAGTGTGATTTTAATTTTAGTCGAGTTTTGAGCACAATAAACCTTTTCAAGAAATTCAGAATATCAAATCATGTTTTTGATCTAATTTATGTTACACATGATAAATAATACATAAAATTGTTATTCAACTAGGCACCTAAAGGGACACAAAAGTAGGAAGGAAAATCAATTTATAAAAGTTGCACATGCATTTAAATTAATTGCATTGTGAAGACTATCCAAAATGATTTTACATAGTTACCATATGACCTTAAATTGATTCTATAGAATTGCTAATATTTAACATGAGACATACAAGGGTTAGTTTTGGTTAGAACCTAACAATTGTATTAACATACCCTAATGCTAAATCCTTCCTTGGAGGATCAAAGTAGTGAAATTGTAAGGCTTAGATGTGGAGTACATACGTCTTTAGTTCCCTCAGTGAATTATACATACCAATATCTTTCCAACAATGGTTTGTTTTTATCAAACACGGTCTATAGGTGAAAGTTATGACTCCAAAAAAGGAACAGTCTAATTATTCCCTACAAGTTCAAGTGGTACTCATGTCATCACAACATAATTTACACATATGCGATATGAATAAGTTATATCGCATATGCATTATAGCTTTATCATATCGCATATGCATTATATCGCATATGTGTTACATCGCATATGCGTTATAGCTTATTCATATCGTATATGTGTTATATCACACATGCGTTATATCGCATATGCGATATGAGTAAGCTATATCGCATATGCATTATTTTAAAATTTAAATAATTGGTGGGATTAAGGTTTGGCATTAGGTTTGGAAGCAGCTTCGGAATACCAAACCTATTGGCTAGGACAAATCAACCAGGGCTATTGCTTGTCTTTTAGAACTCTATCAATATGCTTAGTTTAGATGGCATGTTTTGATATGACATACACAATATTTTTTTATGAAAATGTAGGATATTGTAGAGTACGAAATGAAGATTCTGAATATGTAATTTTTTCCTTCAAATCTACGTTTTATTTATTTATAATTATTTTTCTAAATGACACACGTCAATTTTTGAAAATACATACATCGATTGTTTGTTATATAACTTTTGATTTCCATCACCATTTCCCAAAAATACTATATGGTGCACTATACGAGATCAAGCTCTATGATCTTATATTTAGAAATCAAGGATTTCATTAATTTTTACCGCTAAAGTGTTGTACCTACACATAAGGTTTTAATTTCAAGGTTTTTTGACTTCAATAATTAATAATAATAATAAAAAATTCATGAAAAATTCCGAATAAATAGTGTTGCACTAGGCCCATATGTCCTTTATATGTCTGCAAGATTTTATCCCAAATGGACATCATTTACCTCATATATTGCTGCACCTGCACAAACATATATGTTAAGATGTGCTAAAATTTGAAAACCCACTTTCATGGAAACTAATTTTATAATCATTTACACACATTTTCTCTGCATAAATGCTATATATTATGAAATCTGATTCAATAACCTATCTTTTATTTTTTTAGTTCATCTTCAAATAAATTAGGGAAGTACCCCTATTGTCACCTAAAGTCAGAGTTTCCCATTTATTCCAGTATTATGTGGCATCTAAAGTGTCTTTAAAGGAGTCCATGATTGTGCATCAACCATGAATCTCTCCACCAACCAAGGGATTAGTGCATGGAATGTCATGCCCAGATATTTCCTTGGTCGATACGACCATGGATCCTACCTCCATCATTGCTTTCCCCCATGAAGGATCTAGCATCTGCAAGTTTAATAATTGTAAATTAGACCATAGATAACATTAGTGAACTAACATGTAAAGTATGTGGAAATTAACAAATTAAGAAGTATTAAAAAACTGAAATTTTAAAATGTTTGCCTCGGTGTGAGATACAGCAATGTGTGCTATAGGAATCTCTCCACCAACCAAGGGATCAGTGGATGGAATGTCATGCCCCTCTGTATTATGTGGAACATGAAACTATGGGGTTTTGTTGCTGGCATAAAGCATCAACTGCAAGTTCACAAAATTAATATATTAGCTCAAACTATACATATGTGTACAAAGAGGAAAATAAATGAAGAATTTATTACAATTAACCATATACATATGTCACTCAAAAACCCACTGAAGTCAACATCTAGTGAAATACCATAGTAGGGACGACCACATGATGTGCACTTGTGAGGCTCAAAAGTAGGCTGGGAATGTGCTGAAGGTGCTGCACTAGTAGATGGTCCTGCAGTAGATGGGGGTACTGCACTAGTGGGTGGTATTGCACTAGAAGATGGTCCTGCACCGTGATGACCTGGTGTATGTACCACACCAGGGACAGATGTCCCTTTCTCACCCATATGTTGAACCATAGTGTTATGGCGAAAAACTGCCCGTGCCAAACTCAAAAATGCATCACATGTCTGTGGAATAAAACGATTTACAGGTGTGACATATGGCCCAGGAAATTTCCTGCGAGGTGCAGGGATAGGGCGATCAACGTCTCGAATCTTGGCATTGGATCGGTTTTGGGGCATCCCCCCACCGATCCCCTAAAAAGCCAATATATCAAAATAGTTTACGTGTTTACCCAGCATGAACTTTGCATACATCTTTCGAAGGAAATACAAGGGGATTTCCTTGTTGTTGTGTGGTGGCATATCAAAAACCATATACCATCTGTCCATCAAGTTATCAACAAATGGCTGATATGTGCACCACTCGATAGAGATATGTGGCCTATTTGCATTTGGGATTTCCCTCGTGCGAGGGTCCCTAAACAATGAAAATATATGCTCTTTGGTAATTTTAAACTTTTTTATTGCACTGTAGCCAAGCCCATCAGCGTACTCTTGTCTTTTTCTTTCTCTATATGATGTAATATTATATAGTATATTGCTTGACAATATAATAGTCTCAACAATTGCATCCAAATTGGATGCAAGTGAACGTCGAATCCTATCACCACCACTAAAAGCAGTATTGAGACCTCTCAACTGGGCAAGCTCAATCAGTACTTTAGCATTGGTGTCCATATCCACAACTGCAATAAAAAAATCAATAAGGAAATCATTAGAAACGTATACATTGTATATAATGACATCTCTTCAAAATTGAAAATGTAAATTAAGGAAAACTCAAGTAATCAATTTAATGGCATTCACTTACATAAATTTAAAACTTAAAATTAAACATTTAACAATTAAATAGTGAGTTTCGTTCAACTTCTTTCTAGAAGTTAAGGCACTTCTTCACCCTCATTGGTGACTTTTCCATGCACACTTAGGTTTAAACTTCTTTGAATCTAGGAGTGTTATTTTGACATGTTTTGGCCTTTACGTCCCTTGGATATGTAAAAGAAAGGGGCAAGGGACTATTAGGACATGTGAGGCAAGAAAAGGGGTGATATAGGGCTACCACCATATCCTCTAAATATAATTGACTTGATCATGGTTGGGAACACTCTCACGATGCACACTAGGTAGTTCATGGGTGTTCACCATTTCCATTTTTGTATAACCATGGAAACCAACTAAAAGTTACATGGAAAATGGAGAATTTGTGGACTGAAATACAATTGGTTGTAGATAAGCTTAGAGACTCGACATGCAGAAATATATTACCCATTGTTTTTGCTATTTTAAAAAATGGTTGATAAACCTAGTGATGCAGGGGCACAGACTGTTTGAGTAAAGTCATTTATGTCTTTGCTAGATCTAGGGATCTTAGGGAGACCTAGGGTCTCACATGTTTCTAATTTATTTATTATGTTTATAGGATAAAAGAAGCAGAATTCGTGTTCTTGTGTTTTCTAACATGGGTTTCTTACACTCTTCAAATTCTTCCTTCCTTCCCAGAGCATTTCATTGTGATAGTGTGATTCAAGCCTTCTTTGTTGAAGTTTAATTTATAAAAAACACATGAACCTATTGCTGGGTCACTGGTGCTTGTCACAGGATTCTTGAGTAAGGGGGATGGAAATCAATGGACATACTGATAGCGGGGTAATTCTACAACCAGTTGGGCAATCCATCAGTGAAGGTTCTGCGAATTATGTGAATTTCAACCTTGTTGCTTGCAACTTCATAAATTTTAGCTCAACATTATGAATTCCAACTCTATGGTTTGTAGCTTCCCGAATTTCAACTCTGCTTTCCCATGGCCTGTGAATGGTACACTAATAAAATTGATTAAC
>LPNX010426956.1:5695-16192 GCA_001517045.1 Pseudotsuga menziesii | reverse complement strand
TGCTATCCTTTTTCATCTCTTTCTCTTTCAAATATCCATCCTTGCTTTCCCATATAAAAGGTGGTGACAATACCAGCGAAATCACCAGGAAACAATGTTATTTGCATATTGAAATGCCCAAATAAATATGTCCCCTTCCATTAAAATCCAACACCGGTTTAACCTATATTTCATCTAACTTGGTTATCCCGATTGACTGATAGAAAGATAGTACGACCCATAAATATGTAGAAAGATTTGGAATCTGTAATAAAGCTTACCAAATTGTTTATGGAGGAGAAACTTGGCTTCCTGACCGTCATGGAATTGATTGATGTGGTTTGCACCCTAACTGGAAACATATTGTTGTGGGAGGGCACACTCATTGGCCCATCCAAGCTAAGACAATATAATGGAGTAGGAGAATAAGAAACATACCCAAAAACTGAGCAATTATATTTTAAGAGGCCACTAGATAACTCTTCTCTTAGTTGCCTGAAACTGTTTGACAAAGCCACCATTTTGCAACGCTTCTATGACAGCCTCACGCTCTCCACCTAGAAAAGCACGACTTATTTCACTGTGTATGAGTGATTGTTTCAATTTTACTGTGTATGAGTGATTATTTCATTTTTTTCCTGGAACACGCCTTTCAATTGATGTGTGAATCCTTTTACTGTGTAAGAGGGTGTGATTATTTCATTTTTTCTGGAACGCCCCCTTCAAATGTTGGACGAAGCCTTTTACTATGTAAGTGTTTGATTATTTCAAATTTTC
Organism: Pseudotsuga menziesii; assembly: GCA_001517045.1. NCBI lineage: Eukaryota > Viridiplantae > Streptophyta > Pinopsida > Pinales > Pinaceae > Pseudotsuga > Pseudotsuga menziesii. Next base: position 15,436 of record LPNX010426956.1, on the reverse strand, counting down.
CCTGCAACACGCCCTTCGCCCCATGTGATGGACTAAGCCTTTTAAGCCCTTCACGCCCTTCAATTGATGGATGGAGCCTTTTAATGTGTTGAGTGTTTGATTATTTCAATTTTTTCTTGGAACACGCCCTTCAAGTGATGGATGGAACCTTTCACTGTGTATGGGTGTTGGACAGATTAATTATTTCGTTTAAATTGGTAAATGTAATGGAAAACGCCCTTCAACTGGCGAACATAGCCTTTTACTATGTATGAGCGTTGGGAAGGCTAATTATTTCCTTTAAATTGGTTAATGTAATGGATGGATCATATTAGTTAAGGACCTGGCTTTCTCTGAATGTGTTTTCTTTTTTCCTTTTGGTTTTTATGTCGTATTGGTTTCGTTGCCAGTGCAAGGGATATAGTGTATGGTTAAACTTTTTGTGGGGAGGGATTTCGATGGGTTTTGATTCAGTGGACTATGGGAGAGTCGGGACTCAAATTCTGCGCAAGTGCCCTTGAATAGTTGGATCATGGATGAGGATCTTGGTCCCAATCGACACCGATCACGGTGGGAAACTGGGATGCCTAGTGTCAAGTTCAACTCGATGATTTAGGATTATGACTTGGGATTCGATGTTTACTTTCAAAGAATTTAATGACATTGGCATGCATTACTGATCCACCAACTTCATTAAATCTTGGTATGAGATGATGGCACCTGCCAACTCAGTTTTCCATCTGTCATCTTATTGTTCATCTAGTCACGTGATCTCACAACTTATAAGTCACTTGAGTATTTGAGTATATGATGTGAAATTAAATTCTCATATGAGTCATATCTATGGATGGTGAATTAGTTTGATAACCCTCCATTGTCAAGGCTTTGCAAGGAAAAAACTAATGGTGTTTTTTTTTTGGGTTACAACTTACAAGTCGTAATTTACAATGTATTGAGCAATATTTTCTATATTTGAACCTATCCTGGTCCAATGGGTTTGTAAGTTTCCAGACCAGGGTTTCACCCAGTGCTAGACATTTCTATTATGACCACCACAAGACTAGGATGACAAATATTTGGTAGAAGGATAGCAGCACACCACCATTTATTTGTGCTCATGAATCATATCCTATACTAGTTAGTCCAGGATTCTAGGATTTATTCCAATTTCCATTCATTTACTCGTGTCAGAATCATTCGAATTAACACTCCCAGTCTCTCACTATCCACCTAGGCCGCTTAGTCTACCTGTATCATCGGAGGAAGGGGTTAGGCAGTAGAGGCAAAGCCAACTGGAATGGAGGGCCATCCAAAGAGAAGGGTTGTACAATATGCATATAGTCATATCTAAATGAAATGAAAGAATTTGTCATATACCTAACTGAATATTATCATTACTTAATCTGTTGGGATGCTTACGCGGTAACTCTTGTGCTTGAGCTGTTTATGAGGGTTTCCTGTGTCGACAATGGCTACGATTTGGAGAGGCTCATTTCCATCATTATACCACCAATGAATTGGTCCTGCAAATATCGCTATTACATCTCCCCTCCTCACTCACCTCATCTTTTGACTTGATTCCTCTTCTTCTTCTTCCTCTTCCTCCCGTGGGCTCTCTGATCTATGCCATGAGTGCCCTCATAATGAAGCATGATCTCTGAAAGTCTCTAGAGACCTCAAAAAAACAATACCCAGTTTTTCCTCACCTGCAGAGATATATTTATGTTATGTAGACGCAATTATAAAATGGTTTTTTTTTGTAATCATGTGAAATGCAAAAACATGCATTCTCCTACCTCGGGTAAGGTAAACCAACTCCGATGTGCCGAGATAATGTGGACTTTAGATGGCGTTGCTTCCAATCATATTTCTGTAGAAGGAAACCATTTCACACTCTATTTCCTCGTTGTCTTCTGCGATGGACAACTCGAAGGTTCCACCTTTGTCATAGGTAGGAGCAAGAGAACCAAAGGTAGAATGTTGGGTAGGCTGGATTGAGCTTCCCTGAACTTAAAGAGACTAGCGAAGTCTATGGAGAAAAAAAAAACATTATTTTTGGTTTACGAGTATAGGACAGTCGAAGGTCGGGACTCAGACTCTCAACTCTCCAATTCTATGCTTCAGTGTCTCCCTAACTTCTGTTTCCTCTAGAAGATTATGTAGAGCTAAGCTGTCGACTTGGTTGTCGTGACTTTATAGGTATGTATAGCATTTTGCACTTGTGTAACATTTTATATGTGGATAAAAGTTAAATGTGTTGCTTGTTGGATTTCCTTTTGGTTGTATAAATATAAGAGTTTAAAATTTCTCCATCCAAAATGTTGTTTGAAATTTGTAATGTATTATGTGACCGTGTGTCCTCCAAACTAAGTCTCGAATACTCAATAGATGTAACTTTAAAAAACCCAATATTTAAATGAAATCAAAACCAAAATAGTGTATACCTAGGACCACAACTTTGTTTGGGTGGAGGAGCAAGAAGAAAGAGCCTTGTATTTGAGTTCCAAATATGTCAATGTTATTTATCTGTCGTGAATTGTAAACATTAGGTTGAAAGAAAGAACAGTATTTGAATACAAGTGTTTGAATTATTCCAATTTCCTTAATGAAATCCAAAGGTTGAAAGGATAAAATATTTAACAACCAACGCTGTAAATGTTGTAGACTCCGACCCCTTCATTTTCCTGTCATCCTTCTAATAATGGAAACAAGAAGTACAAATTGTCTACCAATATATCTAAACAAGGGAATCTCTCGACGAACGTTCATGAATGAGGGACTGGGAGTGCAGTGAGCTACAAAAGAACATGATTTCAACATCCTCATTGTCGCAAGCCTCTCAAATGTGTGTTTAGGATTCCTCTTCCTTATTGACTATGGTAGACACTAGAAACCCAACTTGTAGTGATATTTGTTGGAGAATTTTAAATTCTTCCTTATAGTGGACTAATAAATACTTAACCTTTTTGATAGGGCTGATAAACTTGATATAGATTGGAGGGACTATACATAATCTACCTAAAATTGGGGCTTTTGTTTGATCGCTTCGAATTGGGGTATAAACTCGATATACATTGGAGGGACTATCCATAATCCACCTAAAATTGGGGATTTTGTTTGATCACTTTGAATTGAGCATATAGGGAGGACATGATTCAATTATAAAAATAACCATTGAATTTAGAGTATTACATTCTGGGTTTTTTCTGTTAGGTAGGCCCAATCACACTTGACCAATAGAGCCACCATCAAGCGGAATCAATCCTCCATTCAAAGGTCCTTCCAAATTCCAATGCCTTATTTTTTCAACGACCTAACAACTGAGTATTTCATCGGCCCAACAGAGTTGTCCCTTATCTAATTTCAAAAATATATATTCTCCAAGGACCAGGAGCGTAGAGACTGCTTTAGATATGTATGGACTCTGATTAGCTAAAATAATAATGATTTTGTATCCGGGCATGTGTCTCCATATTTGTATGAGATCTTTCTCCATGACATGAATGGCGGAATATGTCTCAACGGTTTCTAATGCGAATCGTGTGAGGTCCATAGAGATGTGAATTATAGGTTTCCACACAATAATCGAGTGTGCAATATAGTCATCTCTTATGGGCTCTGTGAGGTTAAATAAATAGTTGTTGCTCCTAAAACATTTAGGTGTTGGCAATGATTTTCTTTTTATTTCTGATTTACAATTAGTTTGTGTGCATCTAAAATCCATAAAGCATAATAGAACAAAAAAAGATCAAAAGTTTAAAATACTTGATATTTGTTGGAGAATTTGAAGTGTTTCCGTAAAATTACTAGGATAAGATGTCAATATTGGAAAGAGTTGTTTTTTTATTTATTTCCAATTTCTAAGGTTTATATAATTAAGGGTATAGAAGGCATTTACTTTATGAGGATATCCCCTACATTAGGGAGTCCACATCGATAAGAATGTGCAATGTATGCATTGGATGTTAACAATCACTTATACTATGAAACGAGAACTCGACACAGTTCTTGTTTTTCTCTCTCCTAATTTTACTAGTTATTTTTAACTCCATTTCAAAAAGGGTTGATACCAGTATCACACATTTTCATTTTGAGGCATTTTTTTGGACCTTTGAATCATCTTTGTCGTAAAATATTTTTAATTTCTATTTTCAAGTATGTTTTTTAGAAATTTAACAAAATAACATACATTTAGAATCAAGTTATAATGAAAAACATATACATTTTGCAATTTTTTCTTTAAAAGAAGACATTTTTAGGGACAAAAGAAGACATTTTTATTGACAAAATTGTAAAAAAATCCATAAAATAAAGACATTTAAAACAATTTTCAATAGATTTTCAAAAATTTTATGTATAAAAACGATACTATTTCATATTATTTTCCAAAAAGTGACGATTCACATAAATTCGAGAAAAACTCTACCATATATTTGTAAATGACATATTAAAAACATTATATATAGAAATTTTATTTCTAAAATAAAGCCTAAAAGTCAAAACATTACTAATATTTCTTATCAAAAAATTGTCAAATTTAACATTTTCTTCAAGACATGAAACTAATCAATAATATCATGCAGGCCAAGTTCAAAATTGAAATTTTATGGATCTTGGATTTCTTCAAGGATATCAATTTCCTCTTCCATTGGGTGTTCTATGTCTGCAAGATGCCCAAAGTGCTCATTTACAAACATTCCTCCTAATGGGGGTTGAGGCCGTTTGGACATTTTCGCCACAAGTGTTTCACTAAACTCTCATTTCTTCAAACCAACTTCTTGCAATTCATCAGGAAGAACATGAATATCATTAATTCTTTGCTTTATATAATTGCATTGCGGTGGATCATTATCAATGGATATGCAAGTTCCTCCTTTCTGTAGGGAGCATGTTATTGTTGTACCTAATCACCAAAAACAAAAAATAGTTTATTGAAATAGTATAAAGAAACATACTTTTAAAAAATAATAATAATGAAGAATAAAAAAAACAATAAAACTTGAAATATGCTTTCATTTATAATATCAAAAATTTTACTTGGACCCGAGAACTAAACTAAGACCAATCTCCTTTTCTTGAAAATGTATCTATGAGATAATTAATCAAGGTTTGTGGCTTTTATAGATCTCTGTAGTCACTCCTTTCAAATCACTTTCTGGATATGTTAATTTTTTAACTACGACATTATAGGTCAACGTCTGACTATATCTGCCTTCATTATTTTCATTTATTAAAACAAATTGATAAGCCTTATCTTTGGTCCAATTTACAAGATAAATGTGTTTAATATCCGTAAAAAAAAACAAATTGATAAGCCTTATCTTTGGTCCAATTTACAAGATAAATGTGTTTAATATCCGTAAAAAATAAATCACTACTAACACTATAAATATTAGGCTTTTACCTGTAACAAATATATAATATTAAAAACCAAAACAAACAAACAAAAACCATGTTATAAAACTAATATTTTATAAAAAATTAAAAACAAAATTATAAAAATAATTTTTAAACTTGAATGTTGTAAAATAAAATAAAATAAAAAATAAAAAACAAAACAACCAAACAAAAAACAAATTAAACAAGTGGAATAAGCAACAAAGTTGCTTAGTACCTGCCTCCTAAGAAGAGATTGAAAATATATAGCAATAAGATAATTTTGCAATAAAAATATATGATAAAACAAATATAATTACAATTTGAAAGAAATTAAAACAAAAATGAATTAAAAAATGTCCATTTAAATACGATATAGGTTATTGCAATGTAGCATAAAACAAGCATATTCAAGCTTCCTTACATACTTCTAGTAATATTCTTGACTTATGTTATAAAAATATGCAAGTTTCTTTATAGACTAGCATAAATAGGATATGAGAAATAATAGCTTATCAGACTATAAATTAGTATCATTGTTTACAATTTTCATGGTTTTTTTATGTTTTAGGTTAATATTAAACAAAATAAACCATTATACCATAATTGGATTACAAATATAATTTGATAAGTGAAAAAATCTAGTACCTAAAAATACGGGAGTGGATTGCTTATAAATTTAACAAATGCTAGTCAAATTTCAATACTGAATACAAATTCCAAATTTCAAGACTAGAGAATTTTTCCAAATTCCTACCTTGTTTACATGTAACATTCATTTTTCATTAAAAACAACTTAAAATATAAATATTAAAACATCTAAATCTAATTATAAATTTAATTATAAAAATATTAAATAATTAAAATACTAAAAAAATAAATTATAAAAAAATAAAACCAAGTTCTAATAATATATTGCAAAAAATATTAAGCGAACTAAAATCTAAAATTTCTAACTACTCTAATATTATAACTAATTACTAAACTTTATATTTATATTAAAATACAAACCTAATATAAAACTGAAATATTTTTAATTTAAGTATAAAACAAAATATATATTATAAACTATAAACTTTGAAATGTAAAATTAAATTTAATTAAAAATAAAACAATAAAATTTAAATAATTCTTATCTTAAACTAAAAATAAAATAATTCTTACCGTATAATATATATTAAAAATTAAACAAATTTATAATATCTTTATTACACCACGGGATATTGTCGGAACTTTGGAACTGTTTGTAAACCAGCTCTTCTTAAATCTTAGCGAACGCCGTACAGATTATGCTAAATACTAGATTTATAGAAAGTCGCATAAAGCGTTTTATACAACTTTGTTTTATTGCATGAAAAAAAGGTAGATACCAAATCGCTAACGTGAAAGAGAGTCATGGATGACTAATGCGGCTACAATATCAGAAGTCTTCAAATTCACAGAGACCACTTCTTCATTCATCTTGTTCTGGGAAGTGGGAGCCAAGAGCCAGAAGCTCTGAAGACCGCAAGCCAGGGCGTCCATGTTCAGTAAAAATTCCCTGAACAACCCCAGGCAGGTAAGTACACCTCCCTTTCTTTTGTAGTCTGTTCATTCTATTAGATTCCAAAAAACAAGCTGCCTCAACTTTCTTGATTTCTCAGCCTCAGTGAAGCATAATGTAGCCCTCCTTCTACAGTCAAAGACCTCGTGAAGAGATCAGTATGGACAGCTTCGACCAGGTGCAAATCATGCGCACAGATTCTATTGAATTTTTGTTGGAAAAGAAGCTAACGCCAAGTGACATAGATAAGCGTCAGTATAAACTGGTCATTCCCATTGAGAATGAGTGTCGTTTGCTTAGATTTTGGACGCCTGAAAATATTAAAAAAGGTATTCCCCTCAAAGTATTTGACACGGAGGAGATAAGTGAAATAAATGAGGAAATCGTGTTGAAGGACCAGAAATCTTATTACGTGTTACAGAAAGGGTGGAACAAGTTGGTTAAAAAAAAAAAAACTCAATGCTGGTGATACTGTTGAGTTCTGGTGGAACACTGAGAGGAAGCAATTAGTTCTCAGGACACACTTAGCAGCCTCTGATCCTGCTCAACATGGTAAGATTTATTGCTTCTTTTAAGTTATTTCTAGCCTGATTGAATGATGAATTATTCATATCAACCATTGTTTGCTGTCAATGGCTGCAGGAGTCGACACGCGCCTTCAGGTAGCAACACATACAGTAACCTCGGGTCCTTCTCATCACGGTAAGTTTTCGTGCTTAGATTGTTTTAATTTATTTCACAATGTTTCTGATAAATTGCAGTTAGCGTGTTATCCAATAAACGAATGATCAATCACTCATATCAACCTTTGTTTGTTGTCAATGGATGCAGGAGTAGACACGCGCCTTCAGCTAGCAACATACCAGAGCTTCTGATCCTGGTAAGACTCATTCTTCAGGTTGTCTTAATTTATTTCTCAATTTGACAAATTGCATTTAGGATGTCATCCCATGAATGAATGATCTATCACTCAGATCAGCATTTGTTTGTTGTTGGTGACTGCAGTTTCACCCAGTTCAGCGCATTCACGTAGTCAACTTATCAATTAAGAAAACAGGTCCTGATGGGGTATGTAGGGAGTTACAATGTGCAGTTTCACCCAGTTCAGCGCATTCACGTAGTCAACTTATCAATTAAAAAAACAGGTCCTGATGGGGTATGTAGGGAGTTACAATGACCATACATTTAGTTTTAATGGGGTATTCAGGGATTTGTGTGAGAGGATAATGTGATGTATGAATTAATGGTCATTTAGTTTTAATGGGGTATTCATGGATTTGTGAGAGAGGATAATGTGATGTATGAATTAGATTAATGTGAAAAGTTGTAGTTCTCATAAAGGCTTCTTAGAAGCTTAATTGAAAGGTTTTTTTTAATGGAAAGTTTTTTTATGTCCCTGGCAGGGGATATGTCATGGCTATTATGTGGAGTATTATGTGGAGTAATGGAGTAATTTGTAGTAATTTTAATAAAAAACATGAATGTTAGATTAAGATTGTGCATTATTTAATTTTATTTTGATTTTTTTAGTTTCTTAAATGTCCATTTCTTAGGATTATTATTGGTCGGATTGAGATGACGTTATCTTGGGTTCTTGTGCCCCAAGACCCGACGGCATGGCTGATATCAACAATGGTATAATGCTACTCCTCATTTAATATTTCAGATTTATTAATTGTCATGACAGTACTGATGCTATGTAGACTATAGTTGTCTACACTAAGGGATTGTGAATCTGAAATATTAATTGAGATTATCTTATGACAGGCTTTGTGTCATTTAGAGTAAAAAAATTAATTCTCACCATTCCAACTATCAAGCCTTAAACCAGTAAATAATATAATAAAGTTATCAGCAAGTAAATTTTTTAAATAAAAACTACACCAGAATTTGCTTTTAAATGATATGATACAGATGCCAACTTGCAGAGAAGGGAACTTTTGAAAAATCATGTGATTTTTTAAAAATCTTTGTGTTTTTTTAGGAAGCCAATCTTAAGCAATTCTTTTAGCCAATTTCTTTGCCGGAGATTGAATAGCCAATCCACTCCCTAATTTTTGCCACACTGAATAAAACAAACATGGGCTATTTTATGAGTTGAGTAAAGGCAAACCTAAAAATGCAAATGCACATGGGCATTTGTAGAAGGTGGAAGAGAAAGTTGGAAATATGCAAGATATGGTTCAAAGTGTAAAGCTTTCTACAGACATTGCAATTGGAAAACCAAAATCAATTTTGTTTAACTCTGTGTAAATCTACTTACTGTCAAAGCTTTATTCCTCCTGCTACTTGCACTTTTTTCCTCGCAGTTATGAGTTGACAAAGCTAATGGCTGAAACATAACTCCATGCTTACTAGGAATTTCTGTCCTATTTTTTCAAGATTTATCATTTCCGCTTCTCGTGCATTCAACTTGAGGATAGAAAACCAGTAACAGCAGAGTCATGACTTCATCTAACCTTCTGTATTTACACTAACTTGCAACAAGCCAGCTGAGATTCCCTCCCAAAGATGGCATGATTAGCTGATTAATAGTTTGTTTTGGTATACTTCATATCATTATACTTATAGTTATACTTGTATAATTAGTCATTAGTCATTCACGTTGAGTGTCGGGTTTGGCTGCCATTTGTTTTCTGTTTCACAGATTTGTTGGGGAAAAACTTATATGTGGCTGGAAATGCCCATTTCCCGTTGAAGTTTATTTCAAAAACTAAGCCAACATTCTGTTTGACAAAAGGTTTTAACGAACCAATGATAGGAAGCACACAATGTGCTTGATTAAATGTCTAAATGAAACTTGATACCCTGCACATGTTATGTTTGGCAAACCTTCTTAAAAA
>LPNX010426953.1:4531-22592 GCA_001517045.1 Pseudotsuga menziesii | reverse complement strand
TAAAATTAAAATTGCATAAATGGGGGCTAAATTCAATTTTTAAATCCCTCGATCTAGATATGAGCTTGATCAAGGTCTCTTAAACCCTTTATTAAGATTTAATGTGCATTTTTAAATAAATTGATTGATGGTTTACACACAGTTAGACAAAAGCTCGATTGAGATTTTAAAAAATTTGACTAAAAAAATCTTCGAGTGCCCATATTCGTGTGTGCACACAAATATAGACACCCAAAGATTTCTTTAATCGAAGTTTTTAAAATCTTGTATCATTCATGGGAACACGACCTTTGAATTCAATTAAAATCAAACATAAATGTATATCATAATAACATTTAATAAAACATAACTTCAACAAGAAGAATGATACTCGTGGGTAATAGTAAATACGTCGAAGAAAAATCTTGTAAAAGCATTACTACCCCCACTTCTCCTAGATTTTATATTTGTAGATATTAGTCATGTAGTAATTGGCATTATAGATGTGATCAATCATTAACTATATTTCCAATTACTTTATGACCCATATCTACAAACCATTATAAAGGACCCTTGTCATCTATAAACATCTATTATATATATAACCCGTCTCTATTATTCTTTCACTAATTTTTTATGTAACAAATATGGTGAATTAAGTCGTCGTTTGTTTCCCTTTTATACTTATAACAATTGGAGATGCTCAATCGAGCTTCTAAGTTCAATTGAGCTGTGAAATGCAATAGATTGATCAAGCTATAAGAGATCAATCAAGTTATTTTAAAGGCTGAATAGAGGGTTAATAAAACCCTTGATCGAGGCACGAAGCTCAATTGAGGGTTTTACTAATCATCGATTAAGCATCTTCAAATAACTCGATCGAGTGCTTATTTAATCCCTCAATTGAGATTTTGAAAGTTTGATCAAAGGCTTGAAAAAAGCTTGATCGAGGTATTTTTTTAACATAATAGTGCCCTCCACTTGTCATAAAGTGTTACCCATCTTCATGGGAACACCCAACAGTTGAGGCTAGATCATCTCTTCTTTAATTCTTAGGCACACCTAACATTTTCTTATAAAATTTTCAAGAGTATTTCTTCATTCCTTCCTAAAAAGATATTTTTTATCCTTCGATGTGATTTAAGAAATATTTAATGTCCTGCCATCAAAGAGTTATGAGACTCTCTAAAATATTTGTTGTTTAAATTTTTATTTTAGGGCATAAAAATATTCTACACTTGTACCAAGGAATATTTCTCTTATTTTCCCAATTTTCCATAGAGCTCTTCCCTTCTTTTAGACATTGTATTTTCTATTTAATACTATTGTCTTGTTTCCTTTCCTGGTGAGCTTATTCAAACCACACCAAAAAGGATGATGTGATGCAATATAGGATGGAGGCTTCTTCTATTTTGGAAAGGGAATTTTCTACTACATTTCCTTCCCATTTTTCTAGATTATTTCAAAATTAAACTATTTCAATTTTCCTTGAATTTAAAATGTCTCCCAAAGAAATAGTATCGCCATATTTTCACTACATGTAAATTTTGTTGCCCTTTATTTTTTATATGTAGATTTCACTGTGTCTTTTTCTTTTAATTGTTTACTTTAAGAAGACAATGGTCTCCCTTCTTGCATCAATATTAACTCCAATTCCTTGTCTTCATGCATCACACTTGACTATGATTGTTTTAATTAGGTTTTTCCAATACTAGTTTAGAAGACACACCATCCTTCAAGAGTGAGAATTCCTAGGCATCCTTTTCACTCCATGCAAGTTATTTTTTTCTTCAACGGAATTGTGAGTGGGATTGTTGTGTGTGCACAATTCTTAACTAATTCCTATAATATCATGTAAGACCCAAAAACTCTCCAAGACTCTTGATGGTCTTATTAATGGGTCATTTTTTGATAGCTTGAATCTTTTGAGGGTCCACCTTGACCCCTTTTCATAAGACAATATGACCCATGTACTCTAATCTTTTTTACCAAAAGAACATTTGGACCCGTTTACATAAAATTGATTTTTCTCAAGAATTTGTAAGACTTGATACACATTTTTTATGTTTTCTTCTAATTTTCTATAGATAAATATCTTCAAAGAAAACCATCACAAAATTTATAAGATGAGGTCAATTCTTTTTGTTCAGAGGGCTTTCAAAAATACAATGACAATTAGTCAATCCAAAAGGAATTACGAAGAACTCAAAGTGTCGTTAATGTGTTATATTTAGGGGGGGGAGGGGGGGGGTGTAATTTATTCTTCTCTTCATTTGATTTGTTGGTATCCTAATTTTAGAGCTAACTTTGTAAAATATGGCACACCATGAATCCCATATATTAGATCATCAATATTTGTAATAGGGAATTTATTTTTAACACTAGTAGAAAAATGTGAGATAAATGACCAGGTGACCAAAAAAGTTGGTCACCATGTAAAATAAATGACTAAACCACCAAAAAAGTTGGCCACCGCAATGTTTTTAAGTGAAATATGACCAAATTTGAGCAAATTTAAATGATTACAACTATAAACGACTAATTTAATCATGGATAAAAAATATGACTAATTTAGTCATGAGATAAAGAAAAATACGACTAGACAATATAAGTTAATAATTAATAAGATGTCATAATTATAAAATATTCCTTATATGTCACACACAATATAAGAGTGTATATAAATAATAAAATATAGGATTTTATAATTACATATAACATGTTTCTATACATATCTAGATATGTCAATATTATAATTAATGTAATTATAGAGTAAATAGTTTGCAATGACTAAGGGGGTCTATGAATACATCTACAACGTTAAAATTATGAAATTGTAAAAAATTACAATTTCTTAAATTTTAACATCGCAAATTGATTCAAATATCCCTTACAATTTTGTAAATTTAAATGTTGTAGATAGATTCAAAGACCCCTCTCTGAATCCATCTGCAGCGTTAGAATTTACAAAATTAGAAAAAAATACAATTTTGTAAATTTTAATGATGCAGATGGATTGAGAGACCCCCTAAGCGATCTCTATATCCATTCGCAACGTTAAAATTGATGGAGTTATACAATTCTATTATCAAAATTGTAATTATCCATTGTCGGATTTTGTTGGATTATCCATTATCAAATTTTAACACTTTAGATGGATGAATGGGAAAACTACAATTTTCATGAGTGACATTTATTCCATGTGTGTTCCCTTATTTAAGGGAAAAACTACAATGAAAAATGTTGGTACACTTGTGTATTCATTTCGGTTTCCTATGTTTCATGGTTGCTTCTCCTACTGCCATTTCCATCGTGAATTTGTTGAGAGATGGCATGGTTATCTTTCAGCATGCATTCCATTGTAATGGGATGGCATGTTCAAGTGCATGGCCTTGAAAATGTAATCAAGTACAAGTGTATCTATGATGAAATATTATTACCATGCACATTGACACATGGATTCACCCTCTATTTTTCCTTGTTTTCATTTCCATCCTTAAGTGCTAGCAATTTATGCTTTCTATGAACACATGTCAAGACATTTTTATAATTGTATGTGATCCTCAGTTTTCCAGAACAAATCACACTATCATCTTGTGATGCATAATAGGTCAGAGATATTTTACCATGACCAACCTTCATCAATTTAAGTGGCATAAATTAATTATCTAAGAGATAATTTTTTATGGCTTTATAAAAATTTTACATAAATTAACGAGTGCATGGCAAGGATAGTCACCCACAAAAAATTGTACTTACTTTGATTATGAATCCCCATGGAACAATAATAATACAGATCTCAGTACATTAGAGTTTTATATCCAAGTTTGTTCCCCTATGAAAAAGCACATCTACATTTGATTTAAAAAAATGTCATACATTAAGCAACAGTTAGAGATAGTTTGAGGTTATGTCAATGATCTACAAGTTGAAATGAACTTAAGTGTCATCAATTTATTATCTAAGAGATGATTTTCTATAGCTTTACCAAATTTTTACATTAGTTGGTGGGTTCATGGAAAGTATAGTCACCCAAAGCAATTTGTCCTTCAAATCCGAGACAAGATTTTAAGTAACCGAAGCTATAATTTAAGTGTAACATAACTATCATGTCCAAAGGATTGTTGTAATCTTGGAGAATTGTGAGCCAATTTTGGATTAGTCCGATACATCAGTTAATTTCCACATGTTTAGATATGTTTAATGGAAATGACCACACTTGAAATTTTGCAATGAAAGGTTGATGACATGCATGCATTCTTTGTTGAATTATTTCGAAATTGTTTGATAAATACATATAATTCCATATTTATTGGAACTGTAAATTCTATGTTCCTTTCAATCCTATGTAATTTTCTAACTAAAATGCTCAACTGCATATTTACTTATGGTAGTATCAATTGGTAGAAAACATTTAAAATAATTATCTTAACCTTCCTAATGTTTCCGTAAGTAATTTGGAAAATAAACTTACATGCAATACTCTAATCTAGACTTACATATAATTCCACAAATCGTGGTCAAACAATTATTTTTCTTTCTGTGTAAAAGATACCCAGAAGAAATACATAATAGTTTTTTTTTTTGTAAGCTGCACAGATCTAATATATTACAGAGGAAAAAAATACATAGTTTGACTTGGATACTTGAGGTTGAAGGAGATGAAGTCCCCTCCGGAGCCTCTCAAAAAATAATAGCCCTCTAACAAAATAAAATCTAAGATGACCAAGGCTGTAAGTATTGGTTTGAGGCCCACAAAATGAGACATAATTATAGTAATCCATCATAAAAACAATAAGCTATATCCTTGAGCGAAGACAAAGGTTCCATAGCAGACATAAGAACATACATTTACATGATAAAACAAAAAAGACCAAAACTATTGTTGTCTTGATAAAAAAACCTGGGGGATACGTCCATTAAATTGGAGGAGTTTCTTCAATGATGAGGCAGGCCCATATTTCTTCCTATGACAAAGTAGGCGAGTTGATGGAAACATTTGGGACTAGAGAGAGTGTATGCTGCTACTGCTGCTCAGTCGGCTGGGATGACATTTCCTTCATACGCTTAAAGAGAGGATCAACCGTGGAGGGGACCGAAAAGGGCTTAGCGCGAGGAAATTCGGTTAAAAAAATGGTTTCATTTCCGCTACCACCAAGATTGGTAAGATCCCGACCTCCATATTTACTACCACTGGCACCACCAGCCTATGTACGACCCCCTGCCTTCATCCCATTCAGACTAGAGATGCTAGTCTTGCCTTTCCAAGAAAAGGAATTGTCCATCACTATAAGCTGAGCTTTAATGTCAGTGGTTTTAGTTTTCATGGTATGTACAACAACCCAAGCCTCAGACCAATTGCTGAGCATATCCTCCACCAAGTTACAGAGCATGTTCTTTATCATCCAATAATGATTAATTTGGCTACTGTCCTCATTAGTCAAGAGCTTCTAGCTGAGGACTTGATTCTCCCAGGTTTCAACCAAAACACAAACCTGTAGAGAGATGGGAGGTTCGTAATCCACCAACATCTGAGCACTACAACCCCTCTATGATTTTCCATGCCTAGAGCTGGCTCTTCTTAGAGTTCCTCTCTGCTGAGACATGGCAGCCAATTTGAGCCTAAAACCAATTTGATGGGGAAGGATCTTGCCTATAGAGAACTGATAGAACAAAGGAACTAATACACAACTAACCGCTTGACGCACAGCAAGATCGACAATGCCTCTAGCCATGCCATAAATCTTGAATTGAGTCCAAAATAGATGCCTGTCATTCAAACTACGTGCAAGAATTAACGTTTGAAGTAGAGCCATGAAAGCACCTAGGACAAATCCAGCCATTTTTGGATTTCCCTTGGAGGCACCATCAAAATTTAGCTCGAAAACTTTCTCAGGAGGAGGATCCTAGTGAATTGGACTAGCAACTCGCATGCCG
Organism: Pseudotsuga menziesii; assembly: GCA_001517045.1. NCBI lineage: Eukaryota > Viridiplantae > Streptophyta > Pinopsida > Pinales > Pinaceae > Pseudotsuga > Pseudotsuga menziesii. Next base: position 16,676 of record LPNX010426953.1, on the reverse strand, counting down.
GGGTTGCTGGAGGAGGGGGGAACTATTGAAGAGTCAAAATTAAGGGCATCCAAGATACGTTGCTCACTTTGTGAGGTGGGGATGTCAAAGTTCATCCATCCTTTGGAGTGAATGGTTTCCTGAAGATTCTTTTTAATAGAGTTCCAAAGAACATGAGAGGAGGAGTTGGAGTCCTTGAAGATTCTGTTGTTGTGCTCTTTCCAGGTGTGCCAAAGGACAAAGCCTAGGGTAAGAATACAGAGTTGATTAAGGATGTTAATTTCAAAGGGATACTCCATCCAGTGTAAGAGAGACTCGATTACATTACCTTTCACTCTATTGGTACGTCTGAAGGATTTTGCAACATTGTCCCATAAATAACTGGTGAAAGGACAAGCATCCATTAGGTGGTCGATGGATTCCTGCTAATTCTTTCAAAGGCTGCATCTGGAGGGACCTTGGAAGCCTTTTCAAGTTAGGTTCTCCCAAGTGAGGATTCTCTGGTGTAGAAGAAGCTAAATAAAGTGGGTTATTTTAGGCCATTGAGGAGAATTCCAAAGATGGGTCCAAATAGGGGAAACTTGACTGTTAGGAGAGGCTGAAAGGATGCTATAGGATTCTTTGACCATGAAGTTACTCAACGGCCTGTGACCCCATCGAATAATATCCAAGCCTTGCATATGTTTTGTCCTTCTTGTGTAGATTTTTGGCCAGATTTTGTCAGAAAGGTTTTTTTTTTGCGGAAATTTTCTAGGACGGGGGTTCTTTCCAGCTATGAAAATATTCAGTCGAAGATTTCCAGAAATGATTGATCATTAGGTGGTTATTACGATTGATGTAGTTCTGACTGTCAAGGTTAAGGATAAGACTTTTGATTCTAGGAAGTTGTTGCCAAGAATTTTCCCAGAAAAGTGCCTTATCTCCTGCTTTTATTTCCCAAAAACTGTGTTGTTGAATGAGAGCCCTTTGCTTGTTGGCAGCCTTCAAAATGTATGATCCTTGCATTTCTTCATCAAATCTGATCAAGGAGTGAGGGGGATAGTCTGGGGCATACTTGTTGTTCCAGAGCATAGTCCAGGGGGGAGTTGTTTTTGGAGATCCAATTCCACCATATTTTAGCTGAGAGCACCTGATTGTTTAGCTCTGGATACCTGATGCCCAGGCCTCCTTTATTCTTCTTTTTATAAAGCATGTTCCAAATTACCAGTGCCCATCTGCTATTGTTGTTATTGCAACCCCAAATAAAATACCTTTGCAAGGATTTGATAGCTTTTAGAACCCATTTCAAGGCTGCCAGAACCGAGAACAGATACAGAGGCATAGACTGCAAAGTGGACTTGAGTAGGACTGCTCGAATTGGGAGATTGAGGGCTCTAAAGATCCAGGAAGAGAGGCGGTTCTCAAGTTTGTTTAGGAGTTCCTTCCAAGAAACATGTTTGAGAGTAGCATCAAACAGAGGTGCGCCAGATATTTAGTGGGAAAGGATGAGACTGAGAAGCGGAGGATACGAGTGATGTTTCTCTGGGCTACAACACCAGTATTGAAATTTTTCTTTTAGATTTTTCCATATTGAGGGTGGTTCCTAAAGCATATTCAAAGGTTTTCAGGATGGAGTGAATGGTTGGGGCTTCATGAACAGAAGAGTGACCAAAGAGGAGATTATCATCCACAAATTACTGGTAGGCTAGAGGCGGGGCATTGTGTAGGGATAGGCCTTTAAGGGAACAAGAAGCCAAGGCTGATTGAATCATATGACCTAGACCTTCATCCATAAGAATGAAGAGGAAGGGGGAAAGAGGCTCACCCTAACAGATACCACGCGAGGGGGAGAAGGTGGAGCCATTTACCAGGATGAAACTATTTCAAAAGCATAAAACTCCATGAAAAGCATGTGTTGATGACACATTTAACATGAATATAACACCAGTAAAGAGTAAAACCTTTATTTTTCCAAAGACATATTTCGCAATGCATATTATTACATTATATTACATTAGAGAATCTGTAAACATTTATTTAAAAAGCTTATTTTTGTTTACTATGAGAATTAAAATACCTCTTTCCATATTCATGGAGAATTATTCAAAAAAATTTGTGGAGAATGATATTCTTAAAATACTTCATCATCCATACTAATCCATTTTCTAACCACATGTTAAGGAAATAAATATACTACCATTATTAGTGTTGGGCCCACTATATGCCAGTTAATTAAAACTTAACATGCATAGTGCTAAACATAAATTGTCAACCTGAGGAAGTCTTTTATCTCAAAGCTATCATGCAATATCTATGCAAGCACAATTTATACCTCACACTAGTATCTATTGGTATGCAATCGAAACTCTTTGTAAACTAGATCACACCTTCTTGAAAGTAAATCAAACCTAAATCCTATTCATAAATACAAACTGTAAATCTAATCAGACTTCAACAAAATCAAGTATTATGAAACAATATCTAATTGCATACATCTAAAAGAAGTGCTATCTTGGCTAATGATCTATCAAATGAATTAACAACACAACGACTATGACAAATCTAATGAATAAAAGCATACAACTATGATAAATTTAATGAATGAAAGCATGAACAAAATAATAAACAAATCTACAAAATAAAACACCTACAATCAACACTACCGGCATCTGCTTAGGGAAGAGGGCCCTTTCTCCACTGAGCAGAGTTGGATCTCCACAATGAAAGTCTACAACTCTAGAATTAAGAAACTACCAGCATGTATTATCAGAATGGAATGCTTACAATAAATCTGGATCAAATCCTACATCATAACATTGCTTTCTCTCCACTCCCTCCTCAATGAGATTGATTATATATTTATACATAAAATTATCTCATGGAAATGAGGAACTGAACCCCCGACTTGTGATTTGTAACAGCTGAAACACGGTCGTAACTGCTAACAACTTTGGAACCAGCCGCAACTGTAAATCTAGAAAATACCCTCTCAAAGAACCACATGTATATCGTAAAGCATGGCTTTGTTTGGCAATTTCCTCGAGATTTAGATAAATGAAGCTGTTACGCACAAAACCCATGTCTCATATTTTTTATATTCATTTCCATCTCCCCGCAAATCGAGACACAAATCAAGGTGATCTTATGTGGCATGCATTTTCGGTTAAGGCTGTAACAGCTAGCTGTGAGCGTCCCGTAAGTGACAAATCACTCCACAAACCATCAATAGTAAAATTATGTATAATATTCTTCAATTCATCAAAGATAAAGGAAAATAATCATTTTTAGCCACTTAAAACATCAATGGAAGTAGTATGTTGTTTTACACATAGTTACAACAAATGGATGGAAAATGGATAATGCCAGGGCCCAACATCACCCCCAAACTTAACTTGTTACATGTCCTCATGCAACCCAATACCTGAGTAGCATCTATTCACTTGTTGTTTTTCATTTTACTACGCAAGGGGAGTTGCAGCTGCAATAAGTAGAAGGATAGGAAAAGTTTTAGCGGAACCGTAGCTATATAAAGGATGAATATGGTAGAGTTGCGGCTGCAAAAATAATAAAATTGGGCAAAATTTTAATGGAGTCACAGTTGAGCGGAGTGAAAAATGACCGATATTTACGGAGTTGCAACTGCCTAAAATGGGAAAATAAGAAATTTTTTTATGGTGTTGCAGTTCCATGAAACGAGAAAAAGGAAATATGTACGGTGTTGTAGCTACACAAAATGGGAAAGAGGAAATATTTACGATGTTGCAGCTACACGAAATGGGAAAAAATAAAAGATTTACGGTGTTGCAGCTGCGTGAAACAAAAAAAAGGAAAGATGTACGGTGTTGCAGCTACGTGAAATGGGAAAGAGGAAAGATTTATGTTGTTGCAGTTGCATGAAACAGGAAGAAAGAAATATTTACGGTGTTGCATCTTTGTCAAACAGGAAAAAGACAAGATTTTGACGGTGTTGCAGCCTTTTGAGTAGAAAAATTCCGAAGTCATTTTCTCCCAAACGACAAACTAGGTTCGGCTAAATTTTTTTAATAAAGTTCATACTAGTCCAATCCACCTACACACCAAAAATCAGGGATACCCACATCACAGATTTCGAGAAAAATGCAAATTGGTTGTAGGTAATTATGGTCATTTTCTTGAAAACTCTACATTGGATTGGGATGAAACTTACCAATATTTTTCATATTAGTATTATTCACTTCCTGTCCAAACATAATGAGAATCCAACTTACCAATTGCAGGATATGCTCATTTCAATTTCTGCACTTTTGTAGATGAACTTGAATAAAAATGTGTTGCAGCTGAAATTATTAAACCAATATTTCACAAAATGCAAACTGGGTTGGGCTGAATTTTTGCAAGCATGTAATTACCATTATAATTCATCTCCACACCAAAAATTAGAGAAACCCACATCATGAATTTCAAGAAAAATGTGAATTGGATGTAGGTGATGATGGCTCGTTTCTTGAAAACCATGCATTGGATTGGGATGAAACTTGCCAAGATTGTTCTTCTTACCATGATTCTTCTCCCCTCCAAATTTCATGAAAAAAAATCTCATGGTTTGCAATATATCCTTAAATAATTTTCTGCACTTTTGCCAAACACCGTGGGGAAATAAAAGCATGAATTTGATTGCAAAAATTGCTCTCAGCAACCACTCATCTAGTTGATTGGATATAGGTTTTAATGTTAATGCAAATCCATGATGGAGAAAATTAAATGACAGTCATATCATCTTCAAAAGATATTAGAATGAAATAGATGATTGTAAGCTAAGACTCCACCTTGGGTGATGAGATTGGATCTTGGTTTGAATAGAGCATGCAACCCATCAAATTTCCAATGGATTGAGGAGGGACAAGTGAAATATATATCATTGTGTGTATTATGTCATGAATTACCTTCAGGACGGTGCACTAGATGCGGCTTGTTTATCCACAATCTCCCCCAAACTGAATATTTTACCTATCCTCAGGTAAAGGAAGAGATAGTATGTTCTTCCCCTGGTACAAGCTGTCTTAAAACTTCACTTCTTTGTTGTACTTTGCCATGACACAATATTTCTACTACTTCCCACTTTTGTATTCATAATTTGTTGTACTTGGTGTGAGAGTAGCGTCCATCCATTTGCAAACTTTTCTCGAATTCCATTTTTCATTAACTTACCTTCCATTCATTGGTTTAGAAAACCATCATGAAATCAAGTGAACTTTGGGAACTTTGTTTTCTTGTATCTGCACTACCACTCCCAACATCCAATTTATTTTTTTTATATATGTTCTAGATGGAAACACATACTTGACTTCAAAAAATGACTGTAGGATGCCTGAAAATGACTGTATGCTATTTGAAAATGACTGTGTGAGCTCGATTTTGATTCCACATGGTTGTAGTTAAGTGCTCATAATGTATTGCAAAAAAAAATAAATGACAATGCATAGGAAATATTCATACCAACAAGAGATCACATTTGCAAATTCCCTTTTATAATGATCCAAGCTACTCAAATATCATCTGACAGTCACAAAATTTGTAGACCCTCCATATGTCACAAGTGCCAGAAAGGATATCGGTGATATTCACAAGCCAAAATTTACTATAGGAATTATCATTCATGGGAAATAAAAGAGTTTTATAACCATTTTCACATCAAATTCATAACTCTTAAGAGATATGGAAAATTCTATTGCAATAAACCACAGTAAATTTCATCCATTCTCATGGTTGAATGAAGGCTCCTAGAATGTTCTTTGGTTATGCCCTTATTCTGGAGTGCTTTGTAACACTTCAAATAATGCCAAACATTGTTCAAACGCTGCCATAGACTTCCTTCTAATACTGTAGTAGCATTCTGAATATACAGTAGAGATTTTGGAACCCATGCTATCCATTCTATGTTGAAGATGCACAACATAATTTCCTGTATCTGATGCTCTTGGCTGCACTTTTTCTTATAACAACTTCTGGAACTTTTGGCACAAGAAACCCCATATGCAATATGAATGAGAAGATAATTAATGGTTTTTTTCTTTTCAAATGCCAAGAGATTTGCATACTTGCTGAAGATAGCTACATCAATAAAAATCAGAACTGATACTAATGGATAATCAAGGCTTAAAATGACCGTGATTTTTAATGAGAAAGGATCAAATTTGTTTGGGCAGTGAGCATGTATGTCTATATTCCAATCAACAAAACCCAAGAATTTAATTTCTATGAGAGCATATGTAAATCAAATTTGATTGTATATCAACCCATAGTATCAAGATGTCAACTCTAACTTTTCAATAGTTGTGTGGAAGTGAACTAATATGTGCATCAATAAATCACAAAGCAATTCATAACTCAGAGTGCATTTCCTTCCCTATTGTATGGGAGCATACTCTTATGAAGGAATGACTTCTACAACAATTTCTTCTACTGTAGGTTCTTGTGTCCAGCCTATCCTTTTCTTTCAATATGTGTATCAGCTGGTTTATTTCTCCTCAATATTTTTATGTGGCAATATAGCATCGTTTCTTACTGCTGGTTCTTGTGTGTCAGCAACAAAACTTCTTTTCTTACTGTTGGTTCTTGTGTGGCAGTAGCAAGAATTCCTATTGTTGGTTCTTATGTGACAACAATAAGGTATCCTTTGATTATTTTCATGCCTGGATAGTTGGGTTGTAACTGTGTGTAAATGACATGGTGGTAGGATTGGTTCCTCCCATGGTTAGTTGTAAGTGCATAGCCCTTCTAACATGGTGGTAGGATTGGTTGCTCCCATGGTCGGTTTTGAGTGTAGAGCCCTTCCATGGATGGTAGTAGTTGTGTCCTACCATGCCACTGGTTGTAAGTGCATAGCCCTTCCATGGATGGTAGTGGTCATGTCCTACCATGCCACTGGTTGTAAGTGATGGGCTCTTCCACAAATGATAGTAGTTTTGTCCTATCATGTTGATGGTTGTAAGTGTTGGGCCATTCCACAGATGATAGTAGGTGTGTCCGATCATGTTGATGTTGTAAGTGTTGTGCTTTTTCCCAGATTATAGTGGGTGTGTCCTATCATGCTAGTGAATGTAAGTGCTGGGCCATTTCGACATCATTCTTGGATATGTTCCTCCCATGGTCGGATGTGAGTGCTAGGCCTTTCTAACATGGTGGTGGATGTGTTCCTCCCATGGTTAGATGTGAGTGCTGGGTGTTCCTTTCTGACATGGTGGTGGATGTGTTCCCCCCATGGTTAGATATAAGTGTTGGGCATTTTTGACATGTGATCAGATATATGTGCTGAAGAAGATAAAAACCTACATGGATGCTAGGCCTACAACTAGCATGAAAAAGGGTTGTCTCTGTAGAACTTCCTATGACGAGTAGAATTGAGAGATAGCACCATCTGTTCGAGATAACGAAAGTAGTGATGATCCAGAATTGATGATGATCTAGTGATGATCCAGACGTGATGATGATCCAATGATGATCCAGACTTGATGATGATCCAGTGACGATCCAGACTTGATGGTGATCCAGTGATGATCCAGACTTGATGATGATCCAGTGACGATCCAGACTTGATGGTGATCCAGTGATGATCCAGACTTGATGATGATCCAGTGATGATCCATACTTGATGAAGATCTAGTGATGATCCATATTTGATGATGATCCAGAGAAGGAGACTTGTGTCGATGAATTGTGTTGAGAGAATACCTTCCTAGTTAAGAGGGAGTGTTGATGTATTTGTAACTTTGGATTGTGTTCATTTGTATACTTTATGTATTGTACATCGATGTTCCTATCGTGAGTATCATTAATGTAATTAAGTCATTTCATACCCCGTTGTTCCTATCGGGAGAATCAGTAATGTAATAAATTCATGTAAAGTCATAGAGTATAAACATCCTTATTGATCAAGGGTTAAAGTCCCCATAGTTGTGGGGCACTAGGGTTATTAAACTCTCCTAGAGAAGTTAGCCCTGGTGAGTTAATGTCAAGTCAAAAATTAGTATAAATAGAGAGTGAGACTCTTTATTTATCACACAGTCACTCACACTTAGTTGTAGCACATGAGTGAGAGAGGAGGAGCTGATAAGAGAGAGAGAGAGAACAACTGGTGGAAATCATCTTTTCTGTCTTTGGGTTTTACAGCTGCCATTGGTGCTTATTCTAGCTCTGAGGAAGTTGTGAGGTTTTCTCCTTTATGGTTTCCCCAAGGAAAATGTTTGTGTTCATTTTCTCTTGGGATTGATTGCTATGCTTGTTATTCTCTCAGTTAAGATCCTAAGAGCATATTGCTTAAGTGATAAAATTCTAACACAAATTGTGTATTGGAACTACGAAAGGAGTTATAACATCCCATGTTGCTACTCATGTAATAGTCCTTTGCTAGTATGACTTGTGGACTAGAGCTAGTGAAGGAGTTGCAAAATATCTTGTTTCTACTCATGTGATTATTCCTTGCTATTGTGACTGGTGTTGACGGTAGACAATGAAACTAGAGGCTCAACACTGCCGTGGGTACATTAAAGTGCAGAATCCTAAATGAATCTTTAGGGAAAGATGACAATGATGTTGTGAGTGTGTGGAAAACCTGGAAATAGTTGTGTTCTTGGAGGATGGAAAACACTAGGATAAACCTTAATGAATGTGAGTCATGTAATGCTTGGGTAGTTACAATGATGAAGAAATGCATGTGTTGCAACAAATAAAATATTCACATAGAATGTTGAAGAAGATAGATTGATTGAAGAAAATGGAAGGAAGAGGCAGAATCTAGAAGATGATAGAGGAAGAAAGTGAATAGTCATGAGGAGAATAATAAGAGATATTTAGCGAAAGAGAAGACAATGCGCTAGAAGAGTGTGAAAGTTTGGGCATAACTGGAATCATGTGTTCATGTTGCCATGGCCTGTGGCCTAGAAGCAGAAGAATGAGAGAGTGTGGAAGAAATAAATTTTTGGTAATGCCAACATTTGTATGTTATGTAATCTATTCATCTTCAATAATGATATAATTACTGGATATTGTGTAATTCCTTGCATAATTGATACATGTACCAGAATGCGTTAACGAGTAATCAAATATTGTTGTAGAGGGTAGTGTCCTCACTAGGATAATTGAAATGCTATGACAGAGCAACTGTTGGTTACGACAGGGTCTTATACTTCCATTGATAATAATATGAATGTTGGGATAACATTCACAGCATGTTTGTGATGATAGAATAAAATTCCCTTGTTAGAGTAACAACATGTGTGGGTCAGGGTGATAACATGCTTGGAGTTTGTGGTTAATACTCTGTGCAATTGGGTCAATCGTCAATCTGTGGTTCATAATATGAAGGTCATATAGAGGGATTGAGATTGCTAAAGATGGTGCCTTGATTAGTATCGTAGGAAAATGGATAGCGATACTGTGATATGAAGTTCCTTTGGTTTATGATGCATTTAAAGAGTCAACAACACATAGCTTTTTGTCTATTGTTTGAGCAGGTATGTTATTGTCCAATAGTATATACTTCTCGTTTGGCCTTTAGGTAGAGTCCTATCTTTAGAGAAGCATTTTGTTGCAAAAGTACTATGATGGTAGTGTTGGAAATGGCGCTACAATAGATAACATGGCTATGACCAAGTATATAATGTATAATATTAAAATAAACACCTTGGAAAACAAGCAACTTTATAAGATTGTTTCATGTTCCAGTCAAAAGCACTTGCGCCCTAAGCAATGTTGGAATATAGATTCCAATTTTTACTACATCATTGGGGTGTTGAGGAAGAGACCACTCTGTAGAATAGTGATAATATTAAAACTAGTATTATATCTAATTTTGAGAAGTTGTGGTGCAATAAAGAGTTAGAGGATAAGAGAAAGATAATATATTATAAGGAGGTTATCAACACTAATATAGAATATCCAAAGTATCTCTATCTTTTAACTAGCGTAATAAAAAAGCAAACATTATTAAAATACTGACAAATTCTCATGAGCTCCATAGTGAAATAGAGCATTGGACAATTCCTAAACCCTCACGGGATGAAGAATTTGACATCTTTGTTACACTAACATGGTTGAAGATGAAAATCATTTCATCATTTAATGTCCCTTGTACACTTACATTAGAGAGAGAATTCAAAATATTTTCTGCCATATTAATCTTTTAACTTGACACAACTATGGTCATTTAGGAATGTTTTTCCTAAATTTAAGATTAATCTAATACAATGTTGTGCTCCAATTAATAAATATTATACAAACTTATTATAAAATTTATATTTAAAAAAAATTAAAAGAATTGTTTTATTTATTCAAGTATTTACATTTATTAAAAAATAGTTCAACATTTAATAGATAAATAAAAAAACAATACAACCTCATCATTGAATATATCATATCCCTATTTCACAATCAATTACTTATTTGACATAAACGAATATTTAAGTTATACAAATTCATTATTATATATATTTATATATAAAAACATAATGTTAGTAATTTAACCCAATTATAATCATAGTATATTCTTCAATATGACTTAAGATACATTCTAACCTATAATGACATCACATAAATTTCACTAGGAGATTAAGAGTTCAATACATTCTAACCTATAATGACATCACATAAATGTCACTAGGAGACTAAGAGTTACTATCTCAACAACTACCTCCCAATGCACTACTTGAAGTGACACTAATGGTTTTCAAGGACAAATCAATAAAAATCGCACCAACTACTCTTGCCCCCATAATCCTTTATTTTGAGCTCTTTCGTAAAAGCACTTCAAAGAGAGAATCCAGAACTACTCTTGCCCCCATAATGCACTTCAAAGAGAGAATCCAGAACTTGAAGTGACAGTGATGGTTTTCAAAGACAAATCAATAAAAATCGCACCAACAATCCTTTATTTTGAGCTCTTTAGTAAAAGCCCATAACAATCGAAATAACACTTTTTAGGAAATCCAAAAAGGCTCAAGAGTCCCGGATAAGAGTTGTCACGCTTAGCTACCAAGAATGGGAGATTCACATCGCGTTACTTCTCTGATAACGACCAATCACGCTAATGGATTTCCCATACGCATTTGCAAACGCTCATATCGCTCTCACTAGAGGCACATGGCATCTATCCCATGCTATACCAACAAGTCTTCCACCATACACCTTGCTTCTGGTCTCACTTCAATTCAAAGATAGGAATGTAAGATGGCAAGGACTCAAGGTCATATGTGCTTCAATCTATTTATTTGCTAATCATGGTAATTGCTAATCATGGTAGTAATCATGGTAGTAGTTGTAGGAGCTTCTTGAAATTTAGGTGGGTTGGTATTTTGTATACATATTTTTTTAATTCGCTCAATTTTATATAAACTTTGTGACATTTGATGTGGAGTAAAAGAAAAATTTGTAAATAAATTTGGTATTTTTTTCTAAAAATATATTAGTGTTATTTAATGTGCCAAATTTACATTTAAAAAAAAAGCTAACAAATAAATTTTGTTTATATCAAGTAACTCAATTTTCAATACATAGTTTAAAAAAATATATAGGAGGATGATTTACACATAATGTAATACGTCTCACATTTTTTTAATTAAGTGTTTTTTTTAAAGTTGACTTGTTAAAGAGTGAATCATATCTTATACACATCTATGTCCCTATTAACCTTTTTCCAACTATTTATATAAATTGAAAACCAAAAAAAGATTTTGAAGAGAAAAGATATGTGGGTCTTCTACATATTTTTAGTATAAGTTTTAAAGAAATTAAATAAAAATAGAATATAAAATCAGAAGTTTAAAAATTCTATGTCATTCGATAAAGGATTTACCAAGGAATCCACTTGCCATAACTCCACCAGTTAAGATGAATGAGATGAAGGGTTTCTCCCTCTAGAAGTTGCAATTGCAGAAAATCTTGCAGCAAGGAGACTAAATTTTGTAAATTAAGCACCCGATTGAGCTATATATCATTTAATTCTATATTGTTTCCCTTAGAATTTTTTTGACGTTGTGGCAAATTATCATGTTGATGATTAAAGGTTTGGAACAAAGGAAATGGGAGGTCTTTGAATGTAACCTTTGGTAATCATGAGGTTATAGTGGCATTGGAATTTTTTGTTAAATTGAATCAATCCATCACTTATCACTTGTCCTCTTTGTATTCAGTATTCACTATAACGTATAACATT
>LPNX010426950.1:26547-41494 GCA_001517045.1 Pseudotsuga menziesii | reverse complement strand
AGGATATCGACACTCGGGGGAAAATCCCCTCCCGGTAAAAAGGGAATCAAGCTGCGAAGGATATAAAAATGGCTCTGCATGGCTAGACATGAGATAAGCTCAGGCTATATGGCTGAAACACAATGTCGGGGGAGCCGGCATAAAGCTCAATAAGGCAGGCAAAGCTCATGATAATGCATTCACAACTTGACATAAGGGGAGTCCGGAGGAAAAAAGGCCAACATAAGATCAAGAGGAGTATGAGGCTCTTGCGAAATGTCATGGAAATACTATACAACGGACTCCCACACCCTAAAGGAGAAAATGTCGGCATGGGCACCAAATGCAAATAAGGCGCTAACTAGGGTACCCATGTAAGGTGAAGCTCTACCACTCATATCATGCCACTTCTATAGCAGCAAGAAGGTTCCGTGACATAATAGAGTGGGTTCGTACCTAAGGTTAAGATGGAACGGTCATAAGGCAATGCATAAGTGCAAGCAGATGTGAAATCCTAACCTATATGCCAGTTCAGACATAATACCTATGATAGGCACGAATGGTTTCTGGTCACAAAAGAAGCATCCAACAGACAACTTCAGACCCAAGGAAGACCCAAACACACTCACAACCCACCCAACAACTTCCCACAACATCAGACTCACCAAAAGGGAGGATGTACACGACTGTATAAAGAGCAGCTGCGTATGTACGTGCCTTTTGGCCAAACATCTGTGTATGTACGTGACTGTTGTCCAAAAACCCGCATATACAGAGAAGGCAGTGGTAAAAAGTAGGTCAAGGAAAAAGCAATAATGGGGAGTGTCAATGGACAAACATACTATAAAATGAGACACAGAAACAGGGAGAAATAGAGAGCAAATCAATAATATCAAGCCCATTGTGCCGATAGAAACCCCAAAAGGACAACTACTAGGAACTCCCCAGCGGAGTCGCCAATTCTGTTATGGAGAGAAATTCCTATGGCTTGGGGTACCACAATAGACAGCTTTGACTCCAAAAATCAATCTTTCCCAATATGCAATAGAAATAAAATGTCTAACACTAAAGGATCAGACCTCGTACCTTATTCCGGATGGTTGAAGTAGATCCCCGTTGAGATTTCCAATCTTCATCTTGAATTCATATAATACTTCCTCAACAACAAGTAAACAAGACAAGCATACTATATATCATGGTGTTAGATCTATTCTAGCATATATAATCAATAATGTAAAAGCATTCGACATATTCCAATGGATACAATATTCAATCAAATACACATCATTGGACAAGGAAAGATAGTTCTTATTAATATAAATCAGAGATTACAAGATAGATACAACCTCTGATGGCACGTCTGCGAATCGGAGAAACTGAATCACCCACTTGGGCCTCCATCACTTAGATAGTAAGCTCACTAGCAAAGGGAAATCTTGGGAAGAACACAACAGTGCTCCAAAGGGACAAAGGGATGCAGACTCAAGCATAAATTCCAGCAACAATGGACTATAGTTTCGTTGCTTTCAATCTCTCTCTCTCTCTCTATATATATGCCTTCAATGTACCAAGGGGTTCCTTATATAGCTTCACAAGGGATAATGAAGGGTCGAATCCGTGCAATCTCAAGGCATATGGAAGGCCAGGAGTCAAATGAGTCGGATCCATGTCAAGGAAAACTCCAAAAGGATTTGGACTATGCACACATCCCGATGTACGTGGCTATATGGGTCAAACCCACGTATGTACGCAGTTATCAGGGAAAAAGCTGCGTATATCATCTTTTATATAGTTTTAGGGATGATCAAGGAAACATCAAAGGATAAAATATGGTCCATGGGGTCTAAAGAGTTTGCAACGGGATAGGGGACGGCCATACAAAGTGTGATTCACCTAGAGTGGTGAAATCCGCTATAACACCTCATCACCAACATTGTTCATCATCGTCATCATCATCATCATCATCATCCTCATCCTCATCATCATTGTCCTCATCATCCTCATCTGCATCATCATCATCATCATCACCATCATTGTTCATCATCATCATCCTCATCATAGTAATCATCCTCATCATCATCATTGTCATCATCCTCCTCCTCCTCATCATCATTGTTCATCATCATCATTCCATTGTAAATGCTTGAAAATAAAATCAAAGCAAAGTTTCAACTAAAACTATCATCATCGTCATCATTGTTCCTCATCATCGTCATCATCATCATCATCCTCATCCTCATCAACAACAACAACAACAGCAACAACATTGTTCATCATCATTGTCATCATCATCATCATCTTCATCATCATCCTCATCCTCATCATCATCATAGTCATCATCTTCATCATCATCATCACCAACATTGTTCATCATCGTCATCATCATCATCATCATCATCATCATCATCATCATCATCCTCATAATCGTCATCCTCATCCTCATCATCATCATCACCATCATCCTCATAATCCTCATCCTCATCATCATCATCACCATCATTGTTCATCATCATCATCCTCATCATCATCATCACCATCATTGTTCATCATCATCATCCTCATCATCATCATCATTGTTTCTCATCATCGTTGTCATCATCATCATCCTCATCCTCATCCTCATCATCATCGTCGTCGTCATCATCATCATCATTGTCATCATCCTCGTCATCATCATCACCAACATTGTTCATCATCGTCGTCATCATCATCATCATCATCATCATCCTCCTCCTCATCATCCTCATCCTCCTCCTCCTCCTCCTCCTCCTCATCATCATCATCGTCCTCATCATCACCATCGTAGTCATCATCCTCCTCATCATCATTGTCATCCTCCTCCTCCTCATCATCATCATTCCATTGCAAATGCTTGAAAATAAAATCAAAGCAAGGTTTCAACTAAACCTATCATCATCATTATTATTGTTCCTCATCATCGTCGTCATCATCATCATCATCATCCTCCTCCTCCTCCTCCTCCTCCTCCTCCTCATCATCATCCACCATCATTGTTCATCATCAATGTCATCGTCATCGTCATCGTCATCCTCATCATCATAATTGTCATCCTCATCATCGTCATTGAAATCATCCTTATCATCATCATCATCATCATCAACATTTTTCCTCATCATCGTCAGCATCGTCATCATCCTCATCATCATCTTCATCATCATCACCATCATTGTTTATCATCATAGTCATCATCATAGTCATCATCATCTTCATCATCATCATCATCGTCATCAACATCATCATCCCCATTATCGCAATCATCATCATCATCATCATAATCATCGTCATGATCGTAATAGTCATCGTGATCATCATCATCATCATCATCCTAATCCTCATCATCATCATCATCACCATCATTGTTCATCATCGTAGTCATTATCATCCTCCTCCTCCTCATCATCGTCGTCATCAACATCATCATCCTCATCATCATAATCATCATCATCATCATCATAATCATCGCCATCATACTAATAGTCATCGTGCTCCTCATCCTCATCATCATCCTCATCTTCATCATCATCACCATCATTGTTCATCATCATCATCATCATAGTCATCATCCTCCTCATCATCATTGTCATCATCCTCCACATCATCATCATGGTCATCATCCTCATTTGATCATCATTGTTATTATCCTCCTCCTCATCGTCATCATTGTTCATCATCATCATTCCATTGCAAATGCTTGAAAATAAAATCAAAACAAAGTGTTTAATTAACAAATGCGCGCATGCATCTTTAACGCGTGTGCACAAAGTAGCGCGGTCGCACTTCTAGTGAGTGCGCGTTTTGTTTTAAACTACGAACGCGCGCGAATTAAATTTAGAATTTTGGCAGCACATTTTTTCCAACCTACGTGGTGGATGACTTGGCTGCTTTGATTTTAGGTTCGGGTTTCCCAACCAAGTGGTTTGGACTGTCTTATGGCATAAAAACTTGTTTTGTACCACTTCTCCTATTTCGTGCATGATTTTCCATATGCCACGCTTGTCCACTGCTAATGAAAATTCACACACTTGTGTAACTATGTCTATAGATTCTGAATATGTAATTTTTATTTAAATCTATTATCTTTTTCTATTTTTTATTTAATTTTAAATGGAATAACGTCAATCTAACACAAAAGGTAGGCTATTTGCTTTGGCTATAACTTTTGATTGGCTCACCTAGTTAGAAAACGGAAAAGAACCCACACAAGAAGACACAAAGACCTACATCCTAAAAAATATATCGTTCATTGACTACGTTAAGACCAAGATGTGGTGGGCCAATGCTTGACCTTGTCATTTTAGGGCATCACTAACTTCCTTAATTTGAAAAATAAAAATTATAACATAAATAAATATGGAAAAATAACGCTGCACTAAAAACACCTGTTATCTACAACTCTATATAATGTTTTTCACAAAATTCCACCATTTGCATACCGAATGAGTGGACCAACGCAAACATATTCATTATTTTTTGGGAAAAATATAACATACCAACCTTAGAAGAACCTGGTTTTTGGGATTTATGCTTAGTTTCGATAAATAAAAGTTATATATTCCAAAAGGTAATCTGATTGTCCACGTTTCATATTCTTACGCCAAATTCCAAAAAGTTGTGTAGGTACCTCTAATATTGCTTTTTAACGTTCAAATTTTTGTTTTTCCAGAAGTCTATTGCAACGAACGCATCATAAGTGACCAGCATTAGCTTGCACCAGCCCATTTGTCAATATTTTACAAGATTCTATAATAAGAAGGAAATATTCTCGAAAAAATTATATATATACAGATTATATTAAATATAAAATAAGCTTCAATTTTTCCTATATATCAGGGAGATTCGACCATTTATTATACATATAAATTTTTGGGGCATTCTTAAAATTGTCCCTCGTCCGAACCTTGACAGAACCAACCTCGACAAACTTCACGCTCTAGATACATCATCTTGACATTCATTGTTGACACCAACAAATGACGAACATCCACAGTTTGTCTCTCTATCTTCCAGTCGTCTTCAACGGTTGCACTTTCGAACTGTTATAACTTCGTTTGTAACTAAACGTAATAGGTAGTCACCCAAGTGTATCAACATTTTATATAAACACGTACACTATTGTAGTATACATCAATCATCCTTCTCATAGAAGCAAGTAATAATAGAAATTGGTTTGAATTCTTACATATTATCTGTACACATACTTTTTGTGTATGTAGTGTATTTCCTGCTTTACTTATTCTTTTTATGCTTCCGCCATAATAGTGCTCGACTTATTCAGTCAAATTGTTGTCCCTGACATGCACCTAGGAACGACCCAGATCATTGGTATTAGAGCATATTCGAAGCTTAAGTTGTGTAGGTACTTATATTGAAGTTACTTGACTTATGCATGTTCAAACAAGCTCACAAACTCAGCAACACAAGCAGAAACTATCTTTGACTTCAGAAAAGATGGCTGAAGAAGCACAAAATAGACATGCAACCGACGAGACATAACGAATCATAGAAAAATCACTGGCTTGCCAGTAAACCAAAATATTTGCCTAGTTCAACAATATTCTCATGCGATTCACTTTGACATCCAGAGAATCCTCAACGAGACCTTACTCTGATAAAATGATCCCCTTCAAAGTGAAAATGAATATGGACATACTGAATCTTGAAGGAAAGATTGACGTGCAATCCATCGACAATTGGGTACAACAACTAGAATCTTACTACTCCATGAATCAACTCTCATAAGCAGAAAATATCACCATTTCATCCTTAAAGATGTTAACCTCCGTACATTATTGGTGGGAGAATCTATTGACAAAGATGGAAAAAGAAGGAAACCCCATAAACACACGGGTAAAATTTGTCAATTACGTTTGAAAGGAGTTATACCCAACCAAGTATCTTGAACATCAATATAAGAAGTAACAATATCTAAGGAAATGGAAATACCATTCCATGTAGAGTTACACCGATGAGATCTATTGACTCATGGCTAGACTTGATGTCCAATAAGAAGAGAAATTGCTTGTCCTAAAGTACTTCAGCGGATTATCCTCATACATTCAATAAGAGATGGTGTTTCTAACTTTTAGTACGCTTGCAAATGCATTGCATTACGCCAACAAGATTGAATCTAAACAAAAAGAAAAATCATGTTTCACGACCAAACCGACATGTCGAACATCTGACATGAAGTCACCAATTGACTGTGACAAGTCAAAGCACCCTTCTTAGTCGACTCCTCCAAAGCCTAACTATCATAAGAATAAATTTCAGAAATACAAGAAGGATCACAACAAACAATCTCCTACCAATAAATGGTGTGATTATCACAATTCAACATGGCATGATACGTCACAATGCAAAGCTCGAAAGACATTTTTGGGAAAATTGTCGAAATCTGACTTGTCCAACAAAACCCCGGTAGAACCCAACCTAGATGCATCAACCCTATTGGATTCAACATCGACCACTCCGACAATATCAACTATCGTTGATGAGGAGGAGCGAGAACACTTGTTCCATACACAGATATGGGTTCGGAAGAATCCATTACATTTTATTGTGGATAACGGTAGCTAGAAGAACTTTGTTTCTAAATATATTGTGAAGGAACTTGGTCTTGTCACCACACCACATCTGCATCCTTAAAACATCAGTTGGATGAAGGATAGACAAGAGCTAAGGATCACACGCCAATGCAGACTCACCTACTTCATTAATCCTTTTGAACATGAAGTACCATGTGACGTGGCACCACTTTCTATAGCCGATGCCATGTTTGTGAAACCTTACTTATGGGATCAACATGGTATATATCAAGCATGACCTCAAAAGGTGATTGTCAAAATTTGGAATCAATGGTACGACATACTAGAGCAACAACCCACATAAATGATCGCTATGATATCCACCAAACAAATAAAGAAGCTTATGAATCATGCTCAGAATTTCACATTGATTATGATAAACCCTCAACATTTTAGGAAGACTGCAGCAACAAGTTGAATCATCGACTAGTGCAACTCCCGACAACAATAACAGATCGACCACATTCTTGAGGAATACCAGAACGTATTTCAAGATTTGAATGGATTACCTCCACACTGTTAGGAAAAACACTCAATCGAACTTGTACCTAGTTCTTCATTACCTAACACATCTATTTACAGAAGATCCATTCTCGAGAAATAAGATATTCATAGATAAATCCAGGCTTTGATCAACAAAGGTCACATCCGTCCCATATCCTCTCCTTGTGGAAGTCCAGTCGTCCTTGTTCCAAAGAAATAAGGGACTTGGCACATGTGCATCGACTATTGGGCTCTCAACAAAATTTAAGTGAAGAACATATACCCTCTTCTAAGGATATAAGAACCCATCAGCTGTCTGAAAGGTGCTAAGTTCTTTACGAAGCTCGACCTCAAGTCGGGATACCATGAAATTATGATCGATTCCACTGATGTATGCAAAATGAATTTCAAGACCAAGGAAGGATTGTTTGAATGGTTAGTCATTCCTTTCGGCTTAACAAAGGAACCTACAACCTTCATGAGATATATGGATGACATTTTAGGACCCTTCATCGACAAGTATGTTATTGTCTATCTCGACGATATTTGATTTTCAGTTGATCATGGGAAGAACATGTCAAATAGATTCAACAAGTCTTCAACACTCCCCATGAACATCGACTGTATCTGAATATGGAAAAATGCTCATTTGCGATGAACATCATTAAATGATGAGGGAAATATATTTGACTCTGTAGGAATTCATGTTGACCCAAAAAAGTACAAACCCTCAAATATTGTCCCATTCCTAAACAAATTCATGAAGTGAGAAGTTTTCTCGGTTTGGTGAATTTGTATCAACGATTCATACTTGGCTTCAGCCACATCGCATGGCCTTTGAATCAGTTGATTAAAGGAAATGGGAAAATTTTCTTCAAATGGACACCAACATAACAACAAACTTTTGAACAACTCAAAAACAAGTTTTGTCATGCATCACTACTTGTGTTAACTGAATTGCATCAGCCCTTTGATATTGAGATGGACACATCGGACTATTCCCTCGTCACAGTGATTACTCAGTTTGGTCACCCAATCGATTTTCATTTCGAAAAGTTCAGCGGCACTGTTAGAAGGTATTCGATGTATGAAAAAGAACTGTACACCATTGTGCAAGATCTTAAGCAATGGAGACACTACATTCCTTTCAAGGAAACAATCATTCTCACTGACCATAAACCTTTACAGTTTGCCCCATCCCAATCGAAATTACAAACAAATAGATAACTCAAGTGGATTAATTACCTACAACAATTTTAGTTGGTAATTAAGTATCTGAAAGTTAAAGCGAATGTCATAGCTAATTGTCTCATCCAACCACCCATTACCCTACTATCTACAGTGATGAGTATGCAGGGCTATGACACCACTACTTGGCCATAATTGTATATGGTAGGCCTCGACTTCTCCGTAATTTATCGACAACTTTATACCAACATGTTTTCTACTACCGACTACTTCCAGAAAGACACCTTTCTATACAAACTTGGGCAACTTTGTGTATCAACCGGTGAGCACCGACAAAACCTCATTTAGGACGTGCACTACAACAAGACTATAGGACATTTTGGAGTCACAAAAACACTTGTTATTATCCAACAGTATTTTTATTGGCCTTCACTTAAATCTGACGTCAACAAGTACATCCAATCATGCATAGTTTGTGTTATTTCTAAACCATTGAATCGATGACAAGGACTGTATGCACCTCTTCTAGTTCCTAGTCGAACATGGGAATCTATTTCTATGGACTACTTGATGGAATATCCTACTACCAAACATAAACATGACGTGATCTTAGTAGTAGTCAACATATTTTCCAAAATGGCTATACTCATACCATGCAAGGTGACTACGACAGCACAACAAAATTCTCAACTCTTCTTCGAACATGGTTGGAAACATTGTGGACTTCCAATGACCATTATCTCCGACAAAGATTCCATATTTGTCAGCACATTTTGGAAAACTCTTTGGAAACAGCTCGACAAGAGACTTTCTTTGTTGACAACCTTCCATCCTCAGACATATGGATAGACAAAAGTTGTGAATCACTTGGCATTACAATTTCTTTGCATGTACAACCACAAGCATCATCGTACATGGGGTGACAATATCCCATACATACAACACAATTATAATTGTGCTCAACACAGTTCTACATGAAATAATACATTCGAGATCTGTTACGTATTTCAACCCTCAACACCTATTGAATGGATCAGATCGTCGATACAGTCGAATGGCATGGACTACAACAAATTAGAATTTGAAAAAGCATTGAAGTTCAGAGATCAAATCTATGACATTCAGAAGCAAGCACATGAAATGTTGCAACGAGATAATGCAAAAACTAAGGCCCGACATGATCAACATTGTACTCCTCATTCATTCCAAATTAGGGACCAGGTCTAGTTACATATAAAGAAGGATAACTTCACTAGTCCATATATAAAGTTGAAACCTTTGCGATATGGTATGTACAGTATCCTTAAGCGGATTCGAGAAAAGAATTTTCACTTGGACATTCCTGCATGCCTCGGTTTACATATAGTATTCAATTTGGATTTACTTCGACCATACCATGTACCATTGTTGGAACAACATGAATTGTGAATAACAAAACCTGAAGACATCCATCCAGATGTAAGTACCTCATTAGCACCAGTGCTAAATTTTGAAGATCTTTTGTAGAGGTGTAAGCACCATTTTGGGGCTAAATAGCTCGCAAGGGAGTGGGCCAAACGAAAGGAAGAACAGGGTCTGAAAATTCCCCATCATAGGACCTTGAGGGGCACGAATAAGGTTTTGTAGGTTATCCAGTGGCGAAAATGGACAGCGTAGATACATCACCAAGAGAATCAATGGCTGCCAAATATTTCGTGGACCGAATAGAGGTAGAGAAATAAATTGTGGAAGATTTGTGAAATTTGATATACCCTCAAAATTTAAATGGCCGAGACCTAAAGGTGTTGGAGATCTATGGTTGAAACGGATTTCACAGTGGAAACATGCACAGAGGTTAAAACATGTTGAGGCCACAAAATCTCATAGGACTCACACGGTCGAACGATCGAGATCGTACAGTGAAAAACATCTACGGTTATGGTTGTTTTCGCAAGCCAAACATGCACGAAGGATAGGACAGGTCAGGCTTGCAAAATGTTGGCAGGCCCTTTGATTTTGGATGGAGGGGATCTGGCAGAGAATGGATCAACGGTCTTGGTTAATTTCGTGATAAAAAGGTGCACAAATTTTAGCTGGACAGGGCATTGGGAAATCATGTAGCCCTGCCACCCTCGGATGATGAAGGTCTTGGCATAGATTTGATCTACAGCCTAGGTTAATGGTGGGCCAGAAATATGCACAAAGGTTAACACGATGAAGGATCGTGAAATCATGTAATGGTCGAGATTTCCTATAGAAAATATCTACGGCTACGGTTATTTCGCACATCCAAAAGTGCGAGGAGTAAAAGGGTCAATGCAGGTGTGAAATGGAGACAAAGCATGGGAAAATTTGATGTTGCAGATTTCACCTAGAAGAGTAAAATTGTTGAAAAGTGCTCTGAAACATCATTATCAATCAAAACAGCCTACATCCCAGGCGCCACGTTTCCATTTTTTATCCAGTGTGTCTATGATCCCCTGTTTCCTGTTTTGTGTATGAATCATGGTGAATCTACCACCTTAGGAGTTTGTTAGGATTTGCAAATGACGGTTTGAGATTGATTCCCAATTTTGTAATAGATTCAGGCTCTATTTTGAGGTTGGTCTCGGGATCCCATGAAACTATAAATGTACCCTTAATAGAGGAGGAAATAGTTGGAACTTTCATTCATACAAAATTCTACCTTGGTTTTAATATCTCTATAAAATTTCTTGGAAGTGTTAATGAGAAGCATTCTTCTATGTTTCTGAGATTCATCACGGTGTTCTATATTCAGTTAGTGTTTCCTATTTGCATCATGTTGATTTCTGTGATTTTTTGCTAATGCTCTCTAGTTGTATCTGAGAAATTCGTTTCATTAAGCGCTACTTGTATTAGATGCTGCATTTATGATGTGTTTACAATGAATATTATAGAATTCCCTCTCTGTTAAGTACTCTATATTAGTTGTTTGCCTTATTGTTGCTAGTTATAAAGGTGGTGAAAAAGATTCATCCACAGATAGGTGCCTCTTGTTTCATTGAGATTTCTCCTCTTTCTCCTACCACCCTTTAAAGATATTTCACTGAGTGTGACACCTACTTTCCCTCAAAATACAAAGGAAAATCCCCACTCATTTTCACTGTAATATCCTTGATTGATTCAGGTTGTGACTCCATTTCCCAATGGTTTTTCTTATCTGTCTATTTCACCATTTTTAAAAACTGCAAATACCATTTTCCCATCAGAATCTAGCCTTATTACTTCTTGTTTCAAGCCATTTGTATATGTGAATGTTTTGTGACAAGAGAGAGAATTCTCTGACTGTAAGGCTAGACTACAGTCTAAATATTGGTTTGAAATGGTTACCCCTGTGATTCTCCTAGCACAACCATAGGACAAATTACAGGGTGATAACATCTTGGCACCGTTTCTAGGGATAGTAGTCACTATTATCTCCTTGGGAAATGTCATTGTTTAGTTCTGCGACCTGGTTGAGTAGCTAGTCATAGACACAAATTTGTTGTACATGCTCTAGTGACTCCACACAAATTTTGAAGGTGACTCCACTAGGAAATACTGGTGACCAGAAGAACTAATACGAGGAGAAACCTTGCTACCAAGTTGTTTAAATAAGTCTTCGATCCGAAGATCCTGATTCGAAGGGCCAATATGTTGCAAAGGTTAGTCAGAAATATTTCCTTCCCTGCTAAAGGTGTTATTTCTGTCAGTAATATATCTGAACATTTTAATGAGGAGTTTGGAATAACCTTCCCTAGAACTAAGTATGATTCCATCCTCTCTGAATTGGTTTATGTTACCTCTGCGTTTGATTTTCCCCACATTTCCTAGTCACTCCTAACCTCAAAGCCTCTAGGAAAGGATTTCCAACACTTTCCTAACCTAGAGTACTCTGCAATTACTGTTGATTCAACCTTGTTAAACTCCACTATCATAAGGAAAACTATTGCCACAATTTTGTCCCCCACTGCTTCCAAACAAAATCAGTCTTCATCTTCTAGTTTCATAACTCCCCACATTCCTGTAGTTCCTCACAACCTACCAATATCTGTCACACCATTCTTAGTCCCCCTTGTGAACCTTGTTGTACCTTCAAGGATGGAAAATAGGTTTGCTCCTCTTCATCTTCCTGCCGCTCTTCATGACTTCCCTTTGGGATACTCCCAAAGGCTCAAACAGTTCAATGGAGAGAGGGGGTATTCAACTGAAGAACACCTAGGATGGTTCTTAGATTGGATAGACCTAGAGGAGCTGGACTATGATGATGTCAAGGTCAAATTATTTTCCCAAAGTCTGGCTGGAGAAGCCAAAAAATGGTACAAGAACCTCCCATATGACTCTGTCCTAAGCTATCAAGACTTTGAAGATGCCTTCAAGGATAAGTGGGTAGACCAGAAGAACCCTAAATAATATCTCTCTCAATATAATTCCATGAGGAGGAGGTAGATTGAGTCTATCCAAGAGTTTTCTAACAAGTTTATGAAAGTATGCGATTCCATCCTTTCCTAGTTTAAACCTTGCATTGGCTCTTCCCAACTCCAGTATGATGAAGCATTCAATAGTGAGTTTACCTTGTGGTTAAGCGAAAGGAGATCAACCTCCTTGGAAGCTATGATGAAATATGCCATAGAGGTGGAAATTACCCTGACTGGTGCAAGAAAGAAGAAAAGAGATGAGGGAGAATGGAAAAGGGAGGATGGAGAGAGGAGAAGAGAGGAGGGAGAATGGAGAAGAGATGAAGGAGAAAGAATAAAAGACAAATAACCTAACCATCCCTCTGCATCTAGTTCACAGGAAGCCAGAATAGACACGATGTTAAGAACCATGGAAAGGATGATGGAGAGGATCTATGTAGATGGTAGACCACCTCCCAGGGAGAATCAAGAGCAGCAGAATAGGAATAAAAATTCCATAAGGCCACAAGTTCTCCAAAATAGGAAAGGAAACTAGAACAACCCTCCCGATCCTCCTGTCAGGCCTCCATTTCAAGAAAATTATGTGGACCAGGATGATGAAAACCAGGCTAAAGATGAAATCCATTAGTTGGAAACTGACTCTCCCACCACCTTCCTAACCAAAGAAGAACACGGAAATGCTTATATTGAAAGAGAAGAGATGCCCCCGGACAAGACATAGGACTTTGGGAGAGGATATCAACTTGTCGTCCTGGATGCACAGACACAGATTAGCCCGAGGAACAGGGATGTTCTTGTTGTGAGAAATAAAGATGCAGGGAAAAAGGGTAATGTGACATTATTGGATAGTTATTTGGTGTAAAATATCATATAATGAGCCAAGGAATTTGAATTGGTAAAGGAGTTTAACTCCCATGGAAGAGGAAGATACTAGAAGACAAGATGTGCCACTTGCCAAAGGAGATTCTATGCACTCTATGACAACAAATGATGGAAGAAAGAATGGCAAAGTACCTAGCTGGATAAAGGAAGAATGCTTTATAAAATAAGCCACTCTATAGTACCCTGGGCAAACCTCAACCCATAGATGTCCTTTTGTGTACCAACATGAGGAAAGTCGGCACTCGGACGAAGAGGTGCCATTTAGGCGGATAACAGATGCCCCCTAATGTGTGAGGTTAGAGGGAAACGATGACCGAAATACATTATAATCATCATCTTTGGGGAACTCAGAAACCCAATGGAGCAGAGAGAGTACCTGAAACAAATACATAGTAATGTCATATACAAAGTTACATCTAAGGACTCTATGTTCAATTTACTGGAACACTAGCTCCTTTACAATATTTGAGTACATCATATAGCACCATGTATATTACAAAGGTGGATCGAAGCCACAATATACAAGAATGAGTCTTCAAATATCGGGAAGCTGTGTATAGAACATAATATTGCGCAACTTAGTCCATCAAAGAGGAACTAAGGTCTTCATAAAGGATCCCAAAGAACCAGTACAATCCAAGCCATGTGAATAAGGGAAGCTAAAGTCGAACATGGAAAGGATTCAACAGTTTGTCAATCAAAAGATGATAATCAACAACTGAAGCAATAGAATTCACCAATGATGAAAGTGAATCCTGAGGTACCATCGTCAAGAATCTAGGTCTTCGTCATCAGGAAGTGCTGAAATGGAACCATGCTGTGATAAGGAAGGCAACAGATCCTCCAACGGATCATAAGAGTGACTAGGAACTGGGCAAAAGAAGGGAGACACAAATAGATAACAGATATAACAGTGATGGGATCAGGCTATAGAACAAACATTGGGAATATTCCTTGAATAGTGAGCACAACACAGAGATAACCCAAGGCAGCGTATAACTTATAGAGGGAACAACTAGACTTATCTGTCATGTAGGAGACATGATCAGATTCCCCAGGTATAACTAACAAGAGGAGGAGTAAGAAACTCAAAGTGATAGCTGAACACAAGTACACACTGAAACATGGATATCGGAAAGCAAAGAGTGCTATGTGCAAGGATGACATGCTGCCATTACTGAAAACAAGAGAAAACTTCTTCCTTACCTTCCCTGTTAAATTTTAACAAGTCCAGGAAAGCCAACTCGGTTCCCTCTTCATTTTTTAACAAGATTGAAGAGATGGGAAAATAATGCTTGATAGGATCCCCTCTTTCTTGTAAAGTTTAATGAGTCCAAGAAAGCAAACTCGAGACTATCTTCATTTTTGGCAAGCTCGAAGAAAAGAAAGAAGAATGCTTGATAAAACACTGAT